>JARYHS010013630.1:32783377-32952356 GCA_031002005.1 Vandiemenella viatica | reverse complement strand
AATTGCAACAACAGATGCATTGTCGTTTGCTGTAAATAAGAATTTATTATTTTAACAAGTAACTTACAAAGAAATTACGTTCTATAATTAATTATTTATTAAATGAAATAGCTAACTGATAGGGTAAGTTTGTAAAGGGTACATTAAGACGTTGGATGATTGGATGAGATGGTGCATTGCAACACGGGAGGCTAAGCAGAACAAATGGAAGTTATAGTAATTGTTTGTTTTACAATAGATTTTTAAATTAGGTATTGCCATCCACCAAAGAAAGAATTATCTGAAACATAAATGTTGTAAATCATAACTCGAAATTCTTCGACTGAAATTCCGTACTCATCAAGTCATTACAACTGAAATTGTCATGTGCTACAAACGCTCTTTTAAAGACAGACAAGCATAATCAATACGGTTTGAAGACTGATATTTTTTCAAATCTTGAAACACTAATTTCGAACGGTGGTATACTTTTTGTACCATTGTTTACGGAAAAAACAGAAACAGCTTTTATTCGAAAAGTGATATGACAAAGAACTTTAAAAATTAAAAGAAAAGTAAAACATAAAATTCATATGTTCTAATGACAAAAGGAATTTACCGGAAAACGTTACATAATTAAGAGATGGTTTAGCAGATCATATATTTATTTATTGATTTGTTAATATATGGTGCTCTAATGTGAAGAAAAGTATCAAAACAAAGGAATTGACACAGCTATAAAAATAATTATTGCTGTCCGTGTCAAAATAGAACATTGTTACAGCTTAGCAGCAACTTCAAATTTCACTATCAAAAGTCCGGTAAAATATGCTATAAAATTCTGCTTAACTTTTAAAATAAAATAATTTGCTTTTTAATCTGAAAAACATTATTCCATGAAATTCACCAATACAGTTGTTAACTGGGAAAATTAAGACACAAAATACTGAACAATGAATCGATTCTAAGGCTCCAAGCGTAATGTTTTGAATCGTTTCTCTCCTTCAGATAAAATATTCTGCTTGTTCCTGTTCCTTTTTAAGGTTCGGAATTTCTGCTTCTTTAATTCTATAAAATGCGGATCTGCTTTCAGGTTTGTAGAAATTGTTGTTGATAACTTTTGAGAAAATTCTTTTTAGTATCGTCCTTAGTTCACCCAAGGGTTGCAATTCTACTACCTGAATAAGATAGTTTCTTATTTCTTTTAACACTTTTTTCCAAGTTCACTCTACTGTTGCTTTTCGTAGCTCTTTTTCGTTTGTCTTTTCTCTCAGTTGAATTCTCTTCCTTTTTTTTTTAATGGCGTTCTGTACTTTCTTTGCATATTTACTCTAATCCGCTGAAAGGACAATATCATCAGCCAATCGCAGAACACTCATCCTTTTTTATTGAGGTTTGTCTTCCATTTCTTAATTGCTTAACCTAGAAATAGTGTTTATTGATTATAAATTTTTATTCCATCTTTTCTTCTATCCCAGACATCTTTAAAATTTTAAATATTCATTTCAATCTATCATTACTGATAGCTTCTTAAAGATTCTCAAAAGCCAGTGTCTCTGCCTTTATTGAAGGGTCATTTTATATTATTTGTTACACCGTAGCTGCTTCTCTTGAGTCCTGTTTATCCTGAAACATAGTAGTTCTCTACCAGATGTTTCTGTAATTGTTATGTATGATATGCTATTGATAATTGACGACAGTTAAATCAGTTGTGGATTGAAAACTGTTTCCATGGCACACAATAAAAGCAACTTATTTCAAAACATCAAAACGTTTCAGAATTGCCTGTCTAATTGTAAGTTTCGCATTAATGTAATTCCAACACCAATTGTAAGACAATACAGCAGATATTGCCAAGGGCACTTTTTTTTAATCTTTGGAAGCCAAATTTGATTGTGGATATCTGCTGTTAATCGCGGTGCGTATAATGCTACCATGAATGTCAATTGTTCCAGTCCACAAAACAAACAATCTTTGGAATGGTCTTCCATTTTGATGAAATACGGATATTTATTTGCTATAGTTAATTCCGTATGCAATCCGTCAAAATGAAGGGAATGATTAAATAATGGAATGCAAGAATTGTGATTAAGATGGTGCAATGTTAGAACGTAATACTAGTGACAGCGGCATCTCTTAGACAAACAGGTTACCAAACGAATAGGCTCGCTAAGTGCAGTGTTTCGCTACTAGGTAGCGCCCAGCGTGCCTTTATGAAACAAAATGCACGGTAAAATTTATATGAGAAATCCAAATTGAAGTTACTAAGGTAAAGAGGCGTGCAAAACATTTCGATTTTCGATATTAATTTCGGGCATCTCGTCACATATTTAATTTAACTATTACAACTGTAAACAGTAATTCATTTTCGCATGTGCTTAGCAATTATATCCGTTATAGAGTTATCCGAACCATCGTTTAAAGTTAGTCATAACATGAATGTGATAGACATTCTTGTTATAAAATTCCCTACTTTTTTATGAACGCCACATAACTTGTTGCCAATTAACGAAACAAGAAACATTCAACGCTGGCAAAAACAACGGAGGCGTTCTGCAAAGGAAATCTAAAGTGATTTATGGAAAGGTTAGATTCTGAAACCCAGGGAATCCTACAAATGACACTGTTGCCGAATAAAACAAATTCAAAATCTAGTTCCACATGATGAAAGATAGGAAAGCCTCATCTAAGCCTCTTTTCTCTGTGCTACAGTCTCAGATAAAGTTTTTAAAAAATTCGTTTACTCTTAATGGACAGATGGGAGAGTCTCGCATTTGTTAGTTACACAAAGGCAGAAGATGATAATCCTAATTACTCCTAGCTAATATGGAAACGCTTATATCCTGGATGGATATAACGTTTAAGCAGCATTAATTCTCCGGCAATAGGATCTCTCGCTTTTTTTCTGATTTCACGTAAGTTCAGTTCCTTTAGCATCCTGGTTCAAATCTAAGAAAGAGGATTGGAATGAGTTACCAAGAGAAATGATGAATAATTTACCGAACACTTTGAAAGAATTTAAAGAAAAAATTTGTAGAGGGCAAATGTAGGTAGGTGCAGGATAGGGGGAAGATGGGTGTGTAGGGAAATTGCCACCGGAGCCTGTGCTCCATTGCAATTAAATTATATTAAAAATCTATTTCGGTGCAGTACAGTTGCTTTTCTATTGTCGTCTCAGGGGGTGCCATTAATTACGTCATGTGTTTTTCCGGAATTCTGGGCTCTTCCTGTGGCGACATTTGGTGATCTGGTTGCACCCCCCCCCCCCCTTTATGATGGACGGATTCGGCTGCAGATTTTTTTTTTTTTTTAGCTCTACTGTTCAAGGAATTAAATAATTAAAAAATGACGTGAGATTTCCGTCGACTCCCCCCCCCCCCTTTTTGATAAGATTTCGCCACCACCACCCCTATTTCACCTCACGTAATTAATTGAAGCCCCCTTACGGCTTGCATCGCAATAAAGTTGCCCCTGCCTCAGGGGGAAACACTTCTCACAAACATAGACCCAGCCAAAGTTGTTCGTGTCTAACTGGAACAATTACGTAGTTCGTCTCGTAGATGTTTCATTCTATAAAGAAGAAAAGGGTAGCATCACAGACCGCGTCCAGCTCACACAGCAAAGTAAAATAATTTTTTTGATGATGGACCAAACACGGTGTTGGTAACTATCCGCAGATTAGTATTGCGTTGTTTGACCGAGAGCAGGCAGGCATCTACTGGTGACCTTAAGCAAAAATGTAAGCTCTCAAAATTATTCTAAAATTTTAATGAAAGATTTATCACAACAGTGAATAACTAAAGTTGATATTATTAAACATTACCATTTCTTGTTGGGAATAATATTCGGAAATATGTGCCAACAGTGACCTTCCAAGTATGCTGTCACACTCAATCAAAGATTCCAGTATTTTGTTATAGAAACAATGGTATTAGGTTATGGCCTCTTGAGGAAACTCTGCAGGTATTTGCCTTCAATGATTTCGGGAAACAATCAGGAGCGGGGATCGAACCCGAACCTTTATTGTTCACTCGCCAGACTCGATGTGAATCCCATTAAGTTAACCAATAAAAATGATAACATCTTCACTAAAACATAACCGGTGCGTTTGATGTCTTAGACGGATTCAAACAATTTAAGTTAAAAACCGTTGAAAAAAAATGTTATTTTCGTGGCTAGTTAGTTTCTATATAGCCACACGAATTGTATGGTAAGTTCCGCTACTTCGTGCCATGACCTGCGCGTGCCACAGGAGTCAACATCCGCTTGGAACTTAGTCATAGACAGGTAGAGACTCGTCTGACTTGAGTTATAACCGGCAACTTGCAGACCTAGATGTAACGTGTCCTTACATCACAATCATTCAGCAACTGCTACACGAAATTAAAACAGACTGCGAACAGCTTATCCCTTACAAGTCACATTTTAATAGGTCAGAATTTTTTCCCTATTCACACAGAATTATAAAGATTAATGATTTATCTGCTGTGAACTGAGTTATGCAGCTAAGCGCTTGAATGCAGCAGGGTGTAGATTCTACTGCCAGGACTTACCATCCAGATTTCGGTTTTTCATTAAAATAAACTCGTAGCCGAGTTTCTTTCCGTTATTTGTGCAGTATTCTGCCGGTTCTAACAACTTTTTTCGTATACAGTATGAACCGAAAAGCTCCAAGGAAAAGAAAAAACCGTTAGAAATCTTTACCGTTACAACAGCTTTAACATTTAATACAGATACTGTTTGACTGTGATGCAGAGGAGTTTATAATATGATGTGTCTGCTAGAAGGAAGGATTGTGACACTTGGGTCCGGTATTAGGGAGGACGCGGGTTCAGATCCCCGTTCTGACATCCAAATTTTTTCCATGTTTTTCCGAGATCACTCCAGGTGAACTCCAGAATGGTTCCTTCAAAAGGGAAGAGATAAAAATAACCACAAGCTGACACATGATTGCAAGCGTAAGGTAGTGAGGAAAAGAAAATATTTTGTAGGTAAGGGAATCATAAATTACCGAGGAGGGTTCTGAAAAATTTACCACACTCACTGAAGGGATTTAAAATTCATAAAGAGCAATAATAATAGGATGGTGATGTCGCACTCGTAGAACTTTGTTTAAAAAAGTAAAATTGGATAGTAGGGTGTAGGAAAATTGGCTTCGTGGTATGTTTCATTTACAGTGAAGTTATACACAGGGGCGGTGCGAGCGGTGCGACCGCACCGGGCGCCATCATATGGGGGCACCGAAAATGCAGCGAGAGATCGTCTGCGCAAAAAATGAAAAATAAATTCTATAATAACCCAGATTTTATCGCACATCATATAAAGGTTTATAAGAGTAAGAGTATGAGCTTAATGCATAGTCGTATGTTATCATAGAATAGAGTCAATTCGAGTTGCTACTCGAGTCAGTTCGAGTTACTCGAATCATAAAAATCACAACTCGTTCCAAAATTAGCACCCTCCCGTGCCGCGTCGCTCCTCTCGCACCTGTGTCTAGTCTTAAAGTTCATGCATGCGGGTACATGTGCATGATGCGAAATTCAACCTATTTATCTCTTTCTACCATATTAGATCCTTTGTGATTACAATTAACGTTGGTATCGTAAATATTTACAAAGCTTATGTCTTTTACAGATAAGACATGTCACTAACCTAAACAAAATAAAAAAGAACTGTATGGCACACAATACCTAAAAAAAAAAAGACAAAATTGAAAACGCTTCAAAATTGCTGGCAATTTTTTTTTATAACTCATCTGAATCGTTGTCACCAGAACTAGTTCAACACGAGACGGAAGAAAACTTTTATTGGAAGTTATTCAGACGAGGTTAATGATAAAGAGCAGCATTTGCGAAAAGATTTATCTATCGTCTGCTGTTCAAAAGATTACAAATGGGTATTGACTCTGTTCGCAGAGATGAAATAAGTATTCAATCAACGAAAAAATCCAAGAAAAAAAATCATGGACGTTATTTTTCAAATACGCATTTTCAAAGAATAACACCAAATGAAGAAACATATAAAAGTAGATAGCTTGTTTATTCTAAATCTCCGGATAAAGTATATTGTTTATATTTATTTATTCAACAGAATATCTCATTTTTAATTTGGGAAAAGAAGGATTATTGAATGGTTTTACTTATCAGAAGGTCTCAAAACTCTCGAAACTTCCTCAGATCACAAACACACCATGGTCAGTTGGATAGAAGCGTTGATTTCATTCAATAACTTCAATGTACAGACAAGCATTTGTAACTACCGACAAAAGACCAAAAATCACAGTGGGTTGCTATCCTCTAATGAATGATGTCTTGTTCAGAGGAAGCTATGGATGTGAAATACTTCTAATAATGGTAACTTCCTGGGTATATGATACTGTGATGATGGAACATATCCGCCGTATTGCTAATAACGGGACTAATGTCTTATTATGTTTGCAAATGTATTCAAAACGAATAAAGTTCGTATAAAATTTTGACTATGGTTGGGCCATCTAAATATTTTTCCATCATACTGAATTGAACTCCTGATGTAAATCAGGTCGAACAATTATCTTTGACACTGCTTTAGCTGACACCAAGGAAGACGAAGTCTAAAGTGCGTGAATATTTCGCTGTGCTTATAATTCGGAAAGTGACTCTTTGGGAGCTGGACTCGCTGTCCTGTTTATCATTGATTCTTTGCAAGAGTTCGATTTGGATATGAACGATTGTCGATGCCAAAACTCTGACAGTGGATCCAATTTGGTAGGAGGAAACAAATGTAACCAAAGCAAAATTCTGAACCAGTATCTTCAAGCATTTTTAATCCATGTAACTGTCATTAAATTTGGTAATAGCAAGTGCCGCCAAAACATCAGTTAAATCTGTTTCCTTGTCCGGATTTCTTTGAAGAATATTTCTTTTATTCTTTCGATAAAAATAAAAAAGCAATGGGAAATGGTATTCAAGCATTTAGAAGGATTACGGCCAAAAGATTTACGAAACTCGTTTCAAGAATAGGGTTTTTAGCATCGCTACAGTTCGTTATCACTACCTTCAGTTCGTGACGCCCTTCTGAAACGAATTATTCAGTTGCAGCAACAGATACCTTGTCTCTTAGCCATATCATGGAGCAATTTGAGTTCATAATTACAGTGGTGACTTGGTAGAATACATTGTTTCAAGTAAACGTTGTAAACAAAGTCTATGCAGACAGTGGCGTAGCTAGGTCAACAAGGGCCCCGGTGCAAAAAATTTATTTTCGGCCCTCAGGCCAGATGGGTGACCTTTGTTTTTTGCTTTATGTTGCTGGTTGGGGCCCCCTGAGCAGTGGTTGAGGGCCCCCATGAGCAGTGAGGGCCTCTTAGTGATGGGGCTCCCTGTGTCTCAAGGGCTCCCTTAGATGACGGTAGAGCCAAAAATAAAAATAAAAAAGGACGCCAGTTTGCTGTGAAGGCCCGTGTGCCCTCTAAACTGAGCTTGGGGGTCCCCAGAGGTGCGCTTGGGTGCCCCCTGAGGTATACTTGGGGTTCCACTGAGCGTAGGGGACCCGGTGCTCTGCACCACCTAACCGCATAGTAGCTACGCCCCTACATGGAGACTGAAAGTGGATTTATGAAACTCTTCACAGTTGCTGAAAAACAGCTCGGGAGAGGAAGGCGATCTTCTCCACCGCCCCGAAGCTGGTACTGACCTGTTGGAATTTGTTTTGACTGCTTCGTTATAATGTCCTCTTCACGTTTTGCACTCTCCTTTCTCGCAAAAGTCGCCACGAATAAATTAAAAATGCCGAACTGTGATAGTGACGCGCACCTATTAGATGCCGCAGGCGCACAAAAACAATTACAATCTTTTGAAATGATGGTTAATTCTTTGTTGTAATATTTCCTTACCGTTTAACTACATTTCTTTCAGCAACAACAATCAACATTCATCAAGTCTCTTGTGTGAGCACAGCAGCTACTTCCAACTAGCATTACAGTACTACTCACTACAAATAACAACAGAATCTATAGTATCATCAAGGATTATATTAAGGATAGTGACCTACATATTTAATGTATCTATTAAAAAAACTTAACTTAGTCCACAACCCGAAGGATTGTTGGATCCTCCCGAAGGAGGCATACTAAGCCATTGTGTCAGAGGTAGGACGGCCAGTTCCTTTCCTCTGGGACCTACAGTATAACGTGGAATCCGAACCACGGAGCGTCCTGGCATAGCTCATATGATCAAACACAACTCTCAAAATTCATGCGCCTGCCGTGATTCGTACCCGGAGCAGGAGCTGCGAACGCTCTCTCTCTCTCTCTCTCTCTCTCTCTATATATATATATATATATATATATATATGTATGTGTATATTTTTACATACTATTACTATTATTACCTTGTAACTTCACCAGGCTGACTGTATGGTCTATTCAAGACCTAAGGTCAAATAAATAAATAACATAAATAACTACATTTCTTTGTCGCACGAAATTAACAGATAGAAATTTTTTATTCGGAATGCAGTACAACAATGCTCACCATCTTAGAATCGATACAAGCGGTCAGAGATAATCGATTGCTTCCGTTTCAGAGATGGATGCCGCAGAACGAATTTACTGTAAACTTTTTACTCTTGGTCCAGGCCGTATTTCAACCTAACCACAATCACTATGACAAATTGAGGTTGATATGATACCTGGACAGATAATTTTTGTTTCATTTTTTTCATTGCTGCTAACATAGGGTTGCAGAGCGTCTCACATTTCGACATTTTTTATTTAATTCTTGGCTACTTTTCCGAGAAAGGAGAGTTCAAAACGTGAAGAGGGCATTATAACGAAGCAGTTAAAACAATTTTCAACAGGTAGGTACCAGATTGGGGGCGATGGAGAATATCCTCTTCCATCCCAGATCGGAATTTGAGAAAGAGTGCCCAGCTCTGATTAAAGACAGCTAGAGAAGTTGATTCTCAGACGGGAAAATTTCCTATTATTAACCCAGTCAGATGCCGAAGAAAGTAAAGATTTTTTTGAGTATGATCCGTAAATGTGATAACAACAGATCCAGAAGAATTGTTTACAATGAACGTGTTTTAGCATATGGTCGATGCAAATATGCAATAAAGAATGCGCTGGTCACATTATTAGTGCATTGCCAGGATTAGCTTCAGAGTGAGGCAAAAACAATGAAAAATACTTGTTGAAAATGGTTTTACCTGGGGGGAAAAAATACATGCATTTAACCTGTTTAAGCATTAGTCTGCGAGGGTTCTGGCAAAATTTTGGTAAAGTTTGTTTTCCGGTATTAAAAGTGGGAATTTTTATTTCCATATATTTTCAATTTTTATATATTTTAAAAATTATTAAAAACTGTGAATTTGATGTGTTAGTGAAATGAGCATTGTGTTCGCCACGGTAGATTAAATGAACCTTTTCAAACATATAGTATTTCTTTTTACCGTTGTTTCTCATTCATACAGCTGCCATCCTATACTAATCTTTCCGTGGTTTCAGTTACTATCATATATAAAGACTATCTTTTGCCCGAGGCTTTTTCGAGTGGAATTTATAAAGCATTCATATACATATTCGTATTCGAATCCTACGGGAACTGCTACTTGGGATAAAAGTAGATGGATAATACATTATTCCAAATTTATCCCTAGCAGTTCAGTAGTTTCGACTTGAAACAGTCAAAACATCCAGGCAAGGACGTAAAAACTGTATGTTATATTCAATCTGTCTATATGGACACCTTAATCACGAATAAGCGATTGTTCATTTGGGATGCCACGATGATATCTCGCACCACCTGAAAAACTAGCTAGGGCCGCCTCTGGTTATACAGATTGGATTGTGAATGACGGGCTTTATCTTAAGGCCGTTTTATATTGTTTCGTTATTCCTTGGTCAGTTTTTTGTACTGTTACATTCATTTGCTTTGTTTCTCGCAGAACTTTTTAGTTCCCTACAAAACACTAATCTAACGTTTTAGTAGGAGGAAAGTGACAAAACGTTTGACGTCCATATCATATGATAGCGGATTGATGTAATATTCCTAATTCAGGACATTTTTAGGACGATGATAGTCGCTTGTCACGCTTAGCCGGTATAAAAATGTGTGAGTTGTAAGGTTTGTAACAGTTTTTAGCTTTGGTCTTGTACAGTTTGTGCGGTGCTGCTCGGTTTCCGCCTAGCGGTGAAGACACGTACTTCAAGAAAGTGTTTGCAGGCAGGGGAGCGGTGAACGCAGACAGGTCTAAACACGCCGTCTGCCTGCTGTATCGTGTTCGTTGCGCTGCATTTAACTGTTGGCGCCATTTTAAATCGGCTTAATGCTACATCCTTGTGAAGTTCAAAAAGCACGCCCGAATCAGGTGGTTACTTTTTGCCTGTCAATTTTATTTTAAATATTTTCGTAAATACTTATATTAACTTAATAATTAATTCCATCACATGCCAGGTTTTAATATGCATCGTGAAAAATATTGATTTTACTGTTATTGGATCTGGTTTCAGATATTGGTTCACGCTAAATTGCTTCTGCTATACTTACAATTTCACTCAGTTAAACAGAAATTTCCATAAAACTTTTGCTAGACTTTTTAAAGACTGAACGAAAAATATTGACTTTCAGCGTCGAAGACTTGCGGCCAGATAGCATATGTGGTTGGGGAACCAATGTAATTTATGTGTTGTTCCTGACTGTTATTGACTGAAAGAATCCTCTCTGAGGCTTTAAAAAACTGTATTGAGAACGGCCGATATCGGACTCCCAGCATATCTCTCCCGACATGTCCAATGTAGTCAGGGCCGGCGTTAGGGAGAGGTAAGCGGGTCAAATGTACCTGGGCCCCGCCGGCTGATGGGGGCCCCGAACACCGGCTGTAGGGGCCCCCAGGCCAGAAGCCAACAATCAGCCCATTGTCTGCCCTCCAGTTTGTAGAGCTTAAAAAAAAAGAAAAAATGTCGCCCATTTTACCCCGGGCCCGAAATTCCTAGCGCCGGCCCTGAATGTAGTCTTCCATGTCTTCCCGTACTAAGCTAATCATCGGAACATACCTATCAGAGGCGGTCTTGGGGGTGGCGAACAGGGCAATCGCCCGGGGCCTCGCTCTTGGAGGGGCCTCACGCAACAACCCGAGTTGAAAAAAGTTTATATTTTTAAAAACATGTTTTATCTTTAGTTATTATTTCACATTCGTATAAAAAGTAAGATTGATGGTATCAAAATCAAATAATTTATCGGTGAAATATAATATTATCTGTAATTTAACTGTAAAACATAGTCGAAAAATTCATTTCTATTTGAATCTCGCGCCTTGCATAATAGAAAATTCACTTGAACGCTCAGTTTTGTTACTTTCTCAGTGTATACGATTTACGCTCGGGGAATCCCCGTGTTTCATTTCGTTCAACTCTTGTCACCTTATGAGCGTCCATTAATTACCGTGACTCAGGGTTACTTGGACCCTAGGGGGTAACTTGAGCCCATTACGATAAAATGATAAAATCCCGCTCGGGTACTTATTTGTTGAGGAGATGCACGTAGTTCCTAGTTTCCCCGCTGAGTAGAAGCATTCTGCAGACTCTAGCGCTATCCACATGGTTATCTAAGTTACTTCCTGAGTTTAGTTGAAGTTACGATGTTGCCTAGCAACGTGCACAGAATTTTCTACCGGACAACTTTTATGCTTTCAAAGCATACAATTCATTGTTGAAATCAGGTAAGTGCATTTTTTATTGTCAGACCCCTTACTAATGTAATTTCAACCAAAGATTGTCAACATCAATAGTTATTTAAGTTATTTATAACAAAATCTGCGACAGGGAGCCGGTAGCCTAATTCTAGGGTTACTTGAACCCACCATTGGCGTGGCTAATTTCAGCCTTGAGTTAGTATCAGACGCTTTTATTGCACACCTTGAAAGCAAACAACAGGATTTTGTTAAGACTCGTCCACCAAAAAGAGGAAACTGCAAGTCCCAGCCGGAAAAAGCATTAGTGCCGCTGATGTCAATGATTCAATTGAGGATAAAACATCCAATCAATCCAATAAGAGGAAAGGACAAACAGAGAAATCTTATAATAAGGAGATCACATCAAACCGCAAGAAAAAGCAAACGAAAAGAGGCTGGGAATCATCGTCTGAAGATGCAGATGATTTCAGCCTCCAATCGTCGAGAGAAAGAGAGTTAAGTTTTTTGAACAGTGAATTTGATCCTTTGGAGCTTGTAGATTTGCCGTCAACTAGTGACGCTAGTGAAGTTAGAGCGAAGAATAAACTCTCCAATCAAGATGAAAACATCATCGAGGATAAGGACGATGAAAACTTAGTTGAAAATGAACTAAAAGAAACATTAGTCGAAGGCAATTTCGTCATAGAGTTGTGGGAGAAAAAGGAATTTCCCGGCATAATCACAAATATTGATGAAGAAGGTGCGGTTGTTGAGTGCATGCAACACACTCTAAAAGGTTGGAAATTGCCAGAGGTGAAAGACGTTCTACATTATAAGTGGAGTGACATTAAAAAAAAGATTTATCCTCCAAAAATGCTAAATAGGGGAATATTTTCTGTCCAGTCAATCAAAGAAAATGTCTAGATAAAGAACCAATATGTAATTTTCTGGAAAATATATATCTCTTCATTGATTAAATTGTATTTTTTCAGATCCTATGTCCTACATGAACCCAACAGACGCTTACAATGCTTTATTATATGGAAACTAAACATGGGTCCAAGTAACCCAATCCAAGGTCTACTTGAAACCATAAAAAAAAAAAAAAAAAAAAAAAAAAAAAAAAAAATATCCAAGAATTTTAAAAATCAAATAAATCAAAATTAAAGGTTAAATTCTTAATTTACAGGTATTCTTTATAAATTATAAGTATAAAGTAAAGAAATCATTCTATATGTATGAATATAAATAAGGATTGATCAGAAATACCGATAAAAGCGGGTCCAAGTAACCCTGACTCATGGTACGTGAGGTGAAATAGGGGAGAGGGGAGTCCGACGAAATATCACCAAATCTCATCAATGGTGGGGATAGAGAGGTCGTCGGAATTCTCACGTCATCTTTTTAAATTCTTGAAGTGCAGTAGAGCTAAAGTAAAAAGGTCCACAAACGACGCGGATGTAGACATTAGGGGGCTAGAAAGTCTACAAACGACGCGGATACCGACTTTAGGAGGGGAGAGGGTATAACCGCCCACGGAAGTAAGAAAGTTAAAAAAATGTCTAAAAAAACTACGAGGTCGGTCAGCAAAATCTCAAGTCATCTTAGGGGGGGGGGGGGGGAGTCCTACCAGATCTTACCAGACCTCACTAAACCTGACCAGAGAGGAGAGAAGTTCCGGAATTGTCGAAAAAAAAAAAACCACACGTAATTAATGGACGCCCCCTTATCGAGTCACACTTGACAGGTGCTAGCTACCCCGCACCGTCAGTCGGCCCAGTGAAGGCTCATCCTTCCTGTGTTCACACTTGTCCGAAGCTCGGCTGCGTGACGAACGTGTTCCTGTGTCTTCAGTTTCCCTTATGTTTTCATCTGGTTGTTTCCCTAAAAGTGAATTGGGGGTCAAAGCCAGGGTTGGCAACCATAGAGAATTGTTCTTTATTTTGCGTAGGTGTACTTCATAATCTACAAAATAATAAAGTACGTTAAAATATTTTGTTTACCTGACTCACGTTATCACCTCAGTGGTTGATCTTTTACGTACAAAATAGTATCCAAATGCAGTCTTAACAAACCACCATTAAAAGTCTTTCTCACGCTATACTGGATTGAAAGGTTCTCGTGTTTCTGAACGCCATAGTAATGAAATGTCAAACGTCAATCACTTCGCACTGATGTGTTTATTTTTTTATTTTTTTTACGAGGTTACTTTCGATTCACTCGATAGTTTTTGTTAATAAAGAATGAGAGGTCATTATAAATTTGTGGTTTCAAAGACCTAGCCACAGTGTTTCTTACCAGCTGTGCAACGTACATCTATCGTAGCCACCAACTGGTAATCCTACCAGGGATAGGAGACCTACAGTTTAACGTATAATTTCAACCACGCAGCATCCTAGCATCTTCACATTAACAAATCAACGCTTTGCCAGATATACAAGTCATTTTTAAGGCAAATAAAAATTGTATCCGAGACCGGGAATTTAACCAGAGACCTACCGTACCGCAGTCATACGGCATAACTATCTGAGACAATAAATCAAATCTAGGAGTTTCTAATCATTCCTGGTAACAGCTAAAGAGCTGATGAAAATGATATTGACAAAGTGAAAAGAGATCTAAAAGAACGAAGTTTGATTACGAAGGGGAATATGGAGCGTTTGAATTGCATAGGAAGGAGATTTCCAAAATAAACTATTGTTATGTATGCAATGTTGTTGCAGGCCATGTTTCCGCAGTTGCTTAGTTAATTACTAGTTGAAAAATAACATCAATGCAACTGTTTAATTTATTTATTGCTGCGTTGTACGCGTTTCATCTCTCATCGAGGCATCATCAGCGACGAATTATTTACATTTGTTATTTAGGGTATGCATCTGCGCATCTTCGTTTTATTATCCAAAGTATGATATTGATGTACAAGACTTGTATGAAGAATTGATTTTTTTTTCCGTGTTTAAGAAGAGAACGACGGTGGTGTCTCGGAGATGAGGTATATACTAGAAATAACATTAACTTAAGAGTACCCCACTATCCAAGTTGTCCTGAGCATTATTGCCACAACACCTGAGACGATTGCGTCTGCAGAAAGAAGTGTTTCGTGGTTAAAAATTATTAAAACATATTTGAGGAATTCGCTAACACAAGATCGGTTTTCAGTCGTTTCTATTCTTTGAATTGAAAATGACATAGCTCATTCGTTAGATTTCTGTGCTTTAATTAAATATTTTAGCCTTAGTAAAAGTCGCTAACATCATTTTTAAACCCTGCGTATATCTTTCAAGGCATTTATGTAGTTCAGTTTATCCTTAATAATTTGACGTCTTTATGTTTTGTTAACTTTTAATAACTCTTCTTATATAACTCAAAATTTATTTATTTGTGACTTTTGAACTTTTCGTCGACCATCAGAAAACCCTAATTTCGATTCACATACTTTGTACAAAGGAAAAGGGTCTCGCAAAGCTCTGCCACCCCGATCCTCGCAATGCTTAAGGCCGCCGCTGATACCCATTACAATCTACGTCCTCAATTATAAGCTTCATATAATCTAATGTTTGACTTACTCAGTCGACATTACCTTCCTTGTATTCCTTTCAGAGACGTTAAATATACCATCCACCGTATCGTCTAGTAGTATCAGGATACCCAACGTCCAGTGAAATTTCGTGAACTGCCAGGATATGACTAAGGTGTAGGCATCACCGCTCGTGTAAACAGTGCAAAGTCTCTGCTTGTACGTCACGTGATTGACGTCCAGCCTTCCGTTCAGCGGAGACGAGTCAATACGAATGGTCCGTGCTTGGGGGACATCCATAAATTACGTGAGGTGTTTTTCCGGATTTTCCGGCCCCCCTCCCCTCTGGTGAGATTTTGGTGAGATCTGGCCCCCCCCCCCCTGTGGTGAGATCTGGTCCCGTGAGACCCCCCCTACAGATCGTCTTTGCAACATTTTGAGACTTTTTTTTTAAGGTCTCACCCATACTTTTCAGCCAAATACCCCCTAAAATCGACTTTCGCGTCAATTGTAGACCTTTGTTTTTTTTTTTAACTCTACAGTCCTGCCCAATTTTAAAAGTCTCACGTGAGATTTCCGTTGACCCCTCCCTCCCCCTTGGTGAGATCTGGTGAGATTTCGCCGGACCCCTCGCCCTATTTCACCTCACGTAATTTATGGATGCCCCCTTGTTGCCTCCACTACCAAGGGAGCGTCCATAAACCACGTAGCTACATTTTGGCCTCCTGTGAACTCATCCTCTCCTCCCTCCTCCGCCCCCCCCCCCCCCTGCGTAGCTCTACGATGCTCTACCTCCCCCCCCCCCCTCCCACGTAGCACGTAGCTTTATTTCCTGTTGATTCGAGAAGACATTTTGTACTGTTTTCTCTTGTCAGACTACCGTAAATTATATACGGGGACAATTAAATGACGGAATTAAATATTCACATTGCTGTTGTGTGTTCTGTACCTCATTTTAACTGAGGCAAATAATATGAATGAAAAGCAACGTGGCCTGGCTCGGAAACCCCCCCCCCCCTCCCCTTTTTCCCACGTAGCCCAGCATAGCTTTGCAGGCAACCTCTTCCACCCGCCCTAGACTTACCCACGTAGTTTATGGACGCTCCCCAAGCGGCAAGTACACAGATCAAAGAACAAACAATCCCTGGTTGATAAGCACGAGGGTGTGCAACTAGCATAACAACGCGTTCCGTTCCATGTATTGTATTCTTCACTCGAAGTATTTTGGCATACTTTATTTTGTATGAAAAAGTATAAAGTATACAACAAAAATAAAGTACGATACTTTATTGTAAATTATGATAGGCAATCATGACTATAAACACCCTGAAGGCTATGAGATTCTACTGTTACTTTACTTGAAGATATAAACGTAAAAACTAGAAAAATCGTTATGTCCTAACGTAGCTTCAAAAAGAAGTGGTAGGCAATAGACTCTTATTCAAGGATGAGAAGATTTGGTAAAATTTCAGTGAAATTGTTTGAACAACAATGCAGTTTGACGCCGATGAATATATATATATTTTTTTAACTACTGATATCACATGACAAAAGGGAAGCCTGCATGAGATGTCCTAAACAGGATAAACAGAAAAAGCACTGTTACCAGACCTCCTTAATACACTGTCGGTCGGAATCTACTAGATTACCTCTAGTTTAAACCAACCGCTATTTACGTTAATAGCATTTACTGACACGATATAGATTCAACGCATTTATCATGACATAAAATTCGATAATTTCATTACACTAATTTATTCATGCATAATTACATGACAGTCCAGGTAGATCGATCGACACGAAAGCAAGTGGCCGTTTACAGAGTTAAAGACTATTTATTTGCAACCAGATATGTATATTATGGTTCTAGAAGCAGGAATAGTTTAAAACAGGAATTAATCTAGAGTAATTCTTTAACCAAAAACAAAAGCCACGACTCAAGTAAACTTTGCTTCTACAGTAGTGGTGATTTCGTCGAAAGACAGGAAACATTCCAATGAAGTAGAAGACGTATCTTTCCCCCTCTCTTTACTCTGCCGGTATTCAATGTGACAAGTAGTTTCCTACAAGTTCGCTCTGGGTGTTCTTACCTCCAAATGAAACTGCATGAACAAATGTTTGGTGGCTGATGTGTAGATTGAATACTCCAATTTTCCAAATTTAATTACATAAAGAAAAATAATGGATTTCGGAACCGACTATCCCTAGTTTTGTTTTGTAGTAGCTTGCCTGGTGAGCGCCGTGGTGTGGTCCAGGTGCCTAGCCGTCTCCTGTAGTCTACAGCTCCAGGAGTCATCCACCTCGCAGCGACCTCCCTGGTCGTAGCGCCCAGCAAACGTCTCCAGCGCCGTCAACACTCTCGCCGTCACTTCTAGGCTCTCCCTGCTGCCCCCTGGAACACGACACGACATGATAGTGCAGAGCAGGGCAGCTTAAAGCTTTATTATTTTGCCCAAATCACATTCATCTGGAGTAGGCGCCTAGATGAATAGCAATTCCCGTAGGAATATCCAGCGAAATAGAAATACTTGATTGGCTTATCCCCTACGGTTACTTACAAACTGGATGCATAACGTATGAGCGTCATGTGTCCATGAAGTGAGTAACCTATATTCCGTATTAGGTCCGTTTACTTTTTGTGTGCAGATTAATTTTTGAGCTGAAAATTAGGGATAAATTGGTAATCTCCATGCTGATTAAGAACCAGGACACATCATTCGATAGAATGATACATTTTTGAGAACACTTAGGGGTTATAATGTTGTTTCTCTATCATTTGCATGATATTTCACTGGCACGATCAGGGGCGGAGCCAGGATTTTGGTTTATGAGGGGCTAGAGCGGACTTTGGTTTGGGGGGGCTTGGCTTGAGTGAATTTTGGTTGGGGGGGGGGGGGCTTGAGTCGGGCTAAGGGTGGTATTTATAGTCTCCTCGGGCCCCACGAATCCGTAGAGCTAAAAAAAAGGTCTCCAAAATTACAATTTCGGAGCT
The DNA here is from genome assembly GCA_031002005.1 of Vandiemenella viatica. Taxonomy (NCBI): domain Eukaryota; kingdom Metazoa; phylum Arthropoda; class Insecta; order Orthoptera; family Morabidae; genus Vandiemenella; species Vandiemenella viatica. The sequence continues at coordinate 32,934,216 of JARYHS010013630.1, read as the reverse complement.
GGGGGGAGCCCACTAGCCTCCCCCCCCCCCCCTGGATCCGCCCCTGGGCACGATGATAATAATTGAAATTTCTTGGAACGCCGTGTTGTTTATTTTCCTGTATAAACTTTGGCTGACATGCTGCAGCCTTCGTCAGAGACACTATGTTTGTTTACACTGAAAAGAGCGCCAAGGGTCACGGAGTACTAAGCTCTGTCTTCGTTAAAGTTGTTCGTGTTCAAAATTTCTGCTGTCTCCTTCACTCGACGAGGCCACCATTTTAATAGGGAAACTGCTCTTTGAAACCTATATAATTGTTAGCGATGACGTTGGATCCGCGTGAACTGCATTAGTTGGAAGGAATGCAAATGAGGTAGCTGCATTTCTCTGTGGAAGTTATAGTGTACAGTACGAGCCCTCTCGATAACTTTAAAATAAAAATGTGTTTTTAGGGAATTAGCTTCAAATAAATAATAATAACAACATGATTCACTGTTCCAGGACAAAATCCAATCAGCATCTGTGTTTTCATTTTTTTCATTATGTGTGGTATATAGGACGGCATCGTGGGTATTAATTTTACTATAGAATGTGAACGACACAAGATGAACACAACAGAAGACCGAACAGGTGACGCTTACAATGCAAGGCCAGTGTGCTTGTGTGACAGAACAGAAACATTTCATAAGAAAACCATATTTTTGTGCCATGAGACCAAACAAAAATCGATATATTTACTCCTATAACAAAGAAATGTTAGTTGCCATGGCGATCAGAAATTAAGAGATAGCTAGAGGTTAGCGAGAAAAAAGACTGATCGGTTGCTTTGAAACAATTTCATTGCTGAAGAACCTTGCATTCTTCGAATACTATAAGTCCGATGTAGTTCCTAGAGGAATATGAGTTGTGTATAATAAATGTAAATCTGTTGAAAGTGAAAGAACTGAGTTATTTATAATTATAACCAGTCACGCGATACTTGTTCCTACGGTGCCAGGTCCGGCCAATTTGCTCTTGAATACTTTGGTACCAAGCGTTGTGGTGGGTGAGGGTCTTATATTTGGAAGAGTGAGGGTTCGTATCCCCGTTCGGACATCCAGATTTCGGCTGTATATGGTTTCCCTAAATCATTCTAGGTGAAAGCCGGGTTGATTAGGACGGCTACCTGTTACCAGTAACTCTATGCAAACTGTAATTACTTTTTGTTCTGTGATAACCGTCCTCTACATATTGAGAGGATGAATAAGTAACATCAAACTATACGACTGTACTAACAAGTGTTGTTGTAATCTGTCAACTGTGTAAGCTTTGTGGGAATGTGTTCTTTTCTTTCTGGCTTTCGCCTCGTCATATCGAGGTCATTAGAGGCGGGAAGAGACTGGAGCAAAGAAATGGAAGGAATTCGGCCGTGGGCTTTTGAAGGAATCTGGAATGATTTCGGGAAATCATGGAAAACCCAAATCTGGATGGGCGGACAGGAATTCAAATCCACTTCATCCCGAATGTGAGGCCAGAGCTTCACCGCTCACCCACCACGCTCTGTGAAATGTGTTATTATTTGTTTAACATGAAGTTTTTATGGATGAATCAAATCAACATTCGACTCTGCGGAAATCGGCATTGTGGCTGAGGGCTGAACCAGAGAACTTAAATCTCTCTTCCCTCGTCTCCTTGCTGAACTGATGGGCAACATAGAGTCAACAGATTTACTGCGTTATTTTAAATAAATAAAGATAAGTATAAAAATGTATATTTTGAATGTGTAAAGCAAGGTAATGATTACAACTGATTATAAAGTTTCGGGAATGATCTGAAGCTTTCGTGAGGTCTGATTTCTTTTGTAATAATAATAAAAAATTAATATACCTATCTATTATTTTTGTTTTTGTTCTCTCAAATTTATTTCTCAACTTAACACAAGAGTTATGAAACCGCACAGTATGAACAACACACGGTGAACAAAATTATAAATTAAAGCTGCCCAGATAACCAGACCGGACTCGAATTGGTAACCCTCAGCACGTAAGAACAACGCTGCAGTCCCTACACTACAGTTACCAACGTAAGCGTCTGCTCCAGAATAAAAGAAACCTTGAAAGTTTTAATACTGCCCTTGAACTCGGGCAGTCAGCGAATACGGGAGCGAAATTTCCACACAATATACCTGCTCTATAATTGACTCGTAAATGCGTAAAATTAAGGGAACCGTAGAACACTTATATACGCTTTCCAGCCATATCAAGTAGAGGGTAGGTTGGCTCTAAGAGTAAGCTGGAGAGTGAGTAGCGCGTTCCTGATGCAATACGGGGTTTCAAAAGGTCAGGCCGTTGTATGAATATGGTGGCGTATAAGGAAAGCACATTTTTAAGTATCAAATAAAAGTATTGGAAGGGATGCGAAGGAGGAAAACTTCGACAGAACGCAACTGTGTGACAAAGGTGCTGGATTGTGAGGCATTGGAAGACAGGAGTAAGTCGAAGGGAGCGTTTGGAGTGTACAAGATGTATATTAACGAAGAGGTTTTAGTGGATATTGATAGAAGAATTAGGGTCAGTTCATGGGAGGGAAGAGATGACCTTGACCACAGGCAGGAAGGGAGCGGAAAAAAGTTTCTTTTGTGGATAAATTTGGGATGGAAAATTTTCAAAACACACTCAAAACGCTTAAAATTAAAATTCGTAAAAGTAAAAATAAGGTCAGTTGTACACAAAGAATTTTATATTAGGGGGAAAAAAATCGCGAAATGTGAGTTTTGGTGTGGACGGAAATTGTCACAGAAGCATACTCCACTTAAACAAAATTAATTAATGGGTTTGATCGGGGAAAGGGATGGTTCCGATATTTCCAAACCTTCCCTCAAACAGAGCTTGAAGAGCAACGGCTTTTAAACAGGAAGTTGCTTCTACGACGTAACTTATAATTCGGGGGTTCTTCTGACAGCAATGATTATGTATTTCACCAAATTAATCCACAAGATGTACGTCAATATACAGTATTCTCTGCTCCATACCTCGGCACTCACTCCAGAGTTGCTTTGGAAGAAGTAAACCAACGAGCAGCTGTGCCTCATGCAAAATGCAGAGCGCAGTCCGCATTAAGTCGCTCTGTTTGTACACTCATTTGTCGAACAGGTCATTCTCCAACACAAAATACTGCCCAACATTGACTACGCGAAACACTCAGCTCAAATAGTCAGTCTGAAAATATTCGTCTTATACTTTTGTCTTCCTCTTCAAGGATAAGCCTTTTAGCCTCTTTCAGGAATGATGTGAACATTTCTACATGGCAGTAAATAGATTTGAACTATAAGTCTACAACTGTCATTCAACTAATAGCACATTCTGAATTCGGCCTTTCAAACGATTATGTTTTTGATGTTGTGGTATTCTGAAAAAAGTATTTTAGTCCAGCTAGAAATTATTTTGGTAGATACTGATGGTTTCTGTTTATCGATTAACACAGATGACTAACTTGTAGGTTCTACTGGGACTCTCAAGATTTTAAGTTTATGATATCGAGCTCAACGTTGGGGTATTGGGAGTGTTTAACTCACTATTTCAACGCTGCCGTTTAATTAGATACTCTTTTGACATTGTCCAAAGGAACAATGAATCCTCCATTACAAATAAACTTATATAACTCTTAATGATAAATTCTTCAGTTTCTTCAGTAAGGTTTCTTCGCTCAGTAGACTCTAACAAATGTAAGTTATCTGAACGTTTATCAAATACCCAGCCCTGATATGAAGCGAATCTTCCCGAGTGAATTATATTTTGGAATGTTTTGTGCTGATAGAATTGAAAAATTGAGTACCGTATTTTTTGCCTGGTTCATTTCAGTTGCTACGAATCATCGTCCTTCGTGGAACATAATAGCCACATTCCAAATGTTAAAAACGCCATTGGTATATATGATGATTTGTGTTTTTCAAGTTTGTCCGTTGTATACTAAAGTTATGTATTATGCAGCAAAAAGCAGACCTTACCACTAGTATACTTGGTGTCAACTGTTGAATGAAACGGGATGGAATGTGATTAATTATGAATTCTATGAATAATAGCTATATACATAAAGACCTTCAGAATGCGTCAGCATATAGTTGTTTAGTTTGATAAAAAATAAAATGTTTATTTCCGAAGAGAAACTTCTACTTGGTACAGATTATTCAACATTTATCAGTCTTAAGCACATTCTTTTGAATTGTGCACAATATCAGTAAAACTAGGAAGTAAAAAAGATAGAGAGATATTAAAATAAACTGAAACTTGACTTAACTCTAACATTTATGCACGGCTTATGGAAAGATAAAAACAAAGGTTACTATTGATGAACGATATTATTTTCTCAGCTGCAAGGAAGCTATACATGAAAATACACCAACAAGAATCTTACTTTTCTGCTCATAGAAAATGAAGTCTAGAAAATTCAACACAAGCAGTGCATCACATTTGCGATGCATTCAGTCCCACTAACCTAGTGGTTCCCAAACTGTTTTTACGACGCTCCCCTTATGTCAAAAGAAAAGTTCCCACGCCAAAATTTTATTATTAAAAAGATACAAGCCTACTTCTCAGTGCCAACAATGACACCTCGGAAGAAACTCACTAAGTATGTGATGTCAGAATAAAGGTTTCCAACTCTGAGGCGGTAAAGGAGCATAGTACTTGCGACGATGTAGAGCTAGGGTATCGACGACGCAGGCGGCGAAACTACCTCGCACCCTGCAACCCCCCCCCCCCCATATATCTCTTCGCTTCCCCACTAGGGGGGAATGGGTACCCCCCAGTTTGGGAACATATATGGACCAATCGAACTACTCTCATAAATCTCAACGTAAGACATTATTTCGAAAATATTCTTCAACATTCGAATGAACTGGATTGGGTACTTGACAGTATTTGAGCATGTACTATTGTACTGCTTCTAAAAAGATAGTTTGTGTTGGCGCGAATTCAGTCCTGACTAGGGATTGCAATCCAGCAAAGCTGGATCCCGCAATCCCGCGGGATCCCGCATCATTAGACAGTCTGGCGGATCCCGCACAAAATTAAGCGGATCCGCAATCCGCAAAATCCAGCGGAAACGCGTGTCAGTCTGCGAGACTCGCTGGCCCACTTGGTCTCTGTTGGATATTTTGCACTGTTTGCCTGTACCCTTCCAGTTGGCATTTGACTCATGTGAACAAGCGTTTGTTTTTGTCAACCTTCGTCATTTGTAAGTAAATAAATACACTTCTACGTATTCATCAAAACTTACGTTTGTTTCTGGTACAAATTTCTGTAATTTGAGTTATGGTGCGTATTTAGTACGATTTTCTAACTATATAATTATTTTTTTAGTGTCGCACACGTTATCTGAACAACACGGTTACAGCTTTTTATTCACGGTTTCATTAATCCCATTTTATGTATTTGCAGATAAAGTAATTGTGACAATTTCCTAATTTGCGGCTGAAAATTTGATTATTCGTTGATATGAAACTAATGTTATCGTAATTTTAACGATCGCGTTTATTTAACAGCTATCAAAAGGAAATTGTATATCCTTTGACTTATTGTTGTTTTGGCCGCTGCCTCAATACGTTTATTTGACGAAAGCCACCTGGTTGCATGTGCCTCTCAGGCTTTCGATTAATCCCTCTTCTCCTTGTTATTATTTCGACTAAAGGTAAAAAAAAAGGTATAATGAAATTTTCATGGGTGTATAGACGAATTGTGTTTTAGGAACACCATACTTCGATGGCTGCCTCCGCCGTCTTCCTCACGTGTGTAATTTCGTATGTTTGCAATGATGTTGTTGTTGGTGCTTTAGGGCGCGTCGACGACTTGGTCATTAGCGCCCTAACTCAAACACAAAATGACAATGTGGGATAAAATTAGCTACCGTCTGCATGGCCGACTGTAAAGGGGTCGGCCACACAGACAGCATAATAAAATACGGAAGCACTGACTAAAATACCGCCTACATGGCCGACTGTAAAGAGGTCGGCCATGCAGACAGGAGGTTTAATTAAACATTGAAACAATTATTGTAAAATAGCGAAAAGTAAACAATCTAATAACACTGGCTGGTTGGCTGTAAAAGGGCCCACCAGCTTACACAAACATTTAAAAGACTGTCTGAATGGCTGTAAAGGGGCCATCCAGTTATAAAATGTCGATCTTAAAAAAACAAAACAAAAGATAAAAACCGAATGGATTCTAAAAACTAGGCCGATCTACCCAAAATTTTTTGGGTAAGGCCGGCCATGTTACAAAATTTTAAAACCTTCGCCACATTGTCATTATTTAAAATAACGGGCAGATCGTTAGCTAAGCCAACGTCTGCCCTTATATTTATAAACTTTACGCAGTCGGTTAAAATGTGGCGCACCGTTAGAGGTACGCCACAAGCATCACATTCCGGAGGGTCCTCTCGGCGGAGAAGAAAGCTGTGCGTGAGAGGGCAGTGCCCTATACGGAGGCGAGTAAGGAGAACCTCATCCCTCCTCGCCCGCTGGTAGGAGCTGCTCCACGGCTGAACGGTCGGTTTGACCAGCCGGAGCTTATTATGCTCGACTTCCAGCCATTGCCTCTGCCAAAAATCAAAGATAAATCTCTTCACCGCCGAGGCAAGGTCTGACTTTGGGACCGGTGCAAAGTCGATTCGGACCTTGTCACAGGCTAACTTGGCAGCTTCATCTGCTGCCTGATTCCCACATGGCCCGGTACCCAGCAGAATAATACCTCCTTTCCACGAGATTGGAGGGAAAGGAGGGCAATGAAATCCGGAGATACAACCTATGAGGACTTCACTGCAATCATTCGCCGAGAAAGTCCCCTTTCTTACTAAAAAATAATAATTTCCACTCTAAAAACGTCGTTACGCCACATAAGTAAATCTGAAATACTTAACAGTTTACGTGTTGGTGAGTAGTTCTTTTAATATATTGAATCAACTATAATATCAATCAAGGAATCTGGAGATATAATAATGAATCACCTAAAAATAGGCCAAGTCTCGTGCTTGTGCAGTGACAAAAAGTTATGAGATCTTGTTCTGAGCCAAGTCTACACTTTACAGAGTATATTCACTTCACTTTGAGAAATGGAATGCTTTTCTCAGTGTTATGTAACGTTTATTTAGAATCAAAAAAAAACTCTGGTAACTTGGCCACTACGCAAACCATATTTTTAAACTTATGTGATGTATTGTAAGGCACATAATATGACCTAAGACTCATTTTTTTTCCATTTTTATTATTTATTTAAAAATTGGTTTAGATTAAAAAACAAAAATGTAAGACCTTGAAATACACTTAAGACACGCTAAAAAGTTTTAATGTCATTTTGTCAATCAAAATATTGTTAACTGTTAATTTTTATCATTTAATTTATTAACGTTTTAAGTAACTATGTTTTAAATATATGCGTTAAAAAAACTGTTTGTACCAATCCCGCACGGATCCCGCGGGATTGGCGCAAATCCCGCGCGGATCCCGCGGGATTGAAAACACTGCGGGATTGCAATCCTTAGTCCTGACCTGCCCAGCTGCGCTCCTCTTCGTCGTCAGCACTTCCCCCACCGCCTCCGCTGCCCTTCTTGTGCATCTCGAACTTGGGCAGGAAGAGCAGCAGGCAGATGATGGCGATGAACTTGACGATGAGCTTGAAGATGACGACCTTGAGCAGGATCTTGAGGAGCAGGCCGATGTCGAGAGGTATGGGTGGCAGGAAGTGGTCGGGGGCAGCGTACGGCGCGGGGTGCAGGTCGTGGGGCTCGCCGTGGTGGTGGTGGTGATGGTGGTGCCGCGGGGGTGGGTACGGGCCGCCCCCAGGGCTGTTGGGCGGGCCGTACACCGGCCGCGGTGGGCCGTACAAGGGGGGTCCGTACACACCACCGCCCCCGCCAGGAGGCCCGTACAGTCCGCCGCCCCCCGGAGGGCCGTACACGCCAGGTCCGCCGCCACCGCCGGCCGTGGGGCCGTTGTACAGTGGACTCGGCTCAGGAAAGAAGTCTGTAGGCAACAAGAGACACATCGAACCATCAAAACTCAACACCAAAAAAGAAAGCCATTCAGCCAGCTCCACAACTTATATAATGCTGGAAGCGTATATACTGATTTTCCAAATCTTAAATTCACTAAGTGTACATTTATTATTACTCAAAAATTTGTTTTCACAATAGAACGATGACACGGGACAGGCGAAACACTTAATAAAACATACCTCTAAATTAGGCCGACACTAGTAATTCGAACCCAACTTGGTGCAGATGGGTCAACATCTTCCTACAAATGTGCAACCCTGCTAGCTACAAACAAATATAAAATCTTCTGCCTGACGCACGCATTTTAGCGACAAATTAAATCGGAACTGTAAAAGTTTAATGATGGTACGAAAAATCATTCCAATGTATACATAATGTATTATGCATACTTTTTACCGTAAGGTATATAATGTATTCTGTTAACCTGTTACCTGAATGTATGTATTATTGTATTAATGTATATACTGTATTATGTAAACCTGTAAACAATGTTTCAGGTAAAATTATTATTTCTTGTCATTTTAAGGTAGTTCATAAACTTGCTGTTTAATGTAGATAATGAATTCATCATTATCTAGGACAGCTTCATCATCTAGGACAGCTTCCAGCCTTTGGTTTGTGGCATCATACACAACCATTAACCCGGCTCGAGGGAGGTGACCGAGCGTGGTGGTGTAACGGATAGCGTTCTCGACTCGCATTCGGGAGAACGGCGGTTCGAATCCCCGTCCGGGCATCCAGATTTAGGTTTTCCATGGTTTCCCAAATCACTCCAGGCAAATGCCGGGATGCATCCTTAAAAAGGCCATGGCCGAATTCCCTCCCATTCCTTGCCCCCATCCTTTCCCGTCTCTAAAGACCTCGCTGTTGAGAGACGTAAAGCAGTTAAAAAAAAAATCGAAGGAGGTAGGGTCATCTTCCCTATACTCCACTTGAGTAATTCTTGTCTGGTGCATCCACGCTGCGGGGGTGGACATCCTAGCTCCAGTAGGCCGGACTGACAGGATGGCTAAGTCCAGGCAAGGACCCAGTCCCACAGGTTATAGTGTGGAAATCATGCCCAGGGATACGGGCGAAGTCCTCAACGGCAGGTTCGGCAGAGAAGGAGACCTTCAGATTGCCGAAAATGGCCGAAGGGGCACCCATCCTCTCCGGGGGTAAATTGGAGGGAAACACCACTGCCTTGTGGCGTAGAATGATCTTCAAAGCCTAAGGGAGTAAACCCTGAAAGAAAATCCTCGACGGTGTTAGGCTTAGCAAGCCAACAGAACGAGTAGGAATCAATTGCTTTCAAATTAAAAGGAAAGATAATGAATTAAGTAAGTTTATTTTCTCCTACATATAAGGCACCATGTAAACTTATAAATGGCTAAATAACCTGTATTGCTGAAGGTCTAATATTCATTATTCTAATGAATAGTTGTGTTGATTGTTTACTATCTGAAATTAGATTGTTTGCAGATGACATAATGCTGTATAAAAGAATCAAAATGATAGAGGATTGTAAACAGTTGCATGGTGTTCTTGACAGAATATCTAGTTGGGTTGGTAAACATGGGATGAAGATAAATGCAAAGAAGAGTCAGCTTATTAGATACCCAAATAAAAAACAAAAGATTAATTATGAATATAAGGTGGGGAAAGAATTGCTTGCTGAAGACTTGAAATGTAAATATCTTGGCATTACTTTTGATAACAAGCTTAACTGGGCAGGACACATTGGACAGGTTGTAGGTAAAGGTTTCAAAGTTCTGCATTTGTTGGAGAGAGTGATGAGGGGCTGCACGAGAGAAGTAAAGGAATTGGTTTACAAAACTTTGGTCAGACCATTGCTCGAATATGGTAGTGTAGTATGGGACCCTCATTTTACGTATCAAATACAGGAGTTGGAAAGGGTGCAAAAAAGGGCCGCTAGATTTGTTTCTGGAAATTATCACAGAATGCAATCAGTGACGGATATGATCAACGAGCTGAAATGGGATTCATTGCAAGACAGGAGGAGGATGAGGAGGGTCATGGGAGTGTTCAGGGCATATATTGGCGATGAGGCATGGAAAGATATTGGAGTAGGTATGAAAAGTAGTGCATGGAAGGGAAAAGATGACCATGGTCACAAGCTGGCACTCGATTTCAGGAACAAGGGTGTGGGAAGATTCTCTTTTTTAGGTAAGGGTGTCAGGGATTTGAATGAGTTACCAAGAGAAATGATGAAAATTTACCGAAAACTTTGAAAGAATTTAAAGATAAAATTTGTAGAGGGCAAATGTAAGTGGCTGCAGGATAGGGAGAAGATGGGGGTGTAGGGAAATTGCCACCGGAGCCTGTGCTCCATTGCAATTAAATTAAATTAAATTAAAACAACATAACCAACGTTGCTAAACAATAATAATGATAAGGAAGTTACCCTGAGATCGAAAACTGGCTGAAGCTGAGTTCAGATAACAATTTCATCCCGATACTTTATAGTTTCCTACTTTGAGTAAAATCTGTTGAGAATTAATACACCTCATACGGCTACACGTTGCCTAACAAAAAGACATGCAAAAATAACTGAATTAAGAAAAACTGAATCTTAATTGACTGTATAAAAGGTGAGTCTAAATGCTGCAAAGGTGCACTGTTATATTTCTTTACAAAATTATATCGTGTAAAAAATAAGAAAAATATTACGAGAATTTCATATCGCACAGAGTTTCCAAGAAGAATGTGCTCTAAACCACCTAAATCGTTTAGTGGGCAACGGTACTCAGTTCCGGTTAATCATTTGCCTGTAGAAGTACCATTATTAACGCGAATATCGATGGATTGACACCCAAACAGGCCACCAGGACTAACATTGGATAGGAAGAAGAACACAGTCCCCATGTATTGGTTTGATGACCTTTCCATCGGGAAATGAAAATTAATTGACATGGAGGGCAACTTGTTACAAAATTGTCACCTGTAATACGAAAATATTACACCTGTTCAATGAATAGTGACAAAGGATGGTATAAAAGTGTAAATAATTAGGAAATTAATATTAAGTAAGGAATGTATTAATGCTGTACGTTGAAGGCAGGGTACACTATTGAGCTGTATATGAAGCTCTAACCTGGAGCCACGCCGTGAGAGTCAGCGTAGGCGTCCAGATAGGTGTCTCCTCGGGACTCGGCTGTGACAGGCTCCTCCGTCTCAGCTGAACACGTCAGCAGGGACGTGAACATCAGCAGCAGCTGCAGGTACCGGCCCAGTCCTGCAACAAGTCAGCCTCCAACATGCAGCATCTGCAGAACTACTCAGAACATACAACGTATTATAAGTCAGCAGTCAGGCTCTGGTCAGCAGCTGTACGATACGATTCCAAAGACTCCAACATGCAGCACTTCAGCATTTTATATATATATATATATATATATATATATATTACTTATTTCTTCACGCCTCGTCGACGTCTAGGTCATTAGAGGCGGGATGGGACTGTGACTGGGAAAAGGAACGGGAAGGAATTCGCCAATGGCCTGTAGAAGGAAGCATCCCGGCATTCGCCTGGAGTGATTTGGGGAAGCTATGGAAAACCCAAATTTGGATGCCCTGAGGGGGATTAGCACCGGCATCATTCCGAATGCGAGGCCAGAGCGTTAACCGCTCACCCACCACGCTCGGTAGCTACACTTCAGCAGTATCTACAGGTACCACCAAGAAATCTACAATATGACGGTATAAAAATCAGCAGTTAGGTTTAAATCAGCTGTATGTCGCGAATACAGCCTCCAACATACAACAATGAACACTAACCTACACGTGCTGGAAGTCAGCAAGAAGATCCGCGCCAGCATCAACTGCAGGCATCAGCCCGCTTTACATTGCAGGTGAAATGCAGAATCGGCAGCAGCAGAACGGACAAATTTTGCTTTATATATTCGCCCTTTTGAAGGGAAAAATTCTGGTTTTAGCAAATCAAATGGATCGTTTTACATATCAAGATGACGCGTTATCAAATCGAATTCAATTTCTGAGTGATTCGACAGTGATGTAATACTACAGTATCATTTTATGGAGATTTTGTTCGTAGTTACGGAAATCGTAACTGATAGCACTAGACAGCAAAGCATCGAAACTCAGATTAAATCGTCACATTTCTGGTGTTGATACATATTTAATATTAATTCTTATTACGTACATCAACAAAAAAATCCGGATAATAACTTTACATTGGATTTTATTTTTATTGCAAAAGCTTACGGAAATATTTTTAACTTGCAGAAGGGTGAATATGATTTTTCAGGTGAGTGAAACTGATCTGCGACAGGATGAATTTAATTTGCAGAATATTAATATAGCCATGAGCGTTCTGGTAGCTCAGTGGCTAAGGCACTTGCTTTAAAAACGTTCGCTGCTCCTGCCCCGGGCACGAATCCCGGCAGGCGCAGGAATTTTTGAGAGTTGTGTCTGATCATATGAGCTATGCCAGGACGCTCCGTGGTTCGGATTCCACGTTAAACTGTAGGTCCCAGAGGAAAGGAACTGGCCGTCCTACCTCTGACACAATGGCTTAGTATGCCTTCTTCGGGAGGATCCAACCAACCTTCGGGTTGTGGACTAAGTTAAGTTTTTAATATAGCCATAGCGTTATGGCCGCGAACGGTGGTAACAGCGAATCTAGGTACCTTTCATCCATTCAGAGTTGGGAGCGCTTAATCGTTTAGCAAAAACCCACTTATCGTCGTAGCATTAAAGGACACAGACATTATAAACACCTCTCAGACATCTAAATCTCTGATGCCATTACGTTGCACGAGCGTGGTGGGTTAGTGATAACGCTCGGGCCTAGTATTCGGCGGGACACGGGTTCGAATCCCCATCCGACCATCAGTTTCTTGGGTTTTACATGGTTTCCCCAAATCACTCCTGGTGAATGCTGGGATGATTTCTTTAAAAGGCTATGGCCGAACTTCTTCCCGTTCGTATCCCAAAGTCCTTTCTCGGCTCTAATGACCTCGACGTCGATGAGACGTAAAGTAAAAACAAAAGAATAAATAAATTTCGTTACGACAGCATGATCGCTTTAACGTTACTAAATCGATCCATGCAGAAGGTAAACCGGTAAGTCTTGAAATTTCTCCGCAGATGCAGTGAAAAATATAGGTAGCTCATAGTTTTTAAGCTGCCGCGTTAGAATTCTGTTCACTGCGCTGTATGCGAAAAGATAGCTAGATCTAAATTTCAGAGGATATGAGGAAGATATAAACTTAGGTAGCACAAAGTTAATAGGAATTCTAGCCCCCAACCATTCCAGCATTCACCACTAATGATTACTCGAATCCACGGAAAACCGTAATTTGAATATCCCAAACCGGGGATAGAACCTGCATCCTAACGAATACCAGAAACAAGTGGTACCGCTCCACCTTCGTGCTCGTCTCCAAAAGATGGGCAATCGCTCGACCGGTAAAAGTTGAAAATGTGGCATCGTAACTAAAGCACATCCACAAATAAATTGTGTCTTATTGAAGATACGAGTTTTGAATTCGTACTTATGAACCCTGACGACTTTCTGCTCAAATTGTGAACTATGTGAAAAAAACTGACTATAAGAGGAAACAAGAAGTGAGAGATGTGACAATAGTTACTTTATAGCCACCGCACAAAATCGTTGAGAAAGTGGAAATAACAGGTTGAAGCGAAGTAAACAGTCATACCACTTTTCTGACTTTTTGTCTCCTCTTGTAGTGAGTCACTATGATGCTGCTGTTGAGCTATTTCATCTGTAAAAAGGAAAGTAAATCTACAGTTCCTTGTTTATGGCTTTAATAGCTCCGGTGTAGGGGCATCCTACATTATACTTCACAACCAGTCAAGAAACCTGTACTACACACAGACCTCAGACCTCAGTAACAGTATTCATATTTGTAGTGCAAATAGGGATCGCCAAATTTGTTAGTGTTTTTGGTTGTTGTTTTTCTGTTTTGTGTTTTAACTGTTTATTGCTCCCTAAGAGCTGCGAAACAATATAAACGAATGGTACTTTACTTTTTCGTGTCAAGACATCATATTCGTTTTGCCCAGGGTTGGACAAAGTTGTCAATGTCTCTTTCTGTCTATAGGTCTTCGAGTGTTGTTTTCAACAAATGATAAAATAGATTAATTCAAAAAGTAAACAAAAATTAAATTTAAAAATCCCATAATTTTGTGCAGTTTTAAAATGGCTAAAAAGAAATTTAAAAGTAATTTAACCCTGGCAACCAAACTCGAACTAGTTTGACCTCCATACTAACAGTACAACGGCATGATCAACAGGAAAAGAATGGTATACCAATATCGCAAACCTATCTACATAGCCCAGGCACCCTTCGTGTTTCACATGAGACCCTCACTCCTTACCAGTCTGCGCCCAACAGGATGTGCCTGCCAGTAGGACACACACTTCTAGAATTCCTGACGAGGGCCTGCGGAAGGCGATGAAACAGCTCGCATAGCGACACGGAGTGGGTCACTGGGAGTGACAAAGAGGACACACAACACTTCCCGAATCGAACCACAGCCGTGCATTTTACTGCGAGCTCGATCAAAATTCCTGCAAACTTCGGAGCAAATCGATTTTCTCATCAACATCGGGTTGAGGTGCTTCTTTTCAGATTTAATGATATTACAAAGCCATTGAAAGACACTGTCATTTACGATGTAAATCGTAGATTAAATACGATGATCTTGGAATTCAGGAGGACACCTGTTCAAATCCCAGCCGTACCATCCACATTTTGGTAATCTATAGCTTCCCGAAAGCGCTCCAGGTGAATGGCGAGATGGTTCCTCCAAAAGACCGTGGCGTGTTCCTTGCCCCCATCCTTTCCCGGCTCCATTGACCTCCACGTCGACGAGCCGTATAGCCCAAGAAAAAAAAAATTATGAAGATTATTTTATGCCGAAATTAACAGTAAGAAAACTGCGAATGGTTGGTCTCTCTCGTTAGCACCTGTATGTCACCAAGTAGCAGAGTGAGCGATTGATTTAAAATTCAAAAAATCTCCCGTATTAAGAAGGTATAAATTAATTCTACTATTATTAATTGGAAAAAAATAACGTTTTATTAAATCTCTCATTCAATTGGGTTAAAGTCGCACATAAAATAACAGGTAAACTTCCCAATTATAGCTTGAATTGTCAATCCATTTTTTCCCCTGTTATCAGTCTCTTGACTGCCTTGATTAAAGCTTCCATCTCTTTATATCTTAAGGTAACTTCTTCATCTGAGTATACCCATCACAACATGCATTCTCAGTTATCTCTATCATTTATTCTAATATTTGTATTCCTCTAAAGTTCCTTCCTTCGACTATATCCCCCACTAATAAATTAAACAATGCTGCATGTCTTACAATTTGAACCATCATTATGTCTTCTCAATACGTAAGACTCTTTCATAAACTTCTTTCTTCACACATGATTTCCAAAATACGTCCATTTCGTAGTTTATCTGACCACTTAATTTTCAGCATTCTTCTGCAGTAATATTTCCATACTTCGCTACCATAAAGTTTTAAAAAGTTCTTTCTGTGTCCTAGATAAATATTTAAAACTAAAACAGTTCCTTTTTTCAAAAAGGCTGTTTCCCCTACTGGTTTTCTGCTTTTAACAGTGTTCTTGCTTCGGCCCTCAGTTGTAATTTTACTTCATAAGTAACAGAATCCACTTATTTCACCAATTACATCTGAACCTGTTTTTATATTTAATCTACTGTTATCAATATGATTTCTGTTACGTTTCATTAATTTTGTTCCATATCTCGCACTCTTTTTAAGTGTGCCTTGCCTCAATCCGCTGCTATCATACACATTTCTTGTTTATGGCAATTTTTGCTTACATCAATTCTCCCCAAAAGTTATAGTATGAGTGTGCCGTTCTGATATAATGGCTTCTGTCATCTGTTTTTTGCAAAAAAAAAAAAAAAAAAGCCCAGCAGGTTATGTTATCAACATGGCAACATTTAATGTTTCTGAACTCGCTACTACGAGATATTCTAAAATTGCGAAAAAAATTAAGAATCATTTTGAAGATCAGAAAGCGATAAGAAACATTAAAGGCTCAAAGTACTTTCATCTTTGACACAAGTCTAACAAGGTAAAATTAACATCACATTGACAGAAATATGTATTTTTTTTTTCGCCACGAACGAATTGTATATTGTGTGAGCAATACAAGACGACACAGCATTTAATTAAAACTACCCATTCCCGAGACCTGACTCGATCTCGGTACATGACACCCCATGTAAGTTGTGTCCTGTGAAGGAAGGTGGACCGAAACATGTGCTTTGCTGTTTGATAACCTGCAACATGGCCATGTCGGTATCCCGCCTACTGTTGCCCTCTAAGATTTATTTTAAATTCTTTAAGCGGTTTTGATAAATTATTCATCACTTCCATACGAAATTTATTTCAATCCCTAACTCCCTTGTCTAAGACAGAAAATTATTCAACCCCCTTTTGCAGAAATCTAGTGCCAGCTTGTGCCCATGGTCATCTTTTTCATTTCATGCACCATTCTTAATTCTTCCACCAACTATTTCGTCTCTATTACTGTTATTATTGCTCCGCGATTCACTAAAAGTGGATGGCAGAGGGCGCATTGCACCCATCTTAATGTGTAACAACCGTTTCTGTATAGGATGGGATATACGGGATTTGGCAGGAGGCGCCAATGGGTTATTTTGAGGAAACATCCCAGCATTCGCCTGGAGCGATATGGGAAAACCCAGATCAGGATGGCAGGAGGGGTTTATAGATACCTACTCCTATAGGATTATAAATTTTCTCGCTCGATAAATCCTTCTTATTCCATTCCTTAATCGTTCGTGGAAAAAAAAAATAATATAGAAATGAATCGGTTCTGGCCCTGATTTCTCGTATCTTATTTTCTCGGTCATTCCTAGATATCAATGCTGCTGGTAGTAATATGTGTTTGCTGTTCCCAGAAATGTATATGAGATACAACAAGGCGCCCTATCACACTTCCCTGGGGAACCCCGGACCTCACTTCGGTCAGTGGTGAACGCTCACCGTCGACAACTACGCACTGTGCCTTCAGAAAGTCTGCAACCCAGTCGCATATTTGTTTACATATGCCATAACTACGAAGTTTCGTAAGTAATCTAGCGTGAGGCACAGTGTCGAAATCTTTTTTAAAATCTTATAGATCTAATTACCAATATACGCCTTCTACGATCCATGCACTCTCTTCACCCTCCTTCAGTTAATTGATACCCAAAATGTGAATCTCACACTATACAACCGTATTCAAACAATGGTCTGACCAAAGTTTTATAACCCAACACCCTCGCTTCTCTCCAATAAATAAAGGCTTTTGAAACTTTATCCTACCCCCTGCCCAGTCGAGTTTCATATCTCATGCCAAGATATTTACATTTCAAGTCTTCATCCAGCAGAAAGCATCCATTAAACTATTTTAAAAATATATATATTTAAACATGATCAGCCAACCGTTAATAAAGGAGAAATGGAACATGTTACAGTCCGGCCCCACACAACAGTGAACATACCGTAATCTCTCTTAATCAAATCCTCTTTTAGCATTTTTCAGTATTTAATTCAGACTGTGTTGGTCAAAAACCCCAAATTCCTTTTTAAAAAGAAGCATTGGACGTGGCTAATTTAAACTACAATTTAACGTGATACATGTATCTTTTTAGATGTTGATGTTATTGTTTCGAGAATAATAAATAGTATAAAGTCTCCTGAGATGGTTTCTGTTTGATTGTTTCTGCTCTGCTCAGTGATTTATAAGCCTGCCATGGTTTTTTAGTTCCTTTCTCCTTATCTCATAACTAGAGGATCCTTTTAACATAGTTTATAAGTTTTGATATTAAATTTACGTCCTGAATGTACTTATTTAGCCGACGCATTACGCAATGTTGTTTCTTCCCCGCTCTTGGCACGTTCCGACGGCATCAGTCACTTCCGCTCCAAGCGATATCAGCGGCCGAGGCGATACTGGCTTTCATTCACTCCTGCGGTAACGATTTTTAATCTTTTATTTGCGGTACTGTGGCAAAGTGAAAGTAAACACCACTATTACTAATCAGAGACTCACTTTGTTCCCTTAACGTCATGCGGATATACTGCGGAGAAAGCTTAATCTGCGAAACGTTACGATAGCACATCTGAATATCAAGTAATGAAAAAGTCTAAATGTGAATTTAATGATCACAGTACCTCCACTGTTTCGCGGGACTGAACGGCAACATGTTTTCTTTCTCCTTTTCTAAGTGATTATTGGTCACGTGTGAATAGCGTAATTCATTTTTTTGGCTTTACTCCCTGTTGACCTCGAGGTCATCAGAGACGGGAAAGAAGGGTGCGCAAGGGACTGGAAGAAACTCGGCCATGACATTCGTCTGGAGTGATTCACAGAGATTGTGGAAACCCGAAATCTGGATAGTCTTACGGGGATTAGAACCCGCGTCTCCTCACAAATACGAGGACAGAGAGTTACCGCTCACCCACTGAGTTCGCTTAGTGTATTTTAAATCGTAACGTAGTGTAACAGCCCTCTGCTTCCGTTTCTCTCAAGACAGTTGAAACAGTGTAACTACATTACTGCCCCACATTTATTCATAAACATTCCACGCTTCGAAAATGCTAAAATTACAATGGAATCTGTACAGTTTCTTTTTCTAATGTAATAATTTCAAGAAGCACCTCCTGTTGTATATTTATAACACCAAAACCTTAATTTCGTTAGTGTGACATACAAAAAAATTAACCTTGTGTGGATGAGTTTGAGTAGGGATCCAAAAACAAATACATGTGTCTTTGTGTTTATAAATTAAAGACTGTCTATTAACAACTGTTTTGATTACTACTTATTCATCAGGTGCTTTTCGCCTTTTTTATGGGACATCGACCGTGGCTTTAGATGTATGTAATGTTATTGTAGTACACAAATGGTTATATAGATTCATTCCACTTACAAATAGAGTAATACGTATCACATATCAGTCCAGAAAAGAACTTTTTGTACCTCTAGGGCCATTATTTGGTAGTTCATTTTTCTGACTCTAATTTTCTATGAAACACGTTTTAGTATTTTTGTTCCACAATCGTCGAACTTCCCTTGCGCCCTGCTGGTTTCGGTATCTTCTGTGCTGTTTTGTTTTATTTGTACAGATGTCCGAATGTAATTTAGTTAATTGCACTATTGTACCTGTGTTCATTATGTGTTACAATATCTGTGTGATTGTGACAACTATTGTTTGTTTACTGGTTGTTCCAGAGCAAAACTTCCCACGTCCTGCATCAATGGCAGTCCAGTAACATATTGGAGACTGAAAATGGTTTATCAAAAATTCTCACGTCAGTTATCAGTTGCGTAGCTGATATTTAAGATTCTCCATGATTCTCAAAGGTTACTATTGGAACAATAGCAGGATAAAGATTCATCGGCATGCATTATAGCAAGCTGCTCACTAAAGAAAGAAAGCCTTATATTCGTTATCTCAGCCCTTGTGATTTATCACCATAATACAGGTCCCCTGAAAGCAGACCTTCAAGCACGAAGACTCACCTCTCATGGAGAAATGAAGACAGTCTATGACTCGTGGCTCAATTTAAAACACGTTTTAATAAGGTATTGCCAATGTATATTAGTAGATAGGTAGAGACCATTGAACAGCAAAGAGATTGTATTGAAAAATCATGTATTTGTATTTTTATAAAAGCTAATTTAATGAATTCTTCAGTCAGGAAGCAAACAATTTTGCAGAATATTTTTCATTTCGTGGATATTTTCACCAACACTCGTTTTGGAAGCTCGAAATTTCTGCTTTATCCACAATAATATCTATCGATTTCTCGTCATGGTAGAGGCCTTCAAATCCCTCCTAGACCATAACATATAGGTCAACTTTTTTGAGTTCGCATAAAATCTACGAAAATCGTTTTAATTTCCAAGCCTCCATACTGATTTTTGTGTACTGTAGTCACTTCACCGTAGCTTACTTTATTGCTTGTTTTACTCCTCGTTGATGTCGTGGTCATTAGAGGCGGGAAAGGACTGGACAAGGAAAGGGAGGGAATTAGGTCATGGCCTTTTGGAGGAACCATACCCTGGGATTTGAAACGCTTCCTCCCTTAACTTACAGTACAAGCATTCTCGCGGTCATAACCAATCTTTTAATAGTCGACTCTTGACCATAATCGTTTTATTTTACCAATATTGTCGTTCCGCGTTAGGAAGATTCGATTAACACAATTTTTAGTTTATTCTATATCTATTCAATCACTTATTAGATACTGAGTAGGTTGTGGATATTGTATTGATTGCAACCGAATGCTTCCGCTTCTGGAATTGTCTCTAAGCTCCCCGGGTATTTAATACTAGGATGCGGCGTTAGCCTGGAAATAGCGAAAATCAGGTATCGTATTGTTATATAACACATATTGTAAAAGCAGCCAACGAAATTATCTCTAACGATATTTGTTTCTAGGATGGTTTCAGGGTATTGCGTGTTGTTGTACATTACCAGTAAAATGTTTGAGAAAAATGATTTTCCTCTGATTAATACTTCTTGGTAGCTAAAAACTTAACTTAGTCCACAACCCGAAGGTTGGTTGGATCCTCCCGAAGGAGGCATACTAAGCCATTGTGTCAGAGGTAGGACGGCCAGTTCCTTTCCTCTGGGACCTACAGTTTAACGTGGAATCCGAACCACCGAGCGGTCTGGCATAGCTCATATGATCAAACACAACTCTCAAAATTTCTGCACCTCCTGGTAGCTATGAAGAAATAAATGTCCGACAGCTGTGGAAATCGTAATCCATACTTATTTTCAATTGTGTCTCCAGAATGCTCTGATAACATGATCGTAAACTTACCGACTAGGGACCTAAAATGACCTTACTTCAAATCACACTATAGTTTTCAAAGCTCTTAACTAACTCTTCACCACGATGTCACTAAGCGCTTTCGTCACGAAGGTGTACATGATCCAAGTTATTTGAATGGGTTTTAGCATCAATTAATTTTTTGTGTCATGTGACAAATCGAAGAAAAGAATACCAAATACAACGCTGAAATTTCCACCTTAGTGCTCTGACAGTCCACGACCTTTAGCAGTTGCAGGAATGCTGGCCTTGGAGTTTCAAAAAACACGCCAACTAACTTAAGACTACGGCATCCCCCCACCTCGATAGATAAGATGCTAGAAACGCCGTGGCTCTTGAACAACATTTCAGGAAGTAATTTAAATGAACAAAGGAACTTCGATGGTATCTAAACTTGCTTCCAAACGTAATAATAAAAACTAAATTTGTAGACTACAATCCAAAAACAATAATAAAATAATATTTGAATAGCATTTGAGCGGCAGAATTCCAAAGGAAATAATTTATGTTGGAGAGAAACGATACAGACATAAGAATGAAGGCAAATGGTAGGGACCATTTTACAGGAAACATTTTTGTTAAATACACAGAAAATTCATACTCAACAAGATTTTAATTGCAGTAGCTTACAGAAGCATATAATAAATTAAAACGTTTTCAAATTGCTCAGGAAATCTATAAGTAACATCTGAGGCATTTATATTGTCTTCCCAAGAACGGGAAAGAGAAAAAACTAGCACTGTTTCTATAAATTGCGTGATTTTTCAAATTGTAAAAGTATTTTCTCATGTAAATGTTAGTTCGGCTCCTCAAGCACTCAGGAGGAAACATTAGTAATAGCGCTTCTCTTATACACACGAGGCACTGTGTACTCACTGTATGGTGTGTCCATGACGAGCTGTTGCGACTAGACTGAGACAGACCAAGTGAAGCTCTGGCTATAAGGGCGCTGGCGACACCCTGCACGATCAGAATGACAAGTGACACCGCCTCGAGAGAGGGGACACAGTCAACACAGAGGTTCCAACCGGGGGCGGCACGCTGAAGAGATCATAGGGTGCGTTCCTGGTTCCAAACAAATTTTGTGAGCGTTGAGCACCAATCGCTGCTCCCAGCTTTCCACTATTATATCCGGCTCCCCGGGCTGCGTCAAAGCAGATTTTTATTGCGTTTCCATGATCATCTGTATCCAAAAGAGGATTTAGCTTAGTCATAATTTTACCAGAAAAGGAACGTAACAGATTCTCAGTAGTGGAAGACGGCGATTTAAGATTGCTACTGATAAATAAGGCACAAAATTTCGAAAAATTAGTACCACTACAGCAAGTTTAACCCTCTTACTAATAATTTTACATTTATCGTATATATTTGTTAACAAAACTTTAAGAGTGCACAAATATTGTTAATATCTTTTAATGAAGTAATTTTAAAAATATTTCTTTGTCTGATGTGTGAGTATCGATGCAATAAAATCCAGTCGAGGCGGTGACAGTCAGCTTGCGACAGCTATAAGGGAAGGTGATTAAGCCACCTAGCTCCATTTTGGCCTCCTGTGAACCTCTCCCCACGCAGGCCTACGTGGCTTTTGCCTGTACCCCCCCCTCCTCATAGCACGTAGCTTTTATCTCTTTTGATTCCAGAAGACATTTTGTACTGTTTTCTTTTGTCAGACTATTGTAAATTACATACGGAGATAATTAACTGAGGGAAATAAATATTCACATGTTGTTGTTAGTTCTATTCCTCATTTTAACCGTTAAAAATGTTATGAAAGGAAAGCTACGAGGCCTGGCTCGGAACCCGCCCCCCTCTCCTCACGTAGCCTTCCAGCCACACCCCCCCCCCTAGATCGATCCACGTAGTTGGTGCACAGTTCCTACCCTAAGATACCTGATGAAGACAGCAGAGTCAGCTGTCGAAACGCCTTGATTTTACAGCACCATCCAGCTGGACACCCGAAAGGATTTTGTTGCTTTTCTTTGTTTTTCAATATTTGATACAGCACATTTCACCTAAAACAGATGCCATTGAATCACTGTTTGAAAAAGTGCGTTACTAACCATAAAACGTTGGAGCTCTATGAGTTACATTATTGATTAGAAAGAGATGAATCGTCGTGTTCTTTTTTTTTTGTGAAAAGGATGCGGTGAGTAGTTTTTCATTCGAAATGGGGGCGGTAGGCCAGTAGAGATTGGTAAAATGTTACGTACCACTTAGGAACTATTAACGAATGGAACATGTCTTACTTCCTCATTCTCAGCGTACAAGAAAAAAACCCGAAGTAAAACTGGAGCTGGTCTGAACGAATTTGGTAGCAAGATGAGACATATTTTGTTCGTCTAGTATTCACACAAAGATAAAGCAATACACAGACTTGTCTGGGTTTTTTCTCTCTACTCTTTTGTTGCTTGTTGTATCTTCTCACCCATGAGAACTGACATCTAAACAAAGAATAGATTAAGAATAAATTTATGTTTTAGTTATTACATACTTCTCTTATAATTTTTATAACAATCTTAGTCTTCACTGTATTTCATTTTGGATCATTGGCGTTTGCTGTTCCAGAAGATTCCTCATCTTCACTCACTCCTTTCTTCCTCGCGCCCTCATCTCCACTCCACTAGCATGTAGCGCACTATCAGATCGTTATATCGCTTATATACTGTAGATTTGCGTGCTCATTTTTTTCCCTGGGTCAGTTCTACCATTGATCAATCGACTAGCCACGAAACGCGTCGTTTGTTAATGGAAGGGGTCATCTGCAGCATGGCATGTAAACTGCTCTACGTGTTTCGACTGGCTGCCGTTCTGGCGGGTGATGACGTCGTATCTCTTTGACCATTATGATCCTACTGTCATAAATTAGTGATAATCCCAACACCATATATTGAATTTTCGCTTTGTTTACTCTTAAAATCGTCTTTTACAAGGGCCTCGTCATAATTTTCCAATAGCTCCAAATCCCCCGAATGCCACAACTTATTTCTCTAAATGGTATTTGTAGTAATATAGCAACTTGGATATTTAAACTCTCCAACTGCTATTACAATCGAATCTGGCAATTCCACCCCTCCTAATTAGTCCTTTGCTGCAAGCTATACATACTCAGTTTTATTCTCTGTTAATCTTAGTCCTTAGCCTTTGCCGGCATTTCTTCCTTCCTCCCCCCATTCTATCAGTATCTCTACTGTCCTTGAAATTTACCACGTCGTTTGCTTAAGGATTGCAATCCTGCAATTTTTTCAGTCTCGCATTTGCGGATTACGGGAATGGTCGATCCCTTGTGATACCGCAGGATCCGGCACAGGTTTTAAGTGTTATCAAAATAAATAATAAACGTCTATTTATTGAATTCATAAATCAACTTAAATGTTACGTTATAGAAATCAACGGTTAACAGTATTACTGTATAATTAGCAAAATAACATTAATTTAAAAATTTCTATCCTTCCTTAAATATACATTGCACTTTTGTTTTAAGTCTAATTCTAGTTTCTAAATAAATAATCAAATATGGTATGTTTTCGTATCACATTACATGCCTGACTGTAAACCACATCAGTTTGAAAAAGGTCCATCTATCTACTGAGCAGTCAAACTATCACTTTATTTAGAAAGAATTAAAGTCTGTGGCCGAGACTGCCATTTCACCCTACTCGCTCGTTGGTTTGATTGAAATGTTCATAAATAAAAGACTTCTTGAATAGCTTAACAAGTTTTCGAACTTTTTTGAGATCATTATATTAGGAAACCACTTCAGTCAGTGGATGATCCAGTCACGGCCACGCTTTGTGTTTCGATTGTCCCGTCCATCTCTTCGTCGTCTTCGTCCGAATCAGTCGGTGCGTTCGAGTTTTCTTTCAGTAGGTTTTTTGTATAATACGTCAACAGCCGAATTGTGTGAAAAAGCACAATTGCAGCCACCAAGGCAGAAGTTCACCAACTTTTGCCACGATACTTGTTCCGTCAGATCTTAAGCCAATAACATTAGTTTAGAGATCGAGATCAAAGATTATCAACCGTTATTTGACTAAACTACACGAACCGAGTATACTAAGCAAGCGAAGATTAAAATGTGTTTCTTTGCGGTGAACATAATCGTTCAAGTATTGGAGGTATTTTTGGGATGTCTACTCATCAAAACTCAACGAAAATGTTTGTCTTTGCTTCATCAGATATTCAAACTGCACAATTATTTGTGGCAATAGGTTTTACAATTTTAGCAGCAATATTACAAAGTTGAAATACACTTTTTAAAACCAGATATGTCAAATCTGATGAAGTGAAGAAACAATGTATGAGAAAAACATTTTTGCAATGCATTCTTGAAACTATTTATTCCATAGATTTTTGTTTTTTGAAATAGCTTTCAATAGTTTTAACTTTCTTTTTGTATTATTCCGACTTCCTTCTCAGAAACAATTGCAATCGAATCATCTTTGAGTGTATTATCTGGGAGCTAATTTTGCAATAGGACGACATAACTCAAATTATAGTAATACGTACAATAAGAACAAACTTATAAAAAAGTAGAAGTGAATCTATTTACTTACAAACAAAGAAATATGACAAAAACACACATTTGTTGCCACGAGTCAAATTTGAAGAATAGGCAAACGAGGTAATAAAACCGGTAGAGACAGATAATGGCAGGAAAGTGACGAAAGGGAGGAAAGCTTACGCAGACTAAAACACGTTTTCGTCCCATTTTGCAGATTGAGGTTCTGCTTAATTTTGTGCGGGATCCACCAGACTGCCAGATAATGCAGGATACCACATTGCTGAATTGCAAATACTAATCCCAGCACCATATTTTAAATTTTCGTTTTGTTTCCAGATACAACCCTCTTTCACAACGGCCCCATCATTATTTTCCAATTGCTCCAAATCCTCCGAATGCTACACCTTATTTCTCTGAATAATCTTTGTAGTAATACGTCAAGCTGGATATTTAAACTCTCCAATTGCTATTACAATCGAAACCGGAAACTTCACCTCTCCTAACCCGTCTTTTGCTACAAGTTATACATACTCAGTTTTATTCTCTTTTAATCTTAGTCCTTCATCTTTGCCGGCCTTTCTTCATTTCTCTCTCTATTCTTTCACTATTTCTACTTTACCACTCTGTTTGCAAAATGCCCGTCATTCTAAAGATATCTTTTATCACATCCATTTCCGGATGAAACAGCTAAGAACGTAAGAGCCGAACTGTTATAAAATCTGAATGCTGTTCCAATTCTTCTTGATTTTCAATGCTACTCTTTGGCTTAATATAAATGAAGTTCATTAACTACTTACATATTATTGTGCTACCTTCTTCGCAGGCATTGTTCCATATAGGATAAACTACGAGTAGATCACTGTTTAAATCCAAAATATCTCGGAGTTATACTGGATCGCTCCCTCACTTATAAAAAGCCTAGTTTCAGGACGCAACAATTCCTGTTGAAACTCTCAGGATACACCTCACATAGCGCTCTTAACATCAGCTCTTGTACTGTGTTATTCTGCTGCAGAATATGCCTGCCGCGTTTGGTACAAACTAGTAGAATTATTACGGGTTGCCTCAGGCCATACCAATTGAAAAACTACATGGTCTGGCAGGAATCACTCTCCCTGATATAAGACAGGATGTAGCTGCACGGGTAGAAAGAAATAAGGTCAATCAAAACGCTGCTCATCCATTATTCAGGTGCATCTCACCAGACACAAGCGGAAATCTAGGAAAAGTTTCCTAAGGATGATGGCTGCATTAGATTAGCAACAAATTATAGTGAAAAATCGATAAGGGCGAAGCAGTCTGAAAGGCAAACTGAAAAGTACAAAGAATACTCTCTTTTATTGTGTCCGTATACATTTACGACCGAATAAAGCGGATTAGTATACCTATTATACATACTGAATAATGAGTCCACAGTACCAGAGAATTTGTTACGATGTACCGATATCTGTCAAACTCTGACGTCACGCTTTCCGCCTGCGCTGTCTAACCAACAACGACCGGAGATGTGCGAGGTTATGCGCGTTATTTAATAACAGTTCTGTTTTGCTGAGCATCCTCGACTAAATGAGCCACCAGTACACTAAGCGAAAAGTGTGTATTTCGTAAAAATCGGCATATTAATCATTAGAAGCTTTTTGTTAATTAAAATTCGTTAAATGTAGCTTTTTCTTATTCTCTCTGTTCAGCGATACCGTTGATGCGGTAAGCTAACAAATATCTACGTTACATCATTTTCAAGATAATTAACATTATTTGATGAAAATTATAATTAGTTAGCGAGGAAACGAAATGGTTAAATACTGCGTTTAACACGTCAGTTTTGATGGGCTTACAAGATATTTATATCCAACGTAGATATTTTAAGTCACTGTTTTAATATACTCGAAGAAATGATTTTCCGAAACACTGAAGTAAAAGTATGTACTGCCTTTAAGTTAGTATATTGATTATTAGATGCTTTTATTACTAATGTCACTATATCAGACACATCGTAAACATTTCCAGTGGATCAAATTTAGACAATGAATGTATTCGTACACTATTAATAGAAGCTATGAACAGTGATATTAATAGAAGTCGTGGTCATGTCGAAATTCACACAGGTACAGAGTGATAACTGACATAATGTTTTACGGAATAATTCACAATGAATTTAGTTTCATAAATAATTAGCGCCGAGTAACTGAAGTTATTATTTCATACGGAGAGAAGTAGTTCCGTATTTATCATGCTGAATGAACCCTGGACCAGTAATTAAACCAATATCATGCGCTAAAGCCTAAAATTTTGGGATTCCTAATTTATTTTTAATTTCATTGGTTCCCTAATTCTGACATCATTAATTCAGTAAAAGTTCCATCAGTATCGCTGTATAAACTACAACCGAAATATGTACACATTACAAAATAAGGTTATGAGCATTACATAATAACAATTATATTTATATAGTCAACCGCAATCAGTTGCCAGAACATTTCTTTCACCCGTCATTATGAGGTTAGAGGCTAGTTTGTATATAACGATCAGAGACTAAGCCCTAACAATGCTGTCCAAACTTCCAGTTTAGTTCACGATTGTGTTCAGTTATTCTGTGGTCTGGTGGGTACCTGGCTGACAGTCGATCTGAATTTCGATCTTGACGGGAATTTTAACTATTAGTGAACAGATCCTCACATGTGGCGATCTTTGCTTTGTTTATGTACAGTATGCTGCTTCGTTCGGACTCCACATTAAACTGTACGTCTGTCGCTATTCTTAGGCGTTGTTTGCGTAATGACTTTGTGGTGGTTAAATAAATAAATAAATTGTTTGGCGATACTCATTGGTCACGTAATTATGCACTTTAAAGATTTCAAGATCTTTACACAGGTTTGCAACTCTATATTTGACGTAGTATATTCCTGAGATATCTGAAGTAACTACTGAAGAAATAGTTTGTTTATACTAAGGATACACACTGTAACAGCCCTAATACCTGAATTTCGAATAGCATTGTACTGTATGAAGTATTTGCAGTGAGCTAATGTTTGGTTGAAAGTGATTTGATATGTTTGTTTTGTAATTTCTTGTAAATCAGTGTATATAGACTTTGTTTTAGGTAAGAAAATTATTCAAAGGCCATTTAATATGTTTAAGAACCGAATGATGCAAGAGAATTTCTTAAATGTTTGTAATTCCATGTATTAATGTAAATTACGATGTCTACAGGACAATTTTCTACCGTTTGAAAGGATTTCTGTAAATAATTTTGTATTTAAGTATCTATAATTACCATTTCTGATCATTTTGTAATGTTGTTAATTAATTTTGTATTAATTCCGATTGTTTTTAATATGTTAGATTGTTTGAGTGATTGTTAATGATCGAGAAATATCGGGCGGATGCCTTTGAAGAATTCTCGTAATTTCGATAAAGACTATATAAACAGATCGCCTGGACAGAGACATTCATTCATGCATTCAGTTAGTAAGGCAGTTTAGTTGACAGTATTCAGTGTTACAGAGAGTTTCAATGATTCAGTTGAGTTTGCGACTGTGCATCTCTGTATTGTACCTATACTAGTGAATATCGCTGACTTGTTGTTTGGATCACAATAAAACAGACATCTTCAAACATAACCTGTTTGGTGGATTTTTTAATTAATTAATGCAGTTCTTAAACCACCTAAAAGAACCCTAACAACACTTCAGTGGTTCTTTCTATAAAATGTTCAACTATCGTTTCTGATTGTGCATCTAATCAGCATTTCTTTTCCTAAGATTGTAGACCCCCGAAAATGTTATTAATTACCCTATGGGATTAGAAAAAATAGTCATTGAAAGCTATGCTGTCCAAGAAAAATAAATTAGCTCCACCACGAGATTGCAGTCTTCAGTAAACATTTCACGTCTTTGTTTTTGCATTAATGTTTAATGATGGTTAATTGCGAAGGGGAATTTGCTCGGTGGCAATTTCCCTACTTTTTATTTTAGGATTTTTTAGTTTTTAATACTCTCAGTATACTCCTCTATAATTTATTTCATTTCCTCACTTCCCAGCCTGCAAAAGAAAATGCTCTCACTCCCCATACTTGAAATCAAGTGCCAGCTTGTGGTCATAATAATTTCTTTCCATATATGTACTGCTACTGTGAATTATTCTACTATGTTCACCCAGACCACATTGCTAATATACGCCGTATACACTCACTCAGCATTTCCCTTCACTAGACTCCTGTCTTCCAATGACTCCATCCGTAGCTCCTTCATAATATCAAGTCCTGATTGTGTTTTACGGCAACTTCCACAAACATCCTTTGCACGCGCTCCCACTGCTGCACTTAATACCAACAAAGTGCCTCACCATGCACAGGGAATTGTCAGTCCAATTTTTAGTAACCCAGGTATTTTACATCACAGCTGCTTTCCCTCATCAACCGCTCTAGTAATCGCGGGATTTTGGAACCTCTGAATACCACCTGTCCAAAGATTCACCAAACGCATACCATTACCCGACAGTGTAGCTGCCAGCGTGAAGGCGTCACCACGCTGGGTCGGGGATGTAGAATGGAATTGGGTTCGAGTCCTGGGCCCAGCGTTCCAGCGCCCTGATTCAGGTTTCTACTCTGTTTCTCCACCTCATAAACACAAAAATCGGAGCCGGCTACGGATACAATGCAATCAAATCACAGCCTTCGCACATAATCCGGTCCGGCATGCGGCAGTGGCAAATACAGCCGTGTTCAACTCAACAACCGAAGCCGGCCCTATCCCTATGCGTATTTGTCCACACTGGTGCCGGAGAAGACGAACAGTATGTTGCCGCACCCATAGAGGCCACCCCGAATGTTGCCGCCCGGAGCAGTAGTAGAGCTAAATAAGAGGCTGTCGCCACACAATTTACCGCTCTTGATACAACATTTTGCCACCCCCCTCGAATTACCACCCGGGGCCAGCGTCCCAGTTCCAACGTTTATGCGGCAGAATCGGATTGCGGCCTTGCTTCCGCTGTGTGGAATGTGGAAAACCGCGCAAACACCACAGTCGAGCTGCTCGGCTTGGTGATCAAGTACCACAGACCGCCGTCACCGCATCCACTGCAGATAAAAAGTAAGAGTGTCAGGTGGAGCCTGGTTAGCAGTCTGCCATCACCCTTCAGACTCTCGGTGTCCCGTGCGATAGGCGGGGGCGGCGGCGGACAAGCTGATGGTATCTGAGGAGGATGCGATGGGCGAAGTCGGTGAGAAGGGGATCTTCTACGCGGCGGGCAACTACGGCGTGAAGGTGCCGTGCCGCTAGCTGACTTTTATTTTTGTAACTACTATACACATAAGTGGCAGCGAAAGTGGGAAAATAATAATCCTAATGATGTTACTCTCCCTGATGTGGCACACGCATTACCGCACTCCCCCACTTGCTTGCAGGTGACCTAATCTAAAATACAAAAGAACCTTGCTGATGCCACGTAGATGGTGAGTATATCGGTGGCCATAACGTAGCCGTCTATTGTCCCTAACCTAAGATATAATAGACCTTTTTTAATGTCATTGTGACGGAATGCTTGAAAGTGGCTTAACCTATTTTACAATAGGGGTTTATTAGCAAATGACTCCGCTTCATGCGCCGTAGACAGGGTGACATAACCTCAGTTTGGACGTGGTAACTAAGATTATTAGTAACGGATAGACTGGCGCACATGCAGGCCACCCACTTCACCTCCCCTTCCAGAGACACGTGGCTTACAATGTTGTTTGTAATGTACTCCCATAAATCTTTGATCCTTTTAGTACCACGAACCACTAATTAATTAAACTGATTTAACTAACCAAATCTTGTAATAAAATACAGTGAGAGAATCGTAATCGTATTAACTTGTAATTTAGTCTGAATGTAATTGATCCTAAGATGGAATCAAATTTTATGCATAAGAGAACGTGCTTTCGATTTCCTGCTGGAATTTGCAAAGTGCGCGTGTGCCACTAATGTTATTACTTACAAGGAACTGAAGGGATACATCGCCATAAGTAGTATCTGTAGATTACATGAAATTTACCTCAGTGTAATGGAACTTATTCGGGTGAGAGTTATTATTTTTGACATAATAATAACAGCTTCAAACCTGGCGGGGCTTTGCGCTCGGGAAGACGTGGGTTCGAGACCCGGCTGTGTAGAATAATCTGCGAAGATTTGAAATGCATATATGAAAGATAATCAGAATTGCCTCTTTCCTCAATTCGCATGGTTCATTCTTTGCAAGGAAATGAAGCGATAAAATTCCATACGTAATATTTATGGAGTGTATATAGCCTACTCTATTTTAGCGTAACGAATTTATTCCGTTCTGAATAGCGGTTAAAAATATGATAATAACATTTTCTAATATAATGGACCCAGTTTTTCGGGAAGTGTCGCTTTTTTATTTTGCTTAGTTTTCAGCTGACGTATTACAACCTTCTTTAGTGTTACTATAATTATTTACAAATTACTTAGCAAAGCCAGCCAGGATTAATGGAGTACCAGCTTTTTCCTTAGAAATTCACCTTCTTTCGTACTTACGTGGAGCCATAGACCGAACTTGAAAATCGTTGAAGCAAACAGTTAAGTCACACTGAAAGCTTGGCCGGTCATTCACTAGGAAGAAACACCGTTTTCACCCACGCAAACTCGCGGATATTTATGAAATTCCTTGCAGTTGAGAACGATGTTCACATCTGTAAAATTGGTCTTACTGTTGCAGATAGACATGCATAAAATATCCGCCACTATGACAGAGACAAATCTGCTGTAATTTACCATGCGGTCAACACCGGGCACTCTGTCAACTCTGAGGACACAAGCCTGCTGTAGAGAAGATTAGTCGTAGCCCAGACGAGCGTCCGAAGCATTAGATGCAATAATTTCAACACAGACGGCCGGTTAGAACTCGTACTTCATGACGCTTGGCGTTCTTTGCAAGTAAACAGGTAAACAAATACACCGAAGTGTCAGAAGTCATGGGATAGGAAGATGCAAATATCTAGATGGCAACAGCACCGCGGAAAAAATATACCGTGCAGTGTAGTGGCTTCAGTTATACTCTCGCGAGTCGTGTGAAACATTTTCTCACGTGAACAAAGTAGCACGAAATGAATTAAAAGACTTTGGACGTGGAATGGTAGTTGGAATCCCATTTGTGAATTCAACATTCCGTTATCCTCAGTAACAGGAGAGTGCCGTGAATATGTCATTTCCATTACCACCGAGCATGGTGGGTGAGTGGTTAACGTTCTGGCATCGCATTTGGGATGTCGCGGGTTTGAATCTCCGGGCATCCAGATTTGGGTTTTCCATAAATTCCCCTAATCACTCCAGGTGAATACTGGGATGCTTCCTTCTAAATACCATGACCGAATTCCTTGCCGTCCTTTCCCACCTCGAATAACCTCGACGTCGGCATCGACGAAGCGTAAAGCATAAAAAAAAAGCATTACCTCCCGCCATGGACAACGCAGTGGCTGACCTCATCTACTTAAATAATGACCGATGCTAGCTAGCGTCGTCTGCGTCGAGATGTTGACAGACAGGAGACACTGCGTCTGAGGACAGTAACACTCGATGTGGCACTACAAACAGTGCAGCGCAATTCGACATTGCTGTTATATGACACCAGAAGATCGGCGCGAATGCCTCTGCTAACAAAATGCCATCGGCTGCAGCTCCTGTCCTGGGCTCGTGAACGTATCTGTTGGACGCTGGATGGTTGCGTGATCAGATGAGTCACGACTCCAGGTGGTGTTCGAGTATGGTGCAGACCCCATGAGGCCATGGACCCATGATGTCAGGAAGACCCTGTGCATGCGGTGATGGCTCCATGGACTGGGAGTTGTGATAAAACTAAACCGACCATTGAATGGAAATTTATTTATTTATCATATGGCAATTCAGACACTTTTAAGAACACTTGATAAAATATATACACTGCATCTTTACAAGATTAAACACATATATCTAGTTTATTAATATAGTTTATCGATTCCTGAGTTGCCAGCAGGAAGTCCACAGGATCACCACTGTAAGATCTTATAGGACATTCTTCAATAATATGACCAATAGTCTGAATCTCTCCGCATTCGCATAAGGGGGATGGTTGCTTGCCCCACTGGTATAGAGAGTGTGCGCATCTGCCATGCCGAGTTCTGATTCTGTTGAGTGTGGACCAAGTTTTACGAGGTAAATCAAAACCTGGTGGCTTTTGTGTAATGCAAGGTAAGCTGCTGTTTTGGTGTACAGTCCACTCCTGAATCCAAGCATTGGTGATGTTAAAATCTTCACGAATAGCATCCCTTGCCGATTTCATTGGCGGTTTTCTAGAGCGAAGCCTATTGATGTTGGCATCCTTAATATCTTGGTGTATCTATAAGTTTCTGTTGTCCTTTATTCTCTTGTACTCACGTGTAAGAGCATTTATCCGTCGCAGGTTAGGTGGTGGTATGTGGCTCAGTATCGAGAGCCATCTTCGTGGGAGTTGTCTTGGTCACGCCTGCAATCATACGCATAGCGTTATTAAGTTGAGTGTCAACTTTTCTCACGTAGCGGGCTATTCAACCAGGACCGGGGCACAGTACTCGGCAGCCCGAGAAGACAAGACCCAGAGCAGAGGAGCGGAGAGTGGAGGCCGATGCACCCCAGGAGGTACCACATAGTTTTTGAATGATATTGTTTCTTGTTTTTAGCTTCTCAGTCATTTTCGTTAGATGTGCATTAAAGGACAATGTTCGGTCAAGGGTAACACCCAGGTACTTTGGTGTTTTATTGTAGGTAAGAATGGTTTCTTCGAAGCCGTATGTTAAGTTCCCTTCTAGCGAGTTTGCTATTTAGATGGAAGCAGGTAACTTCTGTTTTAGAAGCATTGGGTTGGAGTCGCACCTACGGAAATATTTTGCCATTGTTTCCAGGTCTTCTGTTAGGATTTCTTCAGACGTTTCGATTGACCTGCACCTCGTGGCGAGAGCCCAGTCGTCGGCATAACCAAACTTTTTTGATCTTGTTTTCGGCATGTCTGCGATATATAGGCTGAAAAGGAGTGGAGCAAGCACTGATCCCTGTGGTAGGCGGTTCTTAAGTTTCCTCTGAGAGCTGACATCACTACCCATGACAACCTGGAACACCTGGTCATTAAGGATGTTGTCTAATAGGCGTGCAATAAGTTTTCATGGAATTACACGAAGAAATTTATATATTTATAACTGTTTCGTAAGCCACCGAAAGGTCGATAAATGCAGTCAGACAATCCTGAAGGATCTCCTGACTAAGACACTAATTCATCTCAACTGTCACCTGCGATATGAATGGAAATGATTATGTTCAGCTACTTGGAGACCATTTTGATCCATTCATTGCCATCATGTTCGCAAACAACGATTACCAAAATCGTTCACTATTTGTATGAGAAACATTCTGGACAAATCCAGCGAAATGTTTTGACCTTTTTGGTGGCCAAGTATAGATCCAAGTGAATATATCCGGGACTTTGTCGATAGGCCAGTTCGTGCATAAAGTTCTGTAAGTAACTTAGTCCACAAACCGAAGGAGACATACTAAGCCATTCTGTCAGAGGTAGAACGGCTGGTTCCTTTCCTCTGGGATCTACAGTTTAACGTGAAATCCGAACCACGCTCATATCATCAAACACAACGCTCAAAATTCTTGCGCCTCCCGGGATCCGAACCCGGGAGTGGAGCAGTAAGCGTTTTGAAAACAAGCGCCTTAACTACTGACCTACTAGACAACGTTCCGCACCGGCAACAATTTCCCAATTGTGGAAGGTTGTGGAGGAAGCATGGATGAATATTTCTTCATGAGATTTCCGACCTTGAATCAATGCCACTTCGGATTTTTGCCCCTAGCCGAGTAAACGGGAATGCAACACGTTATTAGGAGGTATCCCGTGACTTTATTGTATAGTATCTCTGAAGAAGCCTGGACTATGTCAGCCGGAGACTTAGTGGAAGAAATAAAAAAAAAAAGTTGCACTATCCGAAAAACCCATGTACCGAAAGAATGGTTTTACCGGTGTATAAGCTTTATAACACTTTTTGGACCTCGCCAGAAAATGAAGTACGATATCGATTTCCACACGTCGCGTCAGATTACGGCATTCCCCTGGTGGGAGACCCGAGAACTCTTTAAACAACCCAGGTATTATTAACAAAGATGGTCATGGAAGCCTACCAATCAACGAAAACGTAATTTATAAGCAATATCTTAAACTTATTCTGTAGGCCGTGTGTTTCCATTTTAGATTTCCGCGGCTGTTGTAAACTAAATCCTAATTTTCCACGGCTGGTTTCCTTGATCTTCGGAATGTAAGTGAGGGATCTTCTGATGTTTTATGAATATAAAAGCTTACACAAGTTGTAGAATTTTCGCAGACTTTCTAGTAGCAGCATTTTGTATTATGACCAAAGTTTTTATTTCT
The DNA here is from genome assembly GCA_031002005.1 of Vandiemenella viatica. Lineage (NCBI taxonomy): Eukaryota > Metazoa > Arthropoda > Insecta > Orthoptera > Morabidae > Vandiemenella > Vandiemenella viatica. Next base: position 32,898,390 of record JARYHS010013630.1, on the reverse strand, counting down.
TAATTAAGGTTTTGCTATTCTTCGACGTTGAGGTATTTAGATCCGGGAGAGGATTGTTGATAAACAACGGCAAAGAATTCGGTGATGGCATTACGGCATTCGCTTCTAATGATTTCAGGAAACTATGTAAAGCCGAAGAGAATTAGAATGGCTCCGTTGAACGATGTTGCTGAGCACATGGAACGGGAGTAGATTTCAGTGCTCCAGATGTGGTGTAAAACGCATTGCTTCTTTTAAACTACGCGACGTCTAACGTGAAAACTCCTGCACAAAAGTGATGTTCATTATTCCGCTACAAACATTCATTAGCTCTGCTAAATCAAAACAATTGTTATTCCCTTAGACACACTCCACTACACATCGCCACGGTCTAAGCTTGGATAAGTAAGATAGACTTTGGGCCTGGCTGGTAGACATTGGGTGACAAGATATGTTTGATCGGCAGTGTGAAGGGTCAGACATAAGTTATGGAAACGCTTATTGAAAATGCCTATTGAAAATTTCAGGTCCACTAAACTATTTTTTAATTTCATTTAATCAATTTTGAGTGTTGCCAGAAAACGCTACAAAGTACATGACGTACTCCCTTCGACACTGATACCATCATCCGGTGATGAATCTATAGAGAATGTTGTGTTGAAAGGAGGCTGGGTTACAAGCAGACTTTGAACTATTAGTTAGGAACACGGTGCATAAAAGGTTGCTGGATACGTATGAAACATTCGTCAATCATCAACATTTCACATTCGGACGTGCCATGTGTATGTAGTATGTGTTTCAAAGCGAAGGTGAATCACATGGCAGGTGTTTGCCGGTGACACACGTGTGCGTTTGACCCAGACAGTTGGCAACACTTGGCACTGTTTCAATCCCTTTGCCAGGCGCGCCCTTGAATTTCAAATTGATTTTCCTGATAATCTTATTTAGTGAAACGTGACAAGGTATAAAATGTGTAATTCGAAATAAAACTTTCATGCCCTTTTGCAACCTGTTACTAAACAATTCCGATGTTGTGTGTACCTGCAAATAGAATTGAACGAAATGATATTAAAAAATAAATAAGGGATTTACGGCATACCAACGTCGTGATCATTAGACTCGGAAGATGACTGTGGGCAAGGAACGGGAAGGAAAGTGATGATTGCCCTAGGGAATTCCATGAGACACCACTGGACTCTGGTTCCAAGTTGGTCGGTTGGCCACACCTTTTCCGCCACATTCAAACGGTTGTTAGTAGTTACCTTCAATACCTTCAACATGCTTAAGTCTACAGTTTGCTTAAATTCAAATTTCAGAATTTTTTACACAGTTATGACGTGTAATTTTCACGTAAGTAGAAAATTTTATAATTGGTGTTAGATTTTTTTTTTTTGGCTTTCGGTAACTAAGCCATTCAGCCAGCTCAATGTGTTTATGATATCTCTTCAGTGAATTAATTTATCTAGTACGTTTTTTAATTCTTAAGTATAGACACGACAGGACGGACAGGACATTCACACAACACTTAAACAACCATGCCCGCGGCTGGATTCGAACCGGCGACCTTCGGCACGCGGAGCTAGCACTCCAGCCACTACGTTTTAAGTATGCAGCATAGTTTAAAAATTTGGAGAGAAATCGTGTTAGAGAGGAGGAACGAAAACGGTCCTGCTGAAATACACTCCTGGAAATTGAAATAAGAACACATTGACGCCGGTGTGTAAGACCCACCATACTTGCTCCGGACACTACGAGAGGGCTGTACAAGCAATGATCAAACGCACGGCACAGCGGTCACGCCAGGAACAGCAGTGTTGGCCTCGAAGGGCGCTAGCTGCGCAGCGGTTGGACACCGCCGCAGTCAGTGTCAGCCAGTTTGCCGTGGCATACGGAGCTCCATCTCAGTCTTTAACACTGGTAGCATGCCGCGACAGCGTGTACGTTAACCGTATGTGCAGTCGACGGACTTTGAGCGAGGGCGTATAGTGGGCATGCAGGAGGCCGGGTGGACGTACCGCCGAATTGCTCAACATGTGGGGCGCGAGGTCTCCACAGTACATCGATGTTGTAGCCAGTGGTCGGCGGAAGGTGCACGTGCCCGTCGACCTGGGTCCGGACAGCAGCGACGCACGGACGCACGCCAAGACCGTCGCATCCTACGCAGTGCCGTAGGGGACCGCAACGCCACTTCCCGGCAAATTAGGGACACTCGTGCTCCTGGGGTATCAGAGAGGACCATTCGCAACCGTCTCCATGAAGCTGGGCTACGGTCCCGCGCACCGTTAGGTCGTCTTCCGCTCACGCCCCAACATCGTGCAGCCCGCCTCCAGTGGTGTCGCGACAGGCGTGTATGGAGGGACGAATGGAGACGTGTCGTCTTCAGTGATGAGAGTAGCTTCTGCCTTGGTGCCAATGATGGTCGTATGCGTGTTTGGCGCCGTGCAGGTGAGCGCCACAATCAGGACTGCATACGACCGAGGCACACAGGGCCAACAACCGGCATCATGGTGTGGGGAGCGATCTCCTACACTGGCCCTACACCTCTGGTGATCGTCGAGGGGACACTGAACAGTGCATGGTACATTCAAACCGTCATCGAACCCATCGTTCTACCATTCCTAGACCGGCAAGGGAACATGCTGTTCCAACAGGACAATGCACGTCCACATGTATCCCGTGCCACCCAACGTGCTCTAGAAGGTGTAAGTCAACTACCCTGGCCAGCGAGATCTCCGGATCTGTCCCCCATTGAGCATGTTTGGGACTGGATGAAACGTCGTATCACGCGGTCTGCACGTCCAGCACGAACGCTGGTCCAGCTGAGGCGCCAGGTGGAAATGGCTTGGCATGCCGTTCCACAGGACTAAATCCAGCACCTCTACGATCTTCTCCATGGGAGAATTGCAGCCTGCATTGCTGCGAAAGGAGGATATACACGGTACTAGTGCCGACATTGTGCATGCTCTGTTGCCTGTGTCTATGTGCCTATGGTTCTGTCTGTGTGATCATGTGTTGTATCTGACCCCAGGAATGTGTATATAAAGTTTCCCATTCCTAGGACAATGAATTCACGGTGTTCTTATTTCAATTTACAGGAGTGTATTTGCGCAAATAGAGACGTGATGTTGAGGAAATCGTAATGGTTTCATCTTTGGGAGATTTGCAGTGACTCGCAGATCTCAGTGCAAGGTGTAATAGCCTAAGTGAAGTTTCTGTAGTTACAAATTTTCTTATATAGTGTGATTATAGTGGAATGGTCTCAGCTTACCTAACAACAGATATTTTTAAGTAAAAAACCAGAGTGATGAGGCAGTGTTTAAGATCTCCTCATCCCAGACGAACAGAAAATGGGGCATCATTCAATTACAGACTTCACACACGTTTTTATTTCTCTTTAATACCGTACTTGATGTCCGACCAATTTAATTTCACATGTAATTCATGTGTGAAAGCGAGGCTACTTTTATCTTCACATCAAATGAAGAGAATTCGAAAGTACTAGCAAGTGACTTGACTTCGGAACGGAGGTAGCTGGTTCGAGTCCTGGAAGAAATATTCGTCATCAGAATTCGGAGAGATGGAAGTGCACAATTCCAAATCACCAAACTGTTCACCAAGTCCTGGGTTTCAAACACAAACCTCTGCACTGTGAGTATGGAACGAGGTCATACGACACTGTGATTCGTCCGGAGGATGGGGACGTTAAGCCCGGCGGCCCGTTTTGTGTCCTCCTGGAGAGAACGCCTGAATGGGCCGGCACTGAGTTCCACCCTCGACGTCCCTTCATTCCATTCATTCACAATAGAAACACAACACAAACGCACCACAGTCATGCATGCAGTGAATAAACTAATAAACCTGTAAATATATAAATGTATTTACATCATCGAAAAACGCAAGTGGAAAACCACCAATCTAACAGTTGAGGAAAAAAATAAGAAGTGATTGTGGCAGCTTTTAACTCTTAGCAACTATTTAATATTATATTTCAACTATTTAATAGTTTATATCATTTATAAAAGTTACAAAGGTGAAAATTTCCTTCAGGCATAGGGAATTTCTGAATACCTTAGCTAGGTGTTGTGAATTGCACTACAACTCAGACGGCAGAGTGCCAAAAGGTCCGTGAACAGGGAAACCTCTACCCTAAGGTCAAAACAAACGAAATGGTATCGAATGCATCCTCAATTAAGGCAAATCAGACATCATAAAAACAATAAAATATTATAATTGCGATTTATTCCACGTCAATGGTTGTAAACGTCAATGACGACGTTATTAGCTCTCTAGCTACTCAAACAGACGGGTAACCAAGAACCAAGACCACCGGCAATTGTTCTTTTACTTCTCGGGCTCGCAATTTCTTAGACAGACCTAGTAACAACACAGTCATTTCTCGCTATTCCTCAATCGTAGTCAATTTAAGGACATAACTATTTCATGTTGGGAAATTCTCGTAGGCAATTCTCATTTAGTAGCTCAAAGCTGTGAGTGCAGTGAGAAGATCAACTGGTGAATATGGCACAGAGGCGCTAGATGTTACATAGGTTCTGATTTGTGGAACTAATGGATGCGGTCATTTTCTGATCATTAAAAGCTCATTCGGAATAAAAGAGTTCATACGAACGGGTATTAGGCGAGGATTGTCTTAAGATTAGCTATCATTTGCAACGGATCTTGGGAGATAAACATACAAGGTTTTAATACGTGCGATGTAACCCGCCTTCCGAATACAGATAATACTAACTTTAAGTTTGTGATCGTTGGTCGCTTAGCGAGTTGGAAATAATTCGCGAAGAAATATTTACTTACATGATTTTAGAACTTTCGAAGAAGAACCTGCAATCAAAAAGGACAAGATTAAATGGTGTAAGGTGTAGTGGATGATGACAGTTTAACTTACTTGTACCGATGAACTTCAGTTAAACCAAAGGTTATCAAACTGTGGCGGTGGGGCCCAACTTCCTGGGAAGGTTTTGAAGATTTTGGCGTATTAACTACTGATGCGGTTTAAAAAAAAAAGAAATCATTGCGAATCTTAATTTTCTATACTTGTTTATAACAAACCAAAAGATTGAGCAACTCTCGATGTCGAAAGTGATTTGAGATGTGCATTATTATTAACGCAAAATATACAGTAACTTGTCAAAGACAAACAGTGTTAGACCTATCACTGATGTTTACACAGTAAACTCTTGTTTTTGTTTATTAAAACCTTATAAAATAGGTTTTAAGTTGGTTTTTTAAACTAAATAATGATTTTTTTTATTTCGATTTCATATTGTCGGATGGAGAAGCGTAACGTCAGACAGGAACCCAGGAGGGAGGGGGGTGGGGGTGCACGTCGTTAAAGGAAGAGCAACCCAGAGTTAAACCATTTTATTTCACTACCTGTATCGCTATTTCTACTACTACTTCTAAATCAGGGCATGATAATTTGGACTTGCAGTGGACTAATCGTGTTACATGACTGACTCGAGGCATGAATAATATGAGTACACAACAATGTCGCGACATTAACGGAATCCCTATCTATCATTTCTCTTCCTCGGAGGGATCACGGCCTACTAACTATCGACATTCATTAGAATCGATTACAGAATTATATATGGGAGTCGGTTCCTTCTCTGGTGGAGGCGATATGCGGTCACTTTCGCGTGGAAGGAGAGCGTCCTCCATTCTCGACGTGCCACTTCCTTACTCATCGGCAATTACAAGCGGCGTGTTTAGCGCTGGCAGCGGCGGACAATAAATTACTAAAATGGGGACACGCTCGTGATGGATCGCAACCGATACATCCTTCATACTTCGACTGTCTCTCGATTGGTTACTTTATTAATTTTGCGCCCTTTTATCCGCTCCTAAGGAAAGCGGCTAGTATACTAACAAGTTATGTAAGGTGGCATCTATCCCCCCGTAAAAGAGTCCTCTCTCGTAAAAATCGGAAACGGAGTTTTATATGGAACATTCCTCCAGTTACATGATTTCCGCCGGTTTTGAACTTTATTAAAATCATATCAGTCTTACACTTCTTCATTTCGAAGCAGCATCTACAAGTTATGTATCGTTAACCAAGTCTCAAAAAAAAAAAAAACTGAATGTAGTTACGTCCTAATATTTCTAAGCGGGAGTAAACAAAGTTTCAAAGCCTTAACGAAGATATATTTAATTCCTTAAGAAGTGAACGTCAAATTTTCACTGAAAAACTTCAGTGCTGTGAATAAATAGCTCTGTTTTAATAATTTTTATTATCATTTCCCGTAAAGGAAAATAACAGCTCATCTACCATACGAACGAAACAATCAACTGTGACACTATATTGCCATCAATTTCTTCAACCAGCGCACAATGGATCTTGCAATATCAGAAACCAGTTATTAGCAAACTAGCAGTAAGTGCGACTCTGTCTGCTTGAAAGTGTGTTATTAGCCCAGGCAATATACACAGAATGTAGGGGAAACCTCAAAACAAAATTCTTAGTACCTAAAAAAAACAAATCCTGACAAGTTCCCACCTCTGAGTCATTGTTTTCTACGCGTCAAAAGGGCTTAAAAAGAGCTTGAATGCCAAATCATTGTAAACTCGTTGCAACATTTAAAATGTTAGCCTTTGTAACGTTTTATTGCACCCTAGGAAATCGGAAGAGGCTAACCTCTGCATTAAAGTGTATTGTCTGAGATAATTATTGTATAAAAGTAAAAGTATACTCACCTTTTTTTTTTTTTTTTTTTGAAGGCGATACGAAACATGATTTTTTTTGTAATACTGCGTAGTTGAAAAACTGTCAAAATCACCATGGCAAGACATTTAACCGAAGTTGTAGTACACAGTTTTAGCGTTAAAATGGTATATCTTTTGTCTGTCTGTGAGAACTGGCTGTCGAGATACGTGTCGAAACAAGTACAAATGAATCAGTGCCGCTCCCCTGGCGATATAGGTATGAACCTTAGAAAAAATAATGTAGAGTTTAAAATTGGCACAGATGTTATTTAGTTTCTAAGAAACAAGTCCTAAAAAGTTACCATTTTTGAGGTGTCCACGTCATAGTTTTTTTTTTTTTTGTGGGGGTCAAATAGGCGTAACCAGTATAAACCCACATTTTGGTTATCAAATACGGGAGTTGAAGGGTGTGCAAAGAAGAACAGCTAGATTTTTTTTGTTTTGAAATTATCACAGGACCCAGTCAGTAACTGAAATGATAAAGGAGCTGGTTTGGGAGTCATTGGAGGAAAGGAGGGGGCTGATTGTATAGGGCATATGGAGGTGAGGGGCTTGGAGGGATTGGTCAAAGAATTAAGAATAGTGCATGGAATGGGATAGGCGACCATGACCACAAGCTGACGCTCGATTTCATGCATAAGGGAGTGGGAAAATTTTATTTTGTTGGTTAGGGTATCAAGGATTGGAACAAATTACCAAGTGATGAACAATTTACCATAAACGCTTGAGGAATTTAAAATTAAAATTTGTAAATCGAAAAAGTAAAAGGGAGAGGAAATTAACACTCCAATTACAAAAGAAATTTAAAAAAAATGAAGACGTAGTTATATGACATGGGGTATTGCCACCGGAGCGTTAGCTCTATCCTAATTAAAATTAATATAAATAATAATAACGTGTTGTAGCTTTTAAAATAACAGACTTAGCACTATTTCATTGCACTAAGTAATTTGAAGAGGGTAATCATTAAATGTAGTTTTGGGTAATTATTGCATAAAGGCAAAAACAAATATTTTATCATGAAGCTGGTGCAAAACATTACTTATTTTATAATTAATCCCGATTTTATATAAAAAAACAGCAAATTTATCCAGTCAAGACCTGGTACCAAAGTTGAACAAAGCAGTTTCGGCGTTAAAATGGTACATCAGTCATGATTTGTGATAAACGGTTGGCGAGATACTCATAGCAACATTCAGAAGCAACGAGCAGAGCACAGCTTAAAACACCCATCCCCCCCCCCCCTCCTCTGGACTGCATCATTCTGACCACTTGGAACAGTGAGCTGAGACTTTGCGCTCTTGGAATTATGCGTGAACTGACAGAAATAAACCTAGAAAACGACGAAACAGTTTGCAGAATTATAAGTTGCAAATTTATGAGCAATAAATATTTTTTATTACTGAACTCGTTGAATGAAATTTAGTGTTCGGCTTCATCATCGTACTCATCATCTGAACCGCTTTACGTGACATGTAGAGGCTATAACGCACACATTCACAATGATTTCCGCAAGTGATCTTGTAGTTACAAGACTCAAATTAAGGAGATGATTCAGAGTATATGGGAAACAGGTAGTCACTGGCACTAGAGCTCCATTTTGAATTTTCGACTTCCATTCCTTCTAGTCTAAAGAATCTCTCAGCAATTACTGAATTTATAAGTATATAGCAGAGAATGCTGCTCCCATCCCGTAGATGTTGAATGAAGGGACGCATTTCGGAATGACGTAGTGACTGGGTGAGTTACGATCTTACGACTGTATTTTATTACCCTAGGTTCGTTCAAATTTTCGTAAAGGGCGACTGCAAACTTCTATCCTGCGGATGTCTTCTTTGTGTGCGTTGGGATGTACGAATGTTTTCACATTGTTACGCAATACTGAAGAACCCATCAAGAGCTTCCAGTTCTGTTTTTTTCCTCGGCCGAAAAGGGTGCTAGTAGTATTGCACCCAATAAAAGCATAACGAAAGAGTGCAGAGTTTTTCTTATCTGCAGTGGATTCAAAGTCTTTAGCCACGATGAAGACCTTAGCAGTTGGTTTGCTTGTAGGAGGGTGAATGATGTTTATCCGATTATCTTTACTAGTTCACACTACCAGCATTACCAGAACATCCGTATCATTGGAGATGACCGCTGCCTTTTGACCCCTGTTGTGTTCAAGTGCAAACGATGCAATGCTGGCATCAGCGACTCATTTGCAAATGAATGGTTAAGATAACCCGCAGTCAGGAATTTGTTCACAAGTAATTCGACAAGATGATTTTTGTAACGGCTGTTTTTCAAAAACTTAGCTTGATGTGAAGTGACCACCGTGTTGTGGTGTGTGAAAACTTTGGCAGATGTCTTTCCTCCGGTTCGTCGACGACGCCCCTCCCCTTTAGTAGTCATGTGTTCGTATCCTTTGAAAACGATGATGACCAATGAGGAGAACTTTCTAACCACGAAAGATTCGTATACTTCGCACGGCTAACCGAAAGTTGTTGGTCTGGGCCACACCACACCGTTTAGGAGATAGCCTCCGTCGATAATTACAATTATTTTCTCACTGAACCTGTCACATAAAGGAAAAATTCCGTGAGGGAAGACATTGAATTGATAGGTTGGCTCTAGTGGCAGTGACTACCCGACTCGCACATCCTCCGAATCATCTCCTTAATCTGAGGTACTGCAATGGCAAGAGCACTTGAGGAAATCCTTGTAAATGTTTGCTTTCTGGGTTGGAGTGTTCGCTAATTGTGGACATTGCAGAAGATCTGCACATGTTAATGTCACGTATACCAAATGGTTATATAATGAGGACAGTGATGAATCTGAACTTTAAATTTCATTCGATGAGTTCAATAATTAAAAAAAATATTGTTCATAAATTTGCCCAATAATTTATAAATCTGCAGATTGTTTTGTCATTTCCCAGGTTTATATCTGTCAACTGATACATAATTTCAGGAGCACAAAATCTCAGCACACTGTTTCAAGTGTGCAGAAGGGTGCAGACAGGGGGGAGAGGGGAGTGGAACTCTGTGCGTAGTTTTTTAATGTTTCTATGGGGATATCGCCAAATGTTTATCACAAAAACATGACCGATATGCCATTTTAACACTGAAACTGCGTTATTTCTTGTTTCGATAACTATTGTAGTTTTTCAGCAAATCTGGGTTGATTATAAAATAGATTATGTTTCGTACCCGCCTCATTATAAAATGTGAGTTTGTTTTTACTTTTATACAATAATTACGTCCAAAACTACACTTACATTCAGTCTTCAAATTACTTATACTGCAATGAAATGGTATTGAGGCTGATATTTTAAGAGCTACAAGATGTTTATACTGATTGCAGCATTTCAGCCCTACTTACGCCCTTTTGACCAATTAAAAAAAAAAACTGTGACGTGGACACCTCAAAGATGGGGACTCTTCAATACTTGTTTCTTAGGTAATATCTGTGCCAATTTTCAACTTTGATTTTTTTTTAAATGTATATATATATACACCTGTAATGCCTGGGCCTGAGCTAGATAGCAGTGAGCAGTGGCAGCTCTAAACGTAGCGCAACTGTGACATACACCTTCGAATAAAAAATAAATGTAGTGAAAGAAAAATAAACATTTACAAATGCGGCATTCTCTACGACTAGGGGCTGAACTATTATGCCGTCGTGGATGCTGATGCCAGATGTCTGAAATCGCGCATGCGGTCTGGCGTTTCCGTGAGGATATGCAAGGGAGGGGAGCCGCTTTGTTACTGCCGGCTGGTGACAACTTTGTTACTGTCGCTAGAGCGCAGCAGCATCTGTCCTTTTTGTCACATTCTGCTACATCCCCTAGAACAGTAACAAAGATGTAATGCGAGCCGTTAGATACGTCTAGGCACAACTCGCTTAAAGGCTTTAGACGTCTTGAGCCTTCTCTTACGTCATTGTAGTGCATCTGACAGCGGGAGTCATAAAATGGTGTTAAATAAGGTGAAAAATATTGGAATGGATAAAAATGTAGCTTGCTGAGTAGAGCAATTCTTAAAGTCAAAAAGCAGCATTAGAGAAGAAAAAACAGTTTATAAAAAGAAGATAAGATGGAAGTGAAAACGTGAGTGTTGCGTATTACAGCCACTGTTATTCATAATTCTAATGTCGAATTTGTTGATTGTTTACATTCAAAAGGTCGGTTGTTTGCTGATGACATAATGGTATTATTAGGAAGCAAAATGGGAAAAGATTGAACAGCTGCAGGGTGACCTGGATAGAATATCTAACGGGATTTGCTAATATGGAATGAAGATAAATGCAAAAAGAGTCAGCTTGTTATGGTACATAGATAAAAGCTAAGGGTTATTTACAATTATAGGGATGGGGACAGAATTGCTTGTTTCGGGCTTAAAGAGTAAATTTCTTGGCATAATATTTAGTAATAACTAAAGTGGGCTGGGACACATTGAACAGCTGACAGGCAAAGGTTTCAAAATCCTTCATTTACTGGAGAAATTGGTGAGAGGGATGTTCTAGAGAAGTGAGGCAACTGGGTTACAAAACTTTGGTCAGATTTTTTCTTGCATGTGCTGGTGCAGGTAGACCAGTGCCTACATTTTGGGTTTCAGATACATGAGTTCTAGTGCGTACAAAGGAGACCAGCTAAATATATTTGTGGAATTTATCGCAGTACCCAGGCAGTTACTAATATCATCAAAGAGCTAGAATGGGAGTCTTTGGAAGACAGGGGGGAGAAGAAAGTGCGGAGAGGGGAGTGTACAAGTCGTATGTTGGTGATAAGACTTGGAAATACTGGGTGTTTCAAAAATGACCGGTATATTTGAAAAATCAATAAAAACTAAGCGGCAGCGATAGAAATACACCATTTGTTGCAATTTGCTTGGGACAACAGTAAATTGTCAGGCAGGCAAACTTTCAAAATTAGTTACAATTTTCAACAACAGATGGCGCTGCAGGCGATTTCAAAGATATAGATGTAAACGCAGTCTGTGAGTTCGCCATTCTGTAAGTCGTCTTTCTGCTGTAAGCGTATGCTGTTCACAGATTGCAAGTTTGCTGTGAACAAATGGTTTATTCCTTAGAACTTTAGATTTTTCTAGACTGCAGCGCCATCTGTTGATGAAAATTGAAACTAATTTCGAAAGTTTGTCTGCCTGAAAATTTACTGTTGTCCCAAGCATATTGCAATAAACGGTGAATTTCTGTCGCTGCCCGTTTAGTTTTTATTGATTTTTCAAATATACCGGTCATTTTTGAAACATCCTGTATATTGAGAGATGCAGGAAGAGTGCTGCATGGAAGGGGAAAGTTGACTGTGAGCACAAACTGGTGCCGATTTGATGCTTGAGGGGGTTTGAATATCAAGAACTCAGGGATTGTAATAAATTATTAATGGAAGTGATAAATAATTTACCAAAAACGCTGAAAGAAATTAAAATTAAAATTTTTAAAGAGCAGAAGTGGATGTGGAGGAGAATTCACTCACAAAATAATAATAATAAGAAGAAGAAAGGAGTAGATAGATGACAAGGTAAACTGTCACCAGATTAACTCAATTAAATTAAATGTTGGATCGTAATTTTTCACGGCGTTGAATATTAATATATTTTTCTCGAGCTTCCAGCCGTGTTAATATGTCATATTTGCGGGACGTTCGAAGGCGTCCATCTCTGCCTTCATTTTCAACCTGATGTCAATGTTTAACTGTTTGTTTATTCAGCCGCTGCCTACGGAAACGGTGGAAGACAAAAACCAACACAAGGCGATTACGTTCATCCGCTCTTCTGCTCGAGACCGACGCGAAACTGTTTCAGCATTTTAATCGCCGGGTTCCAGGCCGCACTGAGTTGATAACCAGTGTCCCTGTTGACTAATAAATCAGTTAATCTAATTTCCACAGCCTCTGTAATAACGCTGGCCCAAAAATCTTTGACCCGGGCTAAAATGGTTGTTTTTTCAAATTCAAAAGTGTGACCCTCTTGCACACTATGTTCGGCCACCGCAGATTTTTCTTCTTGCCCAAGACGAACATTTCTGGCGTGCTCTACACCATCGCTGAACAATGCATCGCTGTGTCTGTCCAATGTATATAATATACACCAGGGGTTCGTAAACCTAGGTCATCTTTAACGCTGCCGACAAGTTACTAATTTTAGTGGGTGGTCTATAAATTGTCTTGACTCCGTGTTGTGATAGCAGTCTACCTATTTTGAAACTTAGGGCACCCACAAACGGCAGAAACGCAAGGCCCTTGGTATCAATCTGATCCTCCGTCGATTTTCCTTCTGTTTAAACGAACGAGTAATCTGTCCCTGATTATAACCATTATTTAAAAACGTTTTCCGGAGATAGTCCAATTCACCAGCCAGGCTATGTTTGTCACAAATCCTTCGTGCTCTGTGTACCAAGGTAGTTAATACAGAGTTTCGTTGTGCCGGATGATGACAGCTGTTGGCATTTAAATATAAGTCGGTATGGGTAGGCTTCCGATACACAGTGTGTCCCAGCGAACCATCAGCACGTTTAGCAACAAGCACATCAAGAAATGGCAGGCAACCGTCCTCCTCCAATTCCATTGTGAACTGAATATTTTCATGGATTGAATTGAGATGCGCAAGAAATTGGTCAAGACTGTTTCTGCCATGGGGCCAAATCACAAAAGTGTCATCGACATACCTATAAAAACACTTCGGCTGGAGTGGTGCGTGGCTTAGTGCCTCTTCTTCAAAAAATTCCATGAAGAAATCAGCAATGACAGGAGACAACGGCGAACCCATTGCTCCACCGTCCACTTGTTCGTAATATTCTCCTTCAAACTTAAAATAAGTGGTTGTCAACACATGGTGGAAAATATCAATCATTTTTTGATCAAAATACCTCCTTAACAGATCTAAGGAGTCGACCAAGGGAACACGAGTAAAAAGAGAGACCACATCGAAGCTCACCATTAAATCACCAGGATCTAACTTCATGTTGTCTAAGATTTCCACAAACTCACTGGAATTTCGAATACTGCGATGAGCCTTCCCTACCAATGGGTTGAGAATATCTTTGAGGTATTTAGCCAAAAAGTACGTAGGGCTATCAATTGTACTTACAATAGGTCGCATAGGTACTCCTACTTTATGTACTTTCGGTAGACCGTACAACCTGGGAGGAACAGGAGCACGGGGTTGGAGTCGTCTTTTCACATCTTCTGGTAGTTCTAAGGAGCGGATAAGCTTCGTAGTCAAGTTGGTTAGCTTAGATGTAGGGTCACGGTTAATCTTCCTGTATGCTTGGTCCTCCAAAAGCTGCATAATTTTACTATGATAGTCCATCTTGCTTAAAACCACCGTGCAGTTACCCTTGTCTGCCGGAAGAATAACAATATTTTCGTCTTTCTTCAACTCACGAAGCGCACGCCTCTCTTCACTAGTGCCTCTTCTTCAAAAAATTCCATGAAGAAATCAGCAATGACAGGAGACAACGGCGAACCCATTGCTACACCGTCCACTTGTTCGTCAAAGTTAAAATAAGTGGTTGTCAACACATGGTGGAAAATATCAATCATTTTTGATCAAAATACCTCCTTTGATCTAGATTTAAGGAGGTATTTTGATCAAAAAATGATTGATATTTTCCACCATGTGTTGACAACCACTTATTTTAAGTTTGAAGGAGAATATTACGAACAAGTGGACGGTGGAGCAATGGGTTCGCCGTTGTCTCCTGTCATTGCTGATTTCTTCATGGAATTTTTTGAAGAAGAGGCACTAAGCCACGCACCACTCCAGCCGAAGTGTTTTTATAGGTATGTCGATGACACTTTTGTGATTTGGCCCCATGGCAGAAACAGTCTTGACCAATTTCTTGCGCATCTCAATTCAATCCATGAAAATATTCAGTTCACAATGGAATTGGAGGAGGACGGTTGCCTGCCATTTCTTGATGTGCTTGTTGCTAAACGTGCTGATGGTTCGCTGGGACACACTGTGTATCGGAAGCCTACCCATACCGACTTATATTTAAATGCCAACAGCTGTCATCATCCGGCACAACGAAACTCTGTATTAACTACCTTGGTACACAGAGCACGAAGGATTTGTGACAAACATAGCCTGGCTGGTGAATTGGACTATCTCCGGAAAACGTTTTTAAATAATGGTTATAATCAGGGACAGATTACTCGTTCGTTTTAAACAGAAGGAAAATCGACGGAGGATCAGATTGATACCAAGGGCCTTGCGTTTCTGCCGTTTGTGGGTGCCCTAAGTTTCAAAATAGGTAGACTGCTATCACAACACGGAGTCAAGACAATTTATAGACCACCCACTAAAATTAGTAACTTGGTCGGCAGCGTTAAAGATGACCTAGGTTTTACGAACCCCTGGTGTATATTATATACATTGGACAGACACAGCGATGCATTGTTCAGCGATGTGTAGAGCACGCCAGAAATGTTCGTCTTGGGCAAGAAGAAAAATCTGCGGTGGCCGAACATAGTGTGCAAGAGGGTCACACTTTTGAATTTGAAAAAACAACCATTTTAGCCCGGGTCAAAGATTTTTGGGCCAGCGTTATTACAGAGGCTGTGGAAATTAGATTAACTGATTTATTAGTCAACAGGGACACTGGTTATCAACTCAGTGCGGCCTGGAACCCGGCGATTAAAATGCTGAAACAGTTTTCGCGTCGGTCTCGAGCAGAAGAGCGGATGACGTAATCGCCTTGTGTTGGTTTTTGTCTTCCACCGTTTCCGTAGCAGCGGCTGAATAAACAAACAGTTAAACATTGACATCAGGTTGAAAATGAAGGCAGAGATGGACGCCTTCGAAACGTCCCGCAAATATGACATATTAACACGGCTGGAAGCTCGAGAAAAATATATTAATAAAATTAAATGTTATCAGCGTATGTTATTAAGTACAGTAATATCATTTATATGAAGGACAAAAACCAATGCCCATATGGTATACAGATACATGAGGAATACCACAGCTAACTACGCCAATTTTAGGTTTTACCATACTGACTAATTCATAATATCTGATATAAGTTTCTGTCAACTGTACTCTGTTTGGGTTTGATAACAGCATTGCTAAACTTCTAATTCGATAATCTGCACACCTAATTTCAATTTTTTTTAACCTAAATTCTTTCCCTGTAATGAATTATAATTTCATATTGTTTTAGTATTTCTGTTAAACTTTTTTAACATTTTCCTTGGTAATTAATTCCTATCCTACTTACCTACCATACCTACAAAAGAAAATTTTTACCGTTCCGTTACATACAACGTCAAGAGTCAGCTTGTGGTGGTCAATTCTTCCTCTCTAATCTCATAATTGTGCCAATATCTATCCAAGCCTCATCACCAATATAGGTCTCATAAATTCCGGGAATTCTCTTCACCCATCTTTAGTTTTTTTATTTATTCCAAATCCAACTCTTTTATCATATAACTTACTAATTGTGTTCTATGGTAATATCGAGAAACAAATGCAGCTGCCCTCCTTTGTAGCTCTACAAATTTCCGTATTTTATTATTACTATTTTTATTATTCATTATGATGGAGCTCATGCCCTGGCACTTCCCTGCCTACCACCTTACAATTCTTACATATTACCTTAAAATACTTCAAAGGATTATGTTATTCATTATCCCCTTAGGTAATTTGTTTCAGCTTGTTAATCCCCTGGCTACACACGAAAACATTCCTACTTCTTTATGCCTGAAATCAATTTGTTATTTAATAACATACTACTCTCATCATTCCACAAGTTGCTTCTACATCTTCCACCAGTATTTATCCAGTCCTCATCACCCACGATGCCCTTCACCCGCCTTGTATTCTCCAATGACTCTCAAACCAACTATTTTATCATTTCAGTTTTTAAGGTGTCCTTTGGTTATTTCCACAGACAAATCTAACTGCCCTCATTTGCCTCCACTAAACTCCAAAATATGATCCCGTAATGTGGGTCATATATTATCTCAGAAGTAGAATTAGTTACAATTTTTTTTTAACTTAGCATATTTGTTAGGCAAAATAAATGACAAATGAACTGAAACATTAGGCCACTATGCATTCAGTAATTGTAGTGTTGTAAAAAAACGGTTTTTTTTTCTGACTTGAAAAAAAAATGAAAAAAACCTGTGAAAAAAAACGTTTTTTTTTCTGGGACACGTTTTTTTTCATAACTACTAAATCTCAAATTTGTAAGGCATTTATCATTTAATATGACTGTTTTAGAGTTTATATTAAGTACTTATCTTAATTTTTAAATCTACTATATTTTTCTGGTTCAGTAGAAAATAAAATTACGAAAATATTGACAACATTGACTGAAGTTTTCTTTTACGAACGGGGACTTCCCGAAGAGGCTATGTTGCACGACAAGGAATCCCCGTTCCCCATTGTTTGGATTCATACTTGCTATTTGAACTAGCGCTGCCAACCCTGCGAATTTATCTGTCGACCTAAGAATCTTTTCAAAAAATTAGGAAATTTAACTACAGTTTTTTGCCTCTTTTTATTACTTGTTGTGCTTTCCTTATATTCGTATACTTGTTAAACTCGCAGCGTATAGTGATACTGAGTCATTGTCAGTAATTATGAATAATTTCCTTGCAACCGTTGGCGTAAACCAACGATTGAAAACAAATAAAGCTCCTATTTTGTATGATAATAGATTTAAATTCAAACTTAAAAGACCGTAATACAGAACTATTGGCGCAGTCTTCATTCACAGTGTGTACTTTGCTCACAATTTAAAATTGCAATCTCAAACGCTTTTGCATGCAATACAACCAGTAAAAGAAAATGTAACTATTTCTGAAGTTATGGATCTAGAGGGGACAGAAGAAGAAATAGAAAATTCCAACTCCAACCGAACTAGTGTTGGTAGTACTGATACTAGTGAATGTGGTACCGTACCGACATAGAAAATGAATAAAAAATTATGTTACCTATATAGATACATTTATGAATCATTATGTAAGGTAATTACTATGATTTCAGTAAGATTTAAAACAACATGTAAAATGTAAGTTCCATAAATAAAACTATAATTTATCAAACATTTTTTTCTGAAAAAAAAAACAAATTTAGAAAAAAAAACAAGGGTGCTAGGTTTTTTTCATGTTTTTTTTTCACAAAGCTGAAAAAAAAATTTTTTTTTTCAGTTTGCAACACTAAGTAATTGTTACCAAAATTTCTACAGATGTTTTTTAAAAAATACTCGTTGTTTTATAGGTTCTGCTGGAAGACTACTGCGATTATTAGGCATTAATTAATTGTTGATGCAAGTTGATCAGATACGGCAAAAGATGCCAAATACATTAAAGCAATCTCTGACAGCGCAGGAATGAAATTCCATTCACCTATCCAGAATTTTTAGGTCATCTGATGATCTTGAAATATTCAGCTGACCTAAATATTGTTTTTAATTCAGCAAGAACTGTGCCAAACTCATTCCAGAAGCTTCAGTGGATTTATTTTTCTAGAGCATTTTTATTGCTTTACGCCTCTTCGACGTCGAATTCATTAGAGGCGAGAAAAGACTGGGGGCAAGGGGCGGGAAGGAATTCGGCCAGGGAATCATCTACATTCACCTGTATTGATTTAGGGAAACCATCGAAAACCTAAACCCGGATAGCTGGACGGGTATTCGAACCCGCGAACTTCCGAATCCAAACCCATCACGCTCGGTCCAAAGAGATGGAATTGTTTCTCCTGCTTTGTATAGAGCGTCCCCTACATTAAGTGACATGTTTCCCTCTCTTTTATGTTCGAAAGTAACGTTTTTTCATATTTGATATTGCATTGAAACAGACAATGTTGAACCAAAATTCATGTTTTTGAAGTGGAGATTTTAGATGGTTGCTTCGGCGTTAACAAACCATGTTCTAAAGCAGTAGTTCCCAATTAGTGGTATGCGTACCCCCGGCATGGCCGGCGTTATGGGGGCCAGGTTGCCTAGCTAAATAAAAATTAAACATTAAGAAACTTTCTTAAAAATGTTTCGATTTTTTACGTTACATTTTTCTAACTTTATCCAGAAACCAAAGTTTAAAGTAAAAAATTTGTGTGTGGGGGGGGGGGCTAAGAAAGTTTACCCGGGGCCCGAAAATCCTAGCTCCTGCCCTGCCCACAGGGGTACGTGTGGTTACTTCATGGGGTAAGCGCGGTAATCTATTGGCTAAAGTAATCTCTAAGATAATTGAGAAAAAACGATTACCAAATATTAATTAAGACAAAATGTGTGTCTCTGAATTATATTACTTTAATACTGTGATAGTACGAAGCACTCGACTGGGATGCTGGCATTTATTTATTTATCATTTCAGCCTGACGGGGTACGCGAGATTGATCTCTTTATTGAAGTGGTACTCGGGATAAAGGTAATTGGGCCAATTAAATCCTTACGTGAAGCGTCTGAGTTGTCTTTAAGTCATACTCAAGATACGACTTCTCTAGCTGATTAAAGTATCAACATACATGGAGTAAAAGAATGCAATGTTTCTGATGTAGCTACGTGGCCAAAAGTAATTAATGCGAGCAATATAGTTCACATTACTTTGTGTGGGCCCTCACAAGTACATTTAAATAATTTTCTGAAAGATGAAAATGGGGATAATTTCTTTTCAACTCATTACTCAAGAAAGCTTTCGAACGAAGACATCAGTGGTTGGCTTATTCAATTTAAAAAGATAGTGTCTTTTGCTTTTGTCGTCCACTGTTTGATGTAAAGTTAATTGTAGATTTGACCACTGCTGAAGGCTTCAAAAATTGGAAACATTTAAGTGAAACTTTGAAAATGTATGAAAATAATCCTGCACATAAAAAGCATTTATCCATGGACTGAAGCTGAAATCAGGTTAAAAGCTGGTTCAACAGTTGACAAGGAAGAACAGAGGGTAATTTCTACAGAAAGATTACGATGGAACAATGTGCTTCAAAGATTGATGCACATAACCTTCTATTTGGATGAAAACAAAATGATATTTAGAGGGTCATCTGATAAATTATTTACTCCAAACAATGGAAAATTCTTAGGTCTTGTACAATTATTGGCAAAGTTTAACCCCATCATGGAAGAGCATGCCAGATTGGCAGTGAACGGTGATTTGGCTGAACAATATTGCAGCAAAAATATACAAAATGAGTTAATAGAACTCATGGCATCAAAATTTATATCGACAATAGTATCCTGCATAAAGGATTCAAAGTATTATGCAATCATAGCCGATCGTACTCCTGATATAAGTCATATAGAGCAATTTTCAATCACATTAAGATACGCAGACATAACAGAGGATGCCGTAAGAATTTTATTTCATTTTTGCAAATAGATGATACAATGGGTGCAGGTCTCACAGAAAGCATATTAAAAACACTGAGTGATCATGGCCTTAACATAAATGACTGCAGAGGGACAGGTTTAATGGTGCAAACATGAAGGTAAAAAATAAAGGCATACAGAAAAGAATTACGCACAAAAATACGATAGCTTTTTATGTACCATGCAGACTGCCGTAGTTATAATTTAGTACTATGTGCTCCAGCAAAATCATGCGTAATCCGTTACCCTGTTTGGAATTTTACAAAAAATGTGTTTTTTGCAGGATCAGTAAATAGATGAAAAATTTTGACCCAAGATTTGAAAATATACACCTTCAAAAATTTAAATGAAACGTGGTGGGAAGCTGGAATTAAAAGCGTCAAAGCGGTTCGTTATCAGCTATGTGAAATGCATGCGACTTTGGTTTCCTTGGCCGATGTTACCAAACAAAGCGATGATGCGACGTCACACGAGGCGACCACACTAATATTTATTAATTTTATCTTATATATACATAAAAATAGACGTGTTTATTCCTGTACTTCACTTTTCAGCCACCACTATCTAGCATAGATCACTGGTGTTTGTGTGTGGAAGTAGCATGGAGTTTCCTGTCGTGCACAACGTTGGCCGACTGCCGATAGTTGTGGGGATGTGGGAGATATGACGATTAAAGTTGGTCAATGCAGGGCGTTTTCATAATTCGACCAAAAAATTGTGTCTCCTTTTACTTCTCTTTCCTGCCACAACTACATAGCATAGATCATTGATGTTTGTGTGTGGTAGTAGAATCGTGTCTCCTGTCGTGCACTATGGTTTTTAGATGTCGGTAGCTATGGAGGTGTGGGAGATATGAGGGTTGAAACTGGTAGATCTGCGGCACTTTCAAATTTATACCAAAAACGTATGTGTCCCTGTGTATCACTTTTCAGCCAAAACTATGAAGCGCAGATCACTGGTTTTTTTTTGTGTGGTAGTAACACAGAGTCACCCATCGATCACAACGTTGGCCGAATTTCGGTAACTGTGGGAGTGTGGGAGATATGGTTGTTGAAAGTGGTTGATCAAGGATATTTTCGTATATAATATGGAATGATGTTCTTTTCCAAATCAACGTTGTGAGCAAAACAAGTCAGTCACCTAAAATCAAATTTGTTCCATTTCAATTAAATTAAATTAAATTGGAGTCATTCAGGCAACATCTATCAAAAAGAACAATCTTCAAGAGTTATATGCTAACACCTGGATATTTTGTTAACAATACCAGTGACTATTGCAAGTGGCGAACGCAGTATTTCTAAATTAAAATTGATTAAAACGTACTTGCGGTCCAAAATTTCTCAAACAAGATTAACCAATTTGGACTCGCTATCCATTGAACATAAAGTTGCAGAAAACCTAGATTTTGCCAGTCTTATCAGAGAATTTGCTGACAAAAAATCTAGAAACATAAGGTTTTAGTTGTTTGTTAATTTTCGTTTTTCATTAAATGTTTCGTGACTAATTGACAGACAATATAAATACATTGTTCAGAGCGTGAATGGGAAAAATATGTTATTATTAATTATAATAAATATATGTTTATAGTATTCTATCAATTCAATAAAAAATATGTAACAAAATTCAAAATACTATTTTATGATTATAATTAAAAATAAACAGGCGCCAAATGCATGACTCGCCCGGAGTGCCTAGATGGTTAATGCCGGCCCTGCTTTTACTCGACAAAAAAAAAGTGTACTTCAAAGCCAGGAAACGGTAACAAAGCTGTAACGCGCGCTGGTTGCGCACATTACTCAGCGGCAATAGACCTTTTTGAGCCGATTCTGACGTCATTATAGTCATATATATATATATATAGTCAGAATACGGCATGGCAGCCACCTTCTTCACACCAAATTCACTATGCAGCATGGAATATTAGTAGTCATTCTGGTCCAGGCTGCATTTCAATCCAACCTTCGTTAATACAGCGCCTTGAAAATTAGCACGTTTTCAAATTTTGATTTTTCACATACATTACGAACGGAATCACGGTGAGATATCTGAGGTGTCATAATATTTTATGTCCGTAACTGAAAACATCTCCTTGTGAGCATGCCGACAGCATTATTTTAAAAAAATTTAAGGTTAACAATGATTTATATTTCCTTCTCTGGAACTATTATCATAGATATTCTGATACAATTTCAGTTCACCGCTATCTATGTCACTAAACTGGCGCTCCTGAAAGCAGTTTAAATTACTAATAAAGTTTCATTGTCATTCTGGTTCACGCTGAATTTCAACCAAGCCACAAACTTCGTTAATGGTGTCGCTAGAAAATCATACCATCTATCACTCGAGCATTAATACATTCAGTATGATGCATGTTAATGATGTCATGAATGACCCACAATTTCAGATCGTGATACCAAAACAGCTAATAACCAGCTGAATAATGACGCTAGCTATATGACTCTCATAAAAGTGAAGTAAATTAAAAACTGAATACATGTCGAACTAATTTTAGCCACGTGAACTATGCTGTCAGCTTCATGATACTTATTAAAGCAACGTTATTTAAAAATGTACACTAATATCCTCGTAACACCGGCAGTACCGCGGAGAGTCAAGAATTCATTACAGCTCCTAACACAAATTAATGTTGCCGGCCAACTTTACATCGCGATACAGTAACTGTGTTACCGAGCGTGCTTTAGTCCAGTTGCAGTTAATACTGAAAGTGTATGATAAAATTAATTGTGATAATGTATGCTACTCTAATTAGGAATCTTGATGTATGAAATGTTGCTAGTACTCGAAATGTAGTTCCTATGTAGTATTAAGGCGTGTCCGCATAGTTTGATTAATTGCGGAGATAGTGGTTAGATTGAAATGTTGCCTGGACCAGAATGTTTTTGTTATAGCATAAAGCAGGAGGAATTTAGGTATTATTAGTCATAAATAAGCTGCTTTCGTAAACGCCGTCTTAGTGACGACTGTAACTCGAGTGTTCCGTCTTAGTGACGACTGTAACGCGAGTGTTGGAAGCCGAACTGTTTTGACAGGAGACGGTCCGGCACAGAAAGTGCTAGCCGGTAAGACAGAACAATAAAATTAGGTAAACCTCAAAGAATAAAGATGAGAGTGAAGAGGCTTAGCTAAGAAGTAATCTTTGGTGTTCTAAGTGGGAAAGGGAAAGAAATACACAATTGGCTAGATATTTATTTTTAATTTAATTAATATAGTAATGATATGCAAGCTCCTGTTGCACCCATCTTCCCCCTTTCCTGCAACCCTCCCCCCTACATTTGCCCTCTACAAATTTTAACTTTAATTTCTTTTTGGTAAATTATTCATCATTTCTCTTGGTAACTTATTCTAATCCCTGACACCCTTACCTAAAGAAGAGAATCTTCCTACACCCCTGTGCCTGAAATCGAGTACCAGCTTGTGGTCATGGTCATTTTTTCCCTTCCATGCATTCCTTTCAATTCACACCAATATCTTTCCATGCATCATCACTAATATACGCCTTGTACAATCCCATGACCCCCTTCACCCTCCTTCTGTCTTCCAATGAGTCCCATTCCAGTTCTTTTATCATATCTGTTACTGATTGCGTTCTGCGATAATTTCCAGAAACAAATCTAGCAGCCCTTCTTTGCATCCTCTCCAACTCATATACTCGTATACTCAAAATGTAGGTCCCATATTACACTACCATATTCAAGCAATGTTCTGACCAAAGTTTTTTTAACCCAATTCCCTTACTTCTCTCGTACATTCCCTCATCACTCTCTCCAACAAGAACAGAATTTGTAAACCTTTTCCTAATCCAATGTGTCCTGCCCAGTTAAGATTGTTATCAAATGTAATGCCAAGATATTTACAATTAACGTCTTCAACAAGCAATTCTTTCATCACCTTGTAATAATAATCAACCTTCAGTTTTTTATGTGTGTATCTAATAAGCTGACTCTTCTTTGCATTTATCTCCGTCTCATGTCTACCAGCCTAACTAGATATACTGTCCTGATCACCCTGGAGCCATTTACAGTCCACTAACGTTTTGATCCTTCTATGTAGTGTTATGTCATCTACAAACAATCTAATTTCTGATAGTAAACAATCAACACAATTATTCATTAGACAGACCCATGTGACAATAAGAAAAGCTATTATTTCCCGAAGGATAGAAGAAGCAAGCGGCCATGTTAGGAACGAACAGTAATTTTGAAACTGTCAGACAGTGCAGAAACGCCTCATGGTCCGTGAAGTTAAACCATGTGACGGTAGATCTGATTGGCTGCCCTCGATTATGTCGGCGACGATAAATGTGTGTCGTTTAAAGAAGACATTTCCCAATTGTAAACCTGCAAGCTTCGGAAGTGATGTCCACTGTAATACGTGACTGGTACCGGACTGAATTTTGTGATTTTAAATAAACTGTTGTGGAACTGTATTGCGAATCAGAAACCATTATTTGTAGACTTCCTTTATACACAAATCCTTCTTAAAATTTCCTATTGATGATTTCCCTTAGGAGATTTCGACTGGGCGAGGTTACACAGTACGAGTTGCTGACCTGACAGTGGACAGCTACTGCACCTGTGTACTCGCACGACAGTAGCTCGACTCGTCTCGCCCGCTCACACAAGTGCGAGCTGCTGACCTGACAGTGGACAGCTACTGCACCTGTGTACTCGCACGACAGTAGCTCGACTCGTCTCGCCCGGTCAGACAAGTGTGAGCTGCTGAGCTGACAGTGGACAGCTACTGCACCTGTGTACTCGCACGACAGTAGCTCGACTCGTCTCGCCCGGTCAGACAAGTGCGAGCTGCTGGCGTGAAACTAGACAGCTACTGCACGTGTGTGCTCGCATCTTTTCAGTAGCTATTCATAAGTCTCGTGCAGTGTTGTCGTAAAATACACGACTGACCACAGTTCATACCGTAATACAAAAATACTTTGTGGTGAAATACTTTCAGCTGAAAGTGCTGTGCAAAAAAAGAAGAAAAACAGAACGATGTGGGTCAGGAATTGGGTGCAAAGGAAAGAGGCAACGCAGACAATCGTTAGATTGATTAGATGAATTATTTTCATAATGTAATCAATAGCTTCGAACCATTTGATGGATGGTTCATAGATATCATCAGTGCCACATCCACTTTTTTTGCTTTTCTCAATTTCGAATAACTCCTGGTTATACCTATAACGGAAACTTTTTATCTTATTTGTTACTTCATTCGTGTCTTGTAAACCCAATTCCAAGAGAATGTGTTTAAGCTAGGCTTTACGCAAATCTCTGTTCTTGTAATTAGGATCCAAACAATTCCATAAGTTGGTTTGGTCTTTTAAGCTCCACGTTCGGTAGTCCATCTATCCACCATTTTTTGTTTTTAAACATTACTGGAAAAACAAAAACACTTGCAGCCACGAATAATGCACCTGGTGGGGTCCCGGGCTTACGAGCTAATTTCGCAAAAATCGTGCAAGTTGACGTCCGAGTCAAATGCGAGCTGCTGCTTGCGGCGTGGTGGGGGAAGGGGAGTGGCGAGTAAAATCAAAAAATGTTGTTGTAACTCGGATGCGAACTACTGACCGACTCGCACGTGACAGTAACTCGTACGATGCGGCCACACGGTGCGAGTAGCTGCACTGCAGTCACTGACTAGGCCAGCTCGCATGCTAGCTCGCACTGTGTAACCTCGGCCTAGACTATCTTTTGAACCTGGACAATAACTTTTCCGTCCGTCAGCAGGAAAGGCGGTCATTTTATTAACAAGACAAGAATATCACATGGCAGCGATAGATAGTATCGTTGTAAGACGTGTAGTGCGTTGTAAACTATTCCGAATACTGCTTCTTGAAACGAAAAGTTTCTACCTTAGGGCGAGGTTACACAGTACGAGTTGCTGACCTGGCAGTGGACAGCTACTGCCCCTGTCCACTCGCATGATAGTAGCTCGACTCGTCTCGCCCGGTCACACAAGTGCGAGCTGCTGGCGTGAAACTAGACAGCTACTGCACGTGTGTACTCGCATAACAGTAGCTATTCATAGGTCTCGCGCAATGTTGTCGCAAAATACACTACTGATCACAATTCATAACGTAATAAAAGCAGTTACAAAAATGCGGTGAAATACTGAAAGTGCTGTGCAAAAAAAAGAAGGACGATATGGGTCAAGAATTGAATGCAAAGGAAAGAGGCAACGCAGATAATATTTAAAGAACTATATAATGAAGATCACCGTACTTACTAAAGCCTACAAACATACACCAACTAACAGAGAAAAGATTTATAATTATAGATTGAGCAGAGCAACAAGAATCGTTGAGAATGGGTTTAGCATCCTAGCATCTTGTGGTCGCGTGTTGGGAAAACCAGTTCAAGTTAAAGAGCACACTGCGATAAAGATATTCTTATGTGCATGTACGTTACACGACTGGTTACGTGTCACTGCATCAAGAACCTATACACCACCAGGAATGACAGATTATGAAGACATCATGAACTTTCAAATCAAGTTTTGGCAGTGGAGGTCAGAAATTCATGAATTATAAAGCATCCATTGCTCGCGGATCAATAATAGATCGAAAGCAATAGCAGAGAAAATGCGAGAAAAATTACTTCATTGCTGAGGGAGCGGTTACTTGGCAAAATAATACGATTGTGTGATTATAATATAAATACATTATAATAATAAAATACTTACCAGATTGCTTGTTGTTTGTTTTTCTTTTAGATTAATTATTTTCATAATGTAATCTATAGCATCGAACCATTTGATGGATGGTTTATAGAGCTCATCAGTACCACGTCCACTTTTTTGCTTTTCTCAGTAATCAGTAACTCCTGGTTATACGTATAACGTAATTTTTTAATCCTTTTTGTTACTTCATTCGTGTCTTGTGAACCGAATTCCACGCAAATGTGTTCAAACGAGGTTTTACGCAAATTACTGTTCTTATAATTAGGATCGAAACAATTCCATAAGTTGGTTTGGTCCTTGTAATGCTCCATAAAATCTATATTTTGTTCGGAAGTCCATCTATCCACCATTTTTTAATTTTTTTTTTTAAATGCACCTAGTATAGTCCCGGGCTTACGAGCTACTGTCATTTCGCAAAAACCGTGCAAGTTGACGTCCGAGTCGCACGCGAGCTACTGCTGGTGGCGTGGTGGGGGAAGGCGAGTGGCGAGTAAATCAAAAAATGTAGTAACTCGCATGCGAGCTACTGACCGACTCGCACGTGACAGTAACTCGTCCGATGCGGTCACACGGTGCGAGTAGCTGCACTGCAGTTACTGACTAGGCCAGCTCGCATGCTAGCTCGCACTGTGTAACCTCGGCCTAAGGCAAGTGAAAGATTTAATAAGCATTAGGTAGAGGCTTTGCCAACGTTAGACAACCAACCACTGAGTTCCGCATCTAAAGAGGTGCTAAGCAACGTGATCCCATCTCTCCAAAATTATTTTCAACTGTCCTGGAGATGGCAATGTGAAAGCTAGAATGGACGGAAAAGCCCCCCCCCCCCCGAAAGTATGTAGGTCCGCCCCTAACATCGTAATTTTGGAGACTTTTTTTTAGATCTACTGGTAATTCAAGGACGGCATGACTATAATGCCTACCTCTGCCTGACTCAAGCCCCCCCCCCCCACCCCACCCCCCAAACGAAGCTCCAGACTTTGGTTACCGACCTCGCCTCCGAGTGTAAAGCAGTTGGCCTAAGAATGAATCTTTCAAAAACAAAAATTATGTCTAAAAAATGGGCCACGAATCTTAGAAATTGTCAGTGAGTACACATGCTTGTAAACATGGGAGGTGATGTAAGACCGGAAATTTTCCGTTGCATCAAGCTGGGATGTCAAGCATTTGGGAACTATTATATTATCCTGAAATCTAAAATGCCCTCAAATCTAAAGCAAATAGTTTATAACCAGTGCATTCTTCCTATGCTGACATAGGTCTGTCAGACCAGGAGTCTAAATGAATTTACAAAAGGTAAACTAATGATTGGCCAAAAAGCGATGGAAAGGTCAATGCTAGGTTTAACGAGAAAAGACAAGAAAAGAGCAACTGACATTAGGTCAGTTACAAAGGTCACAGATATCTTAGAGAAGACAGCATCCTTGAAGTGGCAATGGGACGGCCATAATGCGCTGAAAAAATACCAGAGATGGACAAAGACAGTGTTAGAATGGAGCCCAAGAAATCACCACAGACCGAGTGGAAGACCACAGGACCGATGGGAAAAAGACATACGCAGGGTTCTTGGAGTTAACTGGCAGAGGATCGACCAAGATCGTTCAATCTGGAGGAAATTGCTCAAATTCTACCTGAAATCATGACTTTAAAGTCACATCAGCTGGCTGATAATGGGGTAGAGTAGGTATTAGGCAGAATTTAATAGATATTAGGATTTAATAGGTAACAGGTAGAATATTGAACAGTAAGTAAAAAACACTGTTTTGTTAATCACAGGGAACTGTTTGTACTGATTTATTTTATTTTATTTATTTATCAATCTTGTTTCATGGATCCCTGCTGAGGAAGGGCCTCTGGGATGTGAAACATGTCATCGTTAATACACATACGTACAATATGAGTCATAATCATAATGAAAACAATCATATGTTGCAAAGATAAATAAAGAGAAAAAAATAAACATTAATTTTTACAATCAAGTTTTGCAAATGGTCGTATTGAATACAATTAATTATTTTGTTCAAATTCTTGAGTAGAGTAGAAGGAGTTGCCAATAAGATAAATTCTCAGTTTGTCTTTAAATATATCTTTATTATTTGCAAACTGTTTTATACTCTTGCGAAGTTTATTAAACAGATGTGTCCCAGAATAATTAACTCCTCTTTTTACTAATGACAGAGATGTTTGTGTTTTGTGTAAGTTATTTCTGTTTATTGAATTAAAATTGTAGTGCCTGTGAATTAGATGTAAACAGGTTAAAATGTTCTATGACAAAGCACATGAGAGAATATATATACTGAGAAGTCATTGTAAGAATATTGAGTTTTTTAAAAAGTTGTCTGCAAGAAGTTCTTGGTTTTACCCTACAACGCATCCTAATAGCTCTTTTCTGTGCTATGAAAACTTTTTTACTTTGTGAAGAGTCTTCCCAAATAATTATGCCATATGACATCACTGAATGGAAATATGAGGAGTACACCTGTTTCGTTAATTCTAGATCTGCTGTTAAAGAAAGGGTTCGTATTGCAAAGGTGTCACTCCTTAACTTCTTCAGTAGTGAAGTGATATGTTCGTGCCAACTGAGTTTCTCATCTATTTCAATACCAAGGAATTTTATATTCTTTGTTTCTAAGATTGTGTTATTTTTATAGCTTACTTGTAAATCCGACTGTGTATAATTTTTTGTTTTAATCCTAATATAATGTATTTTCTCAAAATTTAATTTTAATAAATTTGTCTTAAACCTTTTTGCTACACCACTAAAGGCCCATTCACACTAGCGGTCAGCTCAGCTCAGCTCAGCTCAGGTCAAAAATCGCTATACACGTAATCCAATGGGAGCATTCACATTACGCGATCCGCGTGCAAGGCAGGTCAAACTGAAGTTCGCGCCGCCACCGATCAACAACGGTCAAGACCTGAGCTGAGCTGAGCTGACCGCAGGTGTGAACGAGCAACGTCAGGTCAGGTCAGATCAAATGGGCGGCAAACGTCTGAAAACTATGGTCGTAAGCAATAAAAAAAAGTATAAACAAAAATTAAATATTTTAACGGTATGTTATTTCTGTTTATTATTAATTCGGCAAAATTATTATAATTCAAATATTATTACCCATTTTAGTACTGCCAAAATACAGAATTAAAAAAAAAATATTGTTAATTTGTTTCTTGTTCTGTACGAGCGTTAGCGCCCAAAAAAAGAATATTTGTAAAATAGGGTTACTCTCGTTCATCCTGAAAATCACTTTCTACTTGGCATGAAATTTTATCCTTCCATAAATAATTGTGCAAAATATATGTTGTTTAAATTAACCCTGGAGCGGAATTAATTTTTCTAAAATAAATTCGAAATCTCTGAGCCCTAAAATATCAAAAGCATTTCCCACCACTCGTCTCGCATGGCATAGCCGGTAGTTAACATTCTTTTTTCTCTTGATCTGTTTGCGCTTGAAACTCTGGATGCACCCAGAACCATCCTCTTTTTGATCTTGACGTATTTTTAGGCTCATGATCCGAAATCATTACGATTTAATTGACGTTGGGGTAAAAACCGGCATTGTTCACTATGAGCAACTGAAATGGAATGGCCTCGTATACGACTTGATCTGACCTGACATGAGCTAACCTGACCGCTAGTGTGAATGCTATCATGAATCGTGAGCTGACCTGAGCTGAACTGAGCTGACCGCTAGTGTGAATGGGCCTTAAGTACTTCATTTACATTAAATTCTAGATTACTGTTTGGTATTTTTCTCACAGACAGGTTAGTTTCATCTGCAAATAAAACACTCTTAACTTTGTCAGATAAGTTTCCAGGAAGGTCATTGATGTATAACAAAGAGAAGATGGGTCCTAGGACAGAGCCTTGTGGAATTTCATGTTTTATTTTCTCTCAGTCTGATGAGGCATCTTTACTTATTTTAGAATAAAAAATTAAAACTTTTTGCATTCGACTTTCTATGAATGATCCTTTTTGGAACCAAAATTGTGAATTAGTGAGGATCTTATATTGTGTAACATGTTTTATTACTCTACGATACATGACTTTTCCAAAAATCTTCGAGAATCCGGAAAGTAATGAAATGGGACGATATTTATCTACACATGTTGCTTCTCCTTTTATAAACAACAGTTTTACAACTGCATATTTTAGTCTATTTGGAAACACACCTTGTATTAAGGATTCATTACAATTGTGGGCAAGTACATAATTGATACATCCTGAACGCCTTTTAAGTAATTTACTTGAAACATTGTCATTGTTGGAAGAATTTTTAAGATTTATTGTTTAATGAGCTTATTTATTTCTGAGACCGTTACATCTGGCAATTACATCTCCACAAATCTATTTGGGAAAGCAGTCTGAAGAAACCTTAGGGCACTATGTGGGGATTGCTTTTCTATGCCAAATTTCATTACAACTGAAGTAAAATGTTTGTTAAATATTTCACACACTTTCCCCACTTCGTGATCTGACATACCATTTATACTCGGCCATTTATACTCGGCTGGACACCCGAGAAGATTTTGATGCATCGATACGCCGGGAAAGTCTCCACTCATACATACCATTTATTACTGGGAGTATGTTGTAATATCCATAAAAATTATCAATTACAGTCCTGCTATTGTTTTGTATTCTTGTAGGGAAATTTACACGTGTCGTTAAGTTAAAAGACAACATCAAGGCTTCCATATCTAGCCTCTCATTTCTGTCACTAAGAAAGTCAACATTAAAATCACCACATAAAACTATGTACAAATCCATTTTGTTCTATTTTTATGTCTGTAGAGTGATTTACAGATTTTCCTGTTTCAGTTTTATTATATTCCATATAGTTTTCATCTTATTGCCTGTATTCTCTATTTTCTCTGATACATACCGGTTCTTGGCCTTTCTTATTATATTTCTTAGTATTTTAGAATAAGTTTATAATGATATTTCAGTGTATAGTTATCTGATTCTCTTACTTTTAAGTAAAGATCCCTTTTTGTTTTACTAGATACTCTAATACCCTTTGTTATCCATCCCTAACCCAATTCTCTGTTTGGCGTGTTGACAACTTTACTTTTTTTGAAACTTGCTTCGAAATGTGTTAGAAATATATTAAGAAAGGAAACAAGTTAATCATTAACACCCTGCTCAGTGTACACTTCTGACATTGTTCATTAGTTAAGGAATTTATGAAATGTTTTATATTGTTTTCGTTAATATTTCTTCTATATACCCAGCTTTTCTTTATCTGTTTAACAGTGTTTCTGGACTTGATACATAACAGCTGGGCATCATGATCTGAGATACCATTTATTACTGGAAGTATGCTGTAATTACTCTACTGAGAAATATCCATAAAGAAATTATCAATTGCAGTCCTGCTATTATTTTCTATTCTTGTAGGGAAATTTACAAGTGCAATTGAGTTAAAGACAACATCAAAGTTTCCATACATAGCCTCTCATTTCTGTCACTAAGAAAGTCAACATTAAAATCACCACAATAAACTATTTTTTTTGGTATTTGTGAAACATAGTAGCAAAGACTCTAACTGAGATAAAACAGTCTAAAATTTCCTTAAGGGGCCCTGTAAATTGCTATTACTATGAGATCTTCCTTACCATATTCCAGTTTTGTAACACAGCATTCAAAGTTTTGTTCTATGCAACACTTACTTACACTTACTTACACTTACACTGTTGCACTGAATATTATTTTTAACAAAATTGGAAACCCCCCTTTTCCCAATTTTACATCTACAAAAATGAGAGCTTAGTTTATAATTTGGGATGGACAGCTGAGATATTCCTGTGTCAGAAAAATGATGTTCAGATATGCACAAAACATCTACATTAAAATTTTTGGAATTTTGAATCTCTTCTAGGCATAAGGTAAATGTCATCAATTTTATTAAATATTTCTCTTTAATTTGACGGAGAATAGTGGTCTGAACACTTTGATTCAATGACTTTGACTTGTTTACTTTATTACTACATACTGGTATGTCAGTTGGAATTTCTAATTGATCAGCAGAGACGTTAATTTATTTTAGACATCTTAATACATCTGTTTTATTTCCCCTTAAACAGGCTGCGACTTAACACCACTTATAACAGGAATACCTCTTTCACTCACATGGCATCCCCTGATCTCATCAGTAATAAAAAGTGAAAGCTTCCTTTTACCTCTGAAATTCAGATGGAGTCCACAGTGACTATAACTGTCCCTACCAATGCAGACCACATCTATCAAATCAATGTGCGAATTTGCTGGCTGAACCCTTTCCAACAATGAATTTGTACGCCTAATGTTATGCCACATCCAGGGTTTATCATAACGCTACTTGTGTACCAGTTACCAAAGAAAATTAAAAGTAAGATTCTAAGAAAAATGCTAAAAATACTATGTAAATCACTCGAAACTTTTCCGAAATGTGAATTACAACACTTATCAACTACAAGACTTACAACGAAACAACAAAAAATTATTTCAAAAGAACTTTTTACACGCTTTACATTAGTTTGACCTGTATGTATGTACGTACGTAACGGAATTTTTCAATTCCATTTTCGACCACTTCCAGATGTCCGAGCTGTTTGAAATTTCGCATACATATTAAGAACCGGTGACAATACAATAATTTCAGAGTATTGGCCTGCTATTCTCATTACTTTGACAGTAAAAAATTTTAAAAAATGGTTGAATGTGATGGAATTTTGTAATTGAATTTTAACTCAATTCCAGATGTCCGAATTGTTTGAAATTTTGCTCATGTATTGAGAATCGATTACAATACCATAATTTCATACCTATGTGCTGATATTACAGTAACGATAGAAAAATTTTGCACACTTATTTAGAACCGATGACAATACAATAATCTCATAGCAACGTCCTGCTATTCTCGTTACTTTCACAGCAACAATGAAAAAATGGTTGAAATTAAAGATTCCATTGGATGCAGTGTTCACTCTGCCTGACGCAGGGGCGTACCAATCGGAAATGACGCCTAGGGCAAGCATCGAAGT
Organism: Vandiemenella viatica; assembly: GCA_031002005.1. Taxonomy (NCBI): domain Eukaryota; kingdom Metazoa; phylum Arthropoda; class Insecta; order Orthoptera; family Morabidae; genus Vandiemenella; species Vandiemenella viatica. The sequence goes on along the minus strand of JARYHS010013630.1, from coordinate 32,864,658 downwards.
TGCGCCTTTTGGTAAATTATAAATATAAAATAAACAGATTAACTAAATAAAACAATCATTAACATTAATAAACACTTTTATTTTCTGATTTAGAGCAAAATTATTTTATAATCTTAAATTTAAAATGGCACTTTCTTAGTCTTCTGCGATGCAAATTGATTAATAACATTTTCGAAATCTGTTTCTTCGGTTTCTTCTCGCTTTATCCTGAGCCAAGCTAGATAGCATAACCTTTCTTGACCCATTGTAGCCCTCCAATATGAAAGTATTAGTTTTAGCTTACTGTAAGGTCGCTCACAACTTGCGATACATATTGCAATCGTAAGCATAATCTGAATTGAAATACGCAGATTGGGAAAGACTCTCTCATCTCCGTCCTCAACAATGAATTCAAGAAGCTCTTCAGATCTTTTTATGTTTACTTTTTTTCTAGTGGATATTAGCATTTGAACATCCCATATTTCTTTGTATCTTGTAACGTACCACTATGTATCGTTCCCTTTGTTTTGTAGAGAACACATGTGAGTATTACTTTATCATACTTTTAAATTAATACTTTTGCTTATATTTCCTGCACCAGACCAGTACATAAGGATTTCCTTAATCCCTCTTTGTCCGTTGCTGGTTTTATTTTGATACTCACGCTGTAAATCAAATTATTATTAATCAAATTCTTACCATACAAACTTGAAATCAACTCATTTGCCTATATCTATATTTCAATCTCAATATCAAATAAAACACTTTCTACTTATCTCATAATTCCTATATTTTCTATTAAACAAACAATTATCATTTCCAAACTCATATTCCATTATCTTTATCAAAACCCTAAACCTTTTGCCCTTAGGCTAATATTTTCCTCTTCTTAATCCCGCCAAGATTCTTCGTGGCTTCCATCTAGCCATTCTGTTTCATCTCTTCTCTTAAATCAAGTTCTTTCCAAAACCAACTCGTCCTCTTCCTTTCCAAATCTTTTCTTCAACTCTATCGACTGTTCTTTTTTTTTCAGAGATCTCATTATATTCTTCTTGACATACTTCGACCTTGGAACTTAAAATTCAGAGTTAGTATATACAATTACAATTATTAAATAAAAAATAGCTTGCTTTTTTTTTAATGTCAAAATAACAAAATGTGAGGTTGTGTACCTCACACTCTGTTCTCCGTTAACATCACAATCATAGAGGTCTCAAAATTCTTTAGATTTCTTTTTTAAATGGTCGGGACTCGTGATCGTCAGTGCCGTACCACAGAATTTTAATATCTAGGAGAATTCCAAATCTTACTCCGTTTCATGCAGACGACTGAACCTTTCGCTCATTTCACGCACAACATTATACAGCGAGCGATCCTTTCATAACTCCTTCCATTTCTTCCTCAGCACTCAACCGACGGTACTTCGCATTCTGTTCGCCTATGACATCTTTGAATCAGTACATCCAAATCCTGGAAAAGATTGTAACTTTTCTCGAGTGCATCATTAACCAACCTCTCTCTTTTATTGGTAAAATTGTGTCTGAGGGTTTTTATAGCATGAAAATTCATGCTAGGATCCTTGAGCCGCTTTTTAAGACGGTCAATAGAACAAAGTCGGAAAATCGTAGGACAACATGCGATTATATAGAAGTCTTGTCGTATTTCTTGTTTCACTAGTTTGATTGACATCGTCTGTAATGTCTTGGAGAACTTTCAGTATATGTATCTTCAACATATTTGTTAACTGACTTAACTGCTTCAAACCTTGCATTTCGTCTTGTTTTAAACTCTGATTTTACAACCACAGGCACGGTGTTCTTCAGTTTTTCTTAACGCATAGTGGAACTAGAAAAGAATACATAAATAGTTTCAAAAATGTGATCATTATAGTATAATGCTTGGCTGCGTGTACACCAACCAAATTGAATAAATGATTATCCCCATTCATAAATATCGACAGATTATCAGTTCACTTATTCTTTCGTGAACATCAGTTAGGTGCCCAGCCATCACCGCAGCGTTGTAATAACATTGTGAACAACAATCCTTTATATCCATACCGCCTTTCTCTAGCTGTTTAAACAATTCTTCAACCAAGCTTCCAGCGTCCTTTTGACTCATCTGAATGAAAACGAGAAAGGACATTCCTCTCAAAATCAACTTCTGCGTATCTCACTTCAGACATATGCTCATGATGTGTATGGTCAGGAGTAGAGTCAAACAAGGGACCATGGTATTTTGATTTGTGAATGTTTGACAATAAACTTTGGCGAGCAGTGAATGAAATCATTTTGGAAACGATGTGAAAAGTAAGATGTGGTGCCAGGATTTTTAACCTGAGCATGATGGGGTCAATTATGTCCAGAAGCTTTATTAAACCAAGGAAATTATCAATATTAATGGATTCGGATCCATCGCATGTACTAAATGACTCTCTGTGACCTCGTAATACAATATTTTCAGTGGCAAGAAATTTGATGCAGTGGAAAATTTTCTTTAATACATTACGCCACTTTCGTTTTTCTGTTTTTATCTGGGTTTGAAATTCAGCGTCAATAATACCTTCAGTTGTTGCAAAATTTCTTTCCCTTTCTTTCCACTGCGTGAATTACACACGATCATTCTTAGCATTTTCATGGACACTGAGCCATTCTGGTGCTTTCCAGTGGGTAAGTCTATCTTAGTGCTCTAATGAAGATGATTATCTACGAGTAATTGTGAAAAGATAAGGCAACAGATGCAAAAGACAGATTTTTAGACGGGTAATAGACTAGCCATGAGCAAGTTACTTCTCCACCGCGAGTTCCTTGTTTCTTCTTAAACCAGCTTTTGTTCATTCAACGGTTATTTGAAGGTTGGATAGGGCCGTCAGTAGTTTGAACCCATTTTACTTATTTCTGTTTTCAAATTATCCGACAGAACTGATTTCATAGTTGTCTTAAAAAAAAGTCCAATATCATGCTGCTTAATTACTTCTGGTATGGCAGTAGTTGGGTTTTCTACATCGTCCACCATATAACCTCCACCAACCTTTTATCCTACTAAAATACCAATGTTTTCTACAAATTCTTCAGTAGCCTTAGAACTCGTATCATCACTACTCTTAATCTCGTCACACTCAGAATTATCTGAAGTCATATCCTCCTCGTCTTGTGATGAATTAGTGTTGGATACTTTGTATTTTATTGTACATCTCGATGTACGCAATTCCTTAGGACATATCGAACTTCCTGTAGTGGACTTTTCAAGAAGAAGTGCTTACTGGATTTTTGAGCTACTTCATCCTGCAATTTTCTTATTCTCCGTCCCTAAGCCTCTCTCTGTTTATATTTTTTTTTTTTTTTTTTAAGCAATCATTTCAAATTGTGTTGGTTTTATTGCGAAATAAAGTAGCTTCAAGCTCGCTCGTGACGCATGCAATAAAAATGAAACACACAACTAAGCCACGCAAATCATCACATCAGCAATTACCCGGGGCGCACATTTAGCTGCGTGGCGCAGTAGGGGCAGCGCAGAGCAGGGCAGGGCAGCACAGACAATGAAACTGTGTCGGGCAGTTACCCGCGCATATTAGACAGCAGTTTCGTGCGGCAGTTTACAAAGCATTGTTGTGTTGTGCGAGAAACCGACAAAAAAGCATAACCTAAAACATGTCGATGCAAAAACTCGTTTTTTGATTTCTGAATCAAATTGGGATGCCGAACTTGGAAAATTGTTATTACTTTAACAGAAGCTGAGTTAGATAAAAACTACGCAAAAGTGAGTATATGAAAAGAACAAACCCTCATCTGGCTTTTGCAGTGACAAGAGAATTCTCAAAAGATAATTTCCGGATGACTCGAGCGGAGATTCACGGCATAATGTAACATGTTATTTTTTCTACGAAGCTCAAATACCTATTATAACTGAAGAAAATCTCGCAGTATTTTGTGGTTATTTATTTAATTATTTAGCGTTTGACGGTACATGACATTTATAAGAATGTTTTTCTCTTTTAATTCATATTACATTTTTAAGAAAACTATATAACAGAACAAACACTTGAAACTAAAAAAAACAGTGTGAAAAATTAAGTGTTTCTCGGGGACACTATTGAATGATATAGTACAAATAATAATAAAACAAATACTGTAATAATAGCCTATATATATCAATCTTTTTCGAAGTTTTATTAAAATGAATTTAAAAAAAAGAAAATGAAAGTGAAAATTGTAAGTGGACGGTTGTATGATAAATAAATGCTGAATTTACTCGCCACTTGTTGGGCTCATTGTCCAAATTTCTGGTTTAAATTTAATTTTTATGCACTTATTATGACTGATATTGTGAATCGCAGGTTGGTTACGTACCAGATTAATCAATTTTCTTATTCCATAGTTGAAAATGATTATAAGTAAAGCAAGATTATAAATAACGCAACAAGTGTTACGGTACTTCAAAAACCGGCACGAGTGAGCTGCGTGGCACAGTTTCTGTTTCGTGAACACAACGTGGCGCAGGCCACGTGCGGAGCAGTACTGCGCTGCCCTGCTCTGCATCTCAATACGCGCTGTTCTGCCCCAAAAGATAGAAACACAGAAACTGTGTTGCGCTGCCTGCGTCGACTGCGCGTCAATGTGCGCCCGGCCTTAAGCAATGGAAAAAGAATCGCTTGTCTCATAACCTTAGAACAAAATTTGCCAGTGCGGGCGCGGGGAAGAGGCCGGTACTATTGGTCCATTCAATTTGGACAGAGCACGTAAAATACCTTCCAATCGTGTTGCGATTCACTGGTTACTCATTCCTTCTCGCTCGTTCGCTTAAGCTCAACAGACGCTCGCTGGTATCGCGGGATTATTTGAATATTAATTATATTCCTGGTTTATTTTGATTTTTATGTTTAATAATTTGAGAATTTTGCGCCCCCCTTTCAATGTCGCCCAGGGCTCGTGCCCTACCTGCCCCACCCTAGGTACGCCACTGCTAAGCAATACCAGAAACCTTCATTTGGCGGCCTGCCCTCTCGGAGATTTAACGGCCAACATCGCCGTAGGCCATATATATATATTTTTTTTTTCCTTGTGGCTTTACGCCCCGTCGACGGCTAAGGTGATAAGAGGCGGGATTGGACTGGGGACAAGGAACGGGAAGGAATTCGTCCATGGCCTTCTTCAAGGAAGCATCCCGGCATTCACCTGGAGTGATTTGGGGTAGCCATGGAAAACCCAAATCTGGATGCCCGGACGGGGATTCAAACCGTCTTCCTCCCGAATGCAAGGCCAGAACGTTAACCGTTCACCCACCACGCTCGGTCCGCCGTAGGCATTTAGTTTAATTACCCACTTCCAGGTGTCTTAATTTTTCGAAATTTTGCACATGTATTAAGAAGTTTAACAATAAAATAATTTCACACCTATAACCTGTTATTCCCATAACTTTGATAGTAACAAGTTTTCATTTAATTGCAATGGAGCACACTTTCCGGTGGCAATTTCCCTACACACCCAACTTCCCCCTATCATGTACCCAATTAAATTTGCCCTCTACAAATTTTAACTTTAAATTCTTTTAACGTGTTCGGTAAGTTATTCATCATTCCCCTTGGTAACTCATTCCAATCCCTGACATCCTCACCTAAAAAAGAAAATCTTCCCACACCCTTGTGCCTGAAATCGAGTGCCAGTTTGTGGTCATGGTCATCTTTTCCCTTCCATGAACTACTTTTCATACCTACTGCAATATCTTTCCATGCTTCATCGCCAGTATAGGCCCTGTACACTCCAATTACCCTCCTCATCCTCCTCCTGTCTTGCAATGAATCCCATTCCATGTCCTGCCCAGTTAAGCTTTTTTTATCACATGTAATGCCAAGATATTTATATTTCAAGTCTGAAGCAAGCAATTCTTTCCCCACCTTATATTCATCATTAACCTTTTGTTTTTTTATTTGTGTCTCTAATTAGCTGACTCTTCTTTGCATTTATCTTCATGCCTTGTTTATCAACCCAACTAGATATACTGTCCAGATCACCCTGCAATTGTTTACAATCCTCTATCGTTTTGATTCTATTATATAGCATTATGTCATCTGCAAACAATCTAATTTCAGATAGTAAACAATAAACACAATTATTCATTAGAATAATGAATAGCAATGGTCCCAATACGATACCCTGCGGTACTCCCATTTTTACTTGCACTTCCTTTGATACCGCATTTCCTACCCTAACTTTCTGTTTTTACCTTTTAAAACTTCTTCTACCCAGCAAATCATTTTCTCGTCCACTCCAATAGTTTTTACCTCATTTACTACCATTTTGTGGCTTACTCTGTCAAACGCCTTTGAAAGATCTAGTGCTACACTATCAATTTGGCCTCCCTTGTCCATTTCATCTGAAATATCTTGCATATATCCCACCAACTGAGATTCGCATGAATATCCTTGCCTGAACCCATGTTACCTACTTGAAAACCACTTACGTTCCTCACATGGATTTCTGATGCGGTTGCATATCAATCTTTCCATTAATTTACCTACCACTTAAGTCAAACTGATTTCCCCGTAATTTTCGACTCTATTTCTTACCCCTCCTTTATGTACCGGTACTACCATCGCACTTTTCCAGTCTTGTGGTAAGCAGCAAGTATCCAGACTCAATTTAAATAATATTTCAAGATAAGGTACAATGTGACATCCGGCTATCTTTAAGATATCTGTAGTAATATTATCTACACCAGCCCCCTTATGTTTTTTCAGCTTGCTTGTTTCCTCCATGATTTCTTCAGGATGAATTTCAAATTTTTTAGTACGTTCATTTCTAATCGTATCGTTAAGCTCGTTCTCCGAATTAGACCTTCCCATTTCTGATTAACTGTCCGTAATGCTATCACTAAACCTGTTACTTAAAATCTCTGCCTTTTACAAATCCTCAGTAACTAGTTCTTTATCCTTACCTATAAGCGTCTCTACACCCTCCCTTCCCCTCAGTTTCCTGATATAGCCATAGAAAATTCTAGATGCATGTCAGTGGTCCTCCTGCATGACAATGCTCTTCATAAACCCATCTTTATCCACTTTCTTTGCTGTTATCAAGTCCTTGTTTAGTTGTTTCAAATATTCCCTACTACCATGCTGTCTCTTAACTCTGTTATGTTCTCTTCTTACCAACCTCCTTAACCTCCTCGCTTCCCTGTTATAGTACACAGGTTCTCTATTTCTCTTTATTTTCTGCTTTGGAATGAATTTTTCTTCCCCCGTTCTTATTATCTCTTTGAACTCTTCCCGCCTTGACTCTACTGTACTTGTGCCTTCCTTCCGTTTGCTGAAATGTTCTCTGAAATATCTCTTCAAATTTGAAATTTGTGCCTTTTTATAATTGTACCTATTATCCCCTTCAATTTTTTCTGCTGGTTCACTGAATCCTCTAATATCCATCAGAACTGCGTCATGATCACTTATTCCTTCCGTTACTTGACACACCACAAGGTTATCATCGGGATTTATTAGGAATATATCCAAAATATTTTGTTCCCTTGTGTTTTGCTCTACCACTTGTGTAAATCCTCCTTCCCTTATTAAGGTATTTACAAATCTTTGTTCCCATGTGTTATTAATCTTATTTCCTTCCCAGTTTACACCTGGTAAATTTAAATCCCCACCAATAATGATCATCCTATTCTCACCTCTGAAATCTGAGTATGAATTTCATTTCTCCCCAAGAGCCTCATCTTCATCTGTCATTCTTCCACTGCGGTAAGCAGCCAACACCCTGATTTTTTCTTTTTTATTGCCCCAGAAATCTGCCCCAAGTAACTCATGGTCTTGATCTATGAACGCCAGTGAACTGTGGTAATATTTGCTAACTAGTATGATGACTCCTCCACCAATTGCCTCCTCTATCTCTGCGGTACACTCTGTAACCATCAGGAAAAACCTCACTGTCTAGTATGACTTCTTTTAACCAACTCTCTACCCCAATTATTACTTGTGGTTCGTGTATCTCTGTGGTTTTGTTGCGCAACCTTTTGCACATGTGCAATTGACGATACTTCAATATAAGTTTCTACGATAGTGTTTGCAGTCACGTAATGTAATGTTAAAACAGTGAGTATTCGAAACATCGTTTTGAATTAGTTCGTACTATTATAGAAGAGTGGTCTTCCACATTTACCCTGTTACTAGATGTCTGGTAGCGTTGACCATTTAACTGTTCGTTACTCGTGGGAATAACAATTAAAGATGAAACTACAACACCAAGAAAAGAGAGATTGGCGAAGAAAAACGAACAATAAGAAACATACTAAAAAGTTAAAAATAAAACTATAATTTAAAAAAACTAATAACACGCTTCTGTAGTAATGTGAACTAATAATAATCTTTAAATATAAAGATATTGTTTAACAGTGATAGGCCGTCCCAGGATTCAGCATTAATTATATTTTTGAATAAGCTTTAAGAACGAAGTCAGTGATTAAAAAATTAACTTTATTTAAAAAAGTGTGGACTGCTGTCTAAATACTTTTCACAATGCCTCTACCTTTACAAACAACTAGCGACAAATAATTTAAGACTACTGATATCTTGCACCCCACGCTTTTTTCCATTAAAGTTAATATTTTAATCAGTGAGTTTATTCTTAAAGCTTACTCAAAAGATAAATTAATGCTGAACCGTGCGATGATCTTACGCTGTTAAATAAAATCGTTATATTTAAATATTATTTTTAACCTTTTAGTTCACATTACTATAGACGCGTGTATTTAGTTTTTTAAAACTATAATTTTTTAAACAATTACAATCAAATTTAACATTCTAGAACTCAACCGAAAATGTAAACAAATAAATACTCGGTTTACACTGTACCGATTCTCTATTAAATAAAAACTGTTCATTATCACTTAAGAACTTAACAGATTTAGTTCAAAACTAATGCTGTCAAAACAAACTTACAAAGAAATTATGTTACGTTATAACAAGAATATTGTTACTAGACGTTACTCCCGGATGTAAACAAAAGCCACCGAACACTGTCTCTACGATTTACGGATTTATAATAAATAAAACGGATCACTAACACTCACACTACAAGAATATGATATTCTTCAACGTTTTAAATAACCTACGAGATAAACTTTAACAAATTAAACTACAAAAACACGAACTATTACCGCACGCCACTAACGAAAGCGCCCACAGACAAATTCCAAAATTGCAAAAATTTTGAACAAAAAATAAAAATGAGTTAGATACAGTCCGTTAAGTTTTAAATTTAGGTGATAGCAATATGTAATGTTACAGAGAGTGTATAGTAGCAAAAAAGAAGAACCACTGGAAATTAATTGAATCGAGATAGAATCATGAACATAGAAATATAACATTTCATGCACGATCATTTTTACACTTTTAGTGAACCGTATTAATATACTCTTAGCATTTTACTTTTTCCAAGCTTTGATTTTTTACATATATTATGACGCATAAATTACGAACGGAATTACCGGGTGGTAGCTTAGGTGTCATACTATTTCATGTACCCATGCACCTAATTTCTATGGGAACTTACAGATAGTGCGATTAAAAAAACAAAAACAAAAAAACAAAACAAAAAAAGAGAGAGAAGAAGAAATAAGTTCAAGTACAGATTTACATTTCCTGCTCCCGAATTATTATTTATAAAGTGCAACAATTTTAGCGCTTTTAAACTAAACTTACACATGCATATATCAGAATATTTTAGCTTATATTTCTGAAAAGCATTATTTGCGACTAGTAGGCCTACGTAAAAAGCAAAGAGTAAACGTGATACTACCATGGAGGAAGGAATATTCCTTCCTCCATGGATACTCCCATTTCTTCCTCCATGGTTACTACCATGGGAAAGGAAATATATGGAGGAGAAGTGACGTAAAATCTGTGACGCCGCCTGTAAATTCTCGGCTGATACTGCGCATGCGCGGTTGCGGCAGCGGCCATATTGCGAATCCATACAAATGCAGAGTTCACATTGTATTTCATACTGTGATTATTTCATTTTCTAATGTGTATATGTGTTTTATAATGCCATCTTGTGTTGCATAAGGGACAAAGAATTTATCTATTATTGTTAATAATTTTATGAGAACCATGTTAGTGACAAAACGTGTATCGCGATGGAAACTACTTCCAGCTATTCCCAATTAAGCTTACGATGTATGGTAACAAGATAACTATTTTTATTCTGGTCTAGGCCGCATTTCAACCTAACCACAAGCGGTAGTAATAAAACTGAAATATACATTCTGCATGTCCACCATGTAATTCATTGTGGCTTTGGCAGAATTAATTTTTGGTTCAGGTCGCGTCCCAACCCAATCCCTCAATTTGGAGACAGTATATACCGCGAACTAAGCAAGATATCGAAAACTTTTATTCTTTATTTTCGATTTTCTTTTCGTCGTTTTACATATGAATCCATCATCAAAATTGACTTTTCCGAAAGTTTTCTTCTGCATTTCAACTCAAGACACCACAATTTTGAGACAGTATATCTCGAGAACTGGGCGAGATACCGAAAATTTTTATTGTTTATTTTGTATTTGTCTCGTCTTTTTAAATAAGAATCCATCATCAAATTTGACTTTGACCAATTTTTTCTTCTGAATTTAAACCAAAAGCATCTCACATTTGAGACGGAATATCTCTAAAACTAAGCAGGATATCAAAAAATTTATTCTTCATTTTTTATTGTCTCATCGAGTTACATAATAATCCATCAGCAGATTGCGGCGTTACGTTTATCCTAGATCCCCTTGAGGTTTTTGTACATATACCCCGTGTCTGTATGGATGCGGCCTAGCCCCCCCCCCCCCTCCACCACTCCTCCTCCACCCGGTGTCACCATGGTGAAGGTCTCTTGCGTCGTCTCCATATATTTATTTCCTCCATGGATACTACCGTCTAAAAAGTAGGAAATTCTTTGGTGTTTGCTAATTGATAATGGCAATTCGTACAGGCAGGTTAAAAAACTGGTGGAAGGAATATATAGAGACGAAATAACGCTAAATCCGTGAAACCTCATGAAAAAACTTCTTTCCAATGCGTATACGCGGCGGACATCGTAGGAGAACCAAAACATTGGCTGTTTGCACTGTGTCAGCTGTTGAGAATATTTCATTTTCTAATATTCTAAAGTTTTCTATAATGCCAAGTTGTGCTGAATATGGTTGCACAAACAGACGAGATAGGAAAAAACCTGGAATAGCATTTCATAAGTAAGTCACATTGTAACTATCGTTCTTGAAGTATCTGACAGGTAACTGCAACATTAGGGCCATTCGCTATAAATTTATTCATTGCTCTCAATAGGATCATATCGATCTCAAATTTTTGTTGGTGTAATGTAGACAATTAACATATGTTACTGTTTTGCACCTGAAAAGCTAGCCTTATTGTAGACAAGTGTTGAAAATTTAATTTAAGCGGGTCATGTTTACATCGCGACACAGTGAATATGGTAAGTATTTTGCATGCTTAATTCACGTTTCAGTTTACACTGAAAGTGTACGATGAAATTAATTGTGATGATTTGTGTTGTGCGAACTACTAAACGTGATGAAATAAACTTTGTTGTCCGAAATGTAGTTCGCGATGCATTTCTTGTGTTTAAATGTGTCTACACAGTTTGATTTTGTAGCGGCAATATTAATGGAAATGTTGGCAGGTTGAAATGCGGTGTGTACCAGAAGAGAACAAACAATTTATTTATTATTAGCTGTTAGCTTCTGATTTATGAATGCACTGATTTTTCTATCAAAATTATATAGGCCACTAACAGTGCAACATCTTCTAAGTAGCTCAGGCACTATGAGGTTTTTTGAAGTGTTAATTTTTTAAAAACTTCTAAACATTGACTTATGCTATTTTTAAAATTTCAGATATGATTTGTTTCTATTTGTAAATATGTCTACAACTATATTTCTAGATTTTGAAATCTTTCTTATCAATTACTGAAATAAATGTGAAAATATAACCTATTTGAACATCAACTAAAATTTAAGGGCTGTAGAAATTAACAGTTTGTTATTCAAGTTAAAAAGAATTACCTGCTCATTAAGTTACGTCCGAATTCATTATAAAATATGGATATGGCGAAAGTTTTCTACTGGTCAAGGCCGCATTTCAACCTAACCAAGTCAATTTTAAGGTACAATATCTCGAACTAAGCGAGATATCAAAAAATTTTATTCTTTATTTTAAGTTTTTCTCATCAAGTTACATTAGAATTCGTCATCAAATTGCGGCGCCACGGTTATCGTTGAATCTCCTCATAACCTAACAACCTCACTTTTGAGACAGTATATCTCGCGATCTAAGCAAGATATCGAAAACTTTATTCTTTATTTTCGATTTGTATCATCGTGTTCCATAAGAATATATAATCAAATTTGACTTTGGGGACACGTTTCTTCTGAATTTCAACCAGAAACTTCACTTTTTTGAGACAGTATATCTCGAGAACTAAGCACGATATCAAAAAAATTTATTCTTCATTTTTGATGTGTCTCGTCGTGTTACATAATAATCCATCATCAAATTGCGGTGCCACGGTTGTCTTATGATTCCCTTGAGGATTTTGAACCATTTCCCATGTTTCTCCTGCCAAGCAATATGGCATCCTCCCCTCCCCACTTCTCTCCACCCGGTTTCACTCCAGTATGTGGTGAAGGTCCCGTGCCTCGTCTCCATATATTCCTTCCTCCATGGTTAAAAACTATCCTGTGTCAATACGCACACGATTTACTAACCCCTTGCCAAATTACATTAAAATCTGTTTTTCAATTAGGGCGTGACTGAGGTAGATAATACATCCAAACTTTCTTATTAATTTAGGTATAGATGCTAATGCGTTTGTAACAATTGAAAACAAAATTTTAAACCCCTTGCAATTTGCCCTTTACAAGACTCTGAACGTATACTAACTGCTTGAATTAACATTCATATTTAGCCTGCTTTTTTTTTTTAATTCTGCTCGTTTCTCGGATCTTAATTGATCAGAAACGTTAAATGTCTGCTTAAAATTTGGTGCAATAAATTTTATTCGTTCAGCTAGGTTTTAAAAATTTTGTTTTGACTCTTAAAGTTCTTTCTATGATGAAATTTATTGCATAGACGACAACAGTAATCGCTTTCCCCCCCCCCCCCCCAATAATAGCTTGACATTATCTTCAAGGAAAACGGGAAAAGACCGGAAAAGCAACTTATTTTAAGAAATATCGAATTCATGATATAGATTTTAATATCGAAAATCGATATATCGTCCAAAAAATATCGCATATAAATATATTTGAGAATAATATCGATATTTCGATACATCGATATACTGTCAACAGTCCTACTGTGGGCCTGTCTGTGCTTGTCTGTGAAGCCGAGTTGAGAGACAGCATCAAGTTGTATCTTTGTTTGTTCCTTGTATTTTGAAGGCGTTTTAAGTGTTTGTGATGTTGCTCAACAAGTGAGCCTAGTTCAGATTGCTAGAATGCATCCTGAAGTGTAAGATTTTTTTGCATAATATTTAAATCTTCGTGGTTTTTTTAATTGCACATGTGTTGTAACAAATAATTCAATCGTTGTTTATGTTTTTCGGAATAGAGTTTATTCAGGAATGGAAAACCAGTGCTATGACGTTGAAACTTAGTTTTATGTGAATTTTGTTAATTTTATTTACGTCGGTACTTCACTATTTTTATACACAGTGTTTTTTATTGAAATTCTTTCACTGTTTCAAGTAAAATGTCAGCACCTTCCAAGATAAATTAATCCATTTTCTAAGTCCTTGAGATAGATAGATATGTTTGCTTTGATCTCATGTTAGAATAGTCTCTGGGATGAATATCAATTATATTACCAGCAATTGATAACAAGTTAGCAACTTAACAACCCATTAGTATAATCAGAATCTGCAAATATAATACCATGTTAATTACTACATATGTCGAACAGTGTCTACACGTGTTACCAGCATCTAATAACCAGTTATTATCGTACAGACCAATGACCATAATAAGTTTTCACTGTAATTTACAACTACATATTATATCATGTCAGTTACTATATATGTGTACACACACTTATAAACAACGTCAATAATATTTCCAACAACTGACCGAGCGTGGTGGTTTTAACGGTTAGCGTTCTGGCCTCGCATTCGGGAGGACGGCAGTTCGAATCCCCGCCCTGGCATCCAGATTTGGGTTTTCCATGGTTTCCCAAATCACTCCAGGCAAATGCCAGGATGCTTCCTTCAAAAGGCCATGGCCGAATTCCTTGCCCCCCATCCTTTCCCTTCTCTAAAGACCTCTATGTTAAGAGACGTTAAGCAGGTAAAAAAAGAATCCAACAACAGATAACCAGTCAATTAAACCTGTTAGTATGATGTTTTTTCATGCTATCCCATGTTAGTTACTATATATGAGTGAATTTTGTAAACAGGTAATTACTTCATTTGTCAACAGTTTATAATAGAAAGACAACCATATATCATTTTAGTAATTGTGGACGCTTGTTCTGCAGTAATTCCTGCAAACAATTCGAGCTACCGTCCTTTGTGCCCTTTGTCAACATTTGATTGGCATGTCCATAATGTGGGATTCTCACCATTAAAAGCATGACAATACCTTTATATCCCATTTCACTGGGACATCCCCTCCTCACCCTCTGTAATATGTAGTAATTTGAAACTCGTGGAGCAGTTCAACTTTGTGTAGTATAAGAGTTTCTTTCAGAAAACTAACAAGTTTTTCATTGGTTCTGTTGTACAATAAAGTAATCAAATAAAGCAAAACAGCATTTTAATATACAACTTGAACTGTCGCCAGGTATTAGTAATAGAAACGAATTTCGGCAGTAGTAAAATAAGAACGAGGTAAGAAGAAATTGTACTATTTGTTTGAAATTTGTCACACATGTTCCTCAGGTCATACATTTTGAGAAAAAGTGTTCATGAAAGCGAAATGAAACGTACCATAAATGTGGTGCCACATGAAAGTTACGAAACGATGCGGCTTAAACAGTAGTGACCGCCATTTCCATTCAAGTTGTTCACGCCAAAGATAGTGTCTACACTCTATTGTAATGAATGTAAATTGCTGTCACGTTTTCGTGATAACAGACCAGCTGATCAGATTGAAAAAATACGTAAATTGTTACAGCAATGAAGCGAAATATTTAGTTTTCATTAATAAATTAAGGTTGCCTGATTTTTTGATGGCAATATACTGGCATGGTGGTTAGGTTGTAATGTGGCCTGGACCAAAGTAAAAAAAAAAACCGCATACTTTGTTACAACAGTATGTGAGGAGTTGGTTTTAGATTCGTTGCTGTAGTTTGCAGATACTATCTTTGGCAAGAACAATTTGACTGCAAATGGCAGTTTTTTTACTATTGAAATGCATCGTTTCTAACTTTTGTGAGGCACCTCGTCTGTGGTATCTTTCAAGTGAATAGCACAAGACCTTCTTACCTCATTCTTATTTTATGGTAACCCAAATTTTAATTATTCATCTGATTATGTGAATTTGTTGTGCTGTGAATGATGATAATGTATCAATATTTACTGCAGTTGCTTTTTTTATATCCAAAATATAACGCCCTGATTACTTATTATGGTAATAAGCTTCTTATTCACAGTTAGAAAAGTATAAAAAAAATGTTTTTGAGATGCTATTGAGCTGGGAATGAATCATATGTTCCCAATTATAAATGATTTGGATTTTGCCTTCTTAACTGGGTCTCTAGCAGTTTTAATACCAATACTACATTTCCTACTTTAGTCCCGTGATTATGGCTTTGCCAGATATCTTACCATAAAAGTGTTTAAATATGATGCAGTTGTTTAGACAAGCAGTTAATTGTAAAGGACTGAATATTTTTTTTACAATTAGTATACTGGGTTTAATTCTAGATGCGGATACCACTACAATCGCTTACCGTCTCGCGTAGTAAACACACAGACCACGTGGCATATATGGCATCATAGTGATGTATGGTCCAGGCTGCATGACAACAT
Organism: Vandiemenella viatica; assembly: GCA_031002005.1. Taxonomy (NCBI): domain Eukaryota; kingdom Metazoa; phylum Arthropoda; class Insecta; order Orthoptera; family Morabidae; genus Vandiemenella; species Vandiemenella viatica. The sequence continues at coordinate 32,848,657 of JARYHS010013630.1, read as the reverse complement.
AAACTCAAATGATTACTGACGAAATCATATTTTATAAATATGCATTTCGATCATAATGCAGCCTGGACCAAAGTGAAACGTAACCACAACGCACGATATTGCAGATACCCAACTTTCGAATCATATCTATCGCTGTTACTTTGTTGGTACATGCAGACTGAATAAGGCACAATGATGTCATATATATCACGGGATCTGTGTGTTTACTACGCTAGGTGGTAAGAGACTGTAGCGATATCCCCATTTAAAATTAAACCGTGTACTGATCACTGAAAATTAAGATGAAGCTTTTCCATGACACAGATATTAAAAATTAATCTTAAGAAACCTCTACTAGAAACTTTAAAATTTGTTATTTTAAGATATTCGGTAATTTGGGTGACAGGTAACAAAAGAGGGAATGTAATGAATAAAAGGTCTTGTAGGCCATAAGCACAGTGCCTTTTCCAACTGTTACCAGTATACCCAGTTAGAAGCTAGTGAAATTAATGGACTTACTGGAGATAGTGATATCGCTACAACTAGGCCTATCTTTTGTCACACTGATCCATGAAATCACACCCAAATCACCTACAAATGGTTTCCGAATAGAAAACTACTATGATTGTAATTATGAAGGAAATAAGAAAGCTGAAAAAAAATGAAGGGGCTGTTGAAGATAATATTACTACAGATATCTTAAAGATAGCCGGATGTCACATTGTACCTTATCTTCAAATATTATTTAAATTGAGTCTAGACACTTGCTGCTTACCACAGGACTGGAAAAGTGCAATAGTAGTACCGGTACATAAGGGAGGGGTGAGAAATAGAGTTGAGAATTATAGGCCAATCAGTTTGACATCAGTGGTAGGTAAATTAATGGAAAGATTGATATGCAACCACATCAGAAATATATGTGAGGAATGTAAGTAGTTTTCAAGCAGGCAACATGGTTTCAGGCAAGGATATTCATGCGAATCTCAGTTGGTGGGATATATGCAAGATATTTCAGATGAAATGGACAAGGGAGGCCAAATTGATAGTGTATCACTAGATCTGTCTAAGGCGTTAGACAGAGTAAGCCATAAAATGGTAGTAAATAAGGTAAAAACCATTAGAGTGGATAAGAAAGTCATTTGCTGGGTAGAAGAATTTTTAAAAGGTAGAAAACAGAAAGTTAGGGTACGAAATGTAGTATCAAAAGAAGTTGAAGTAAAAATTGGAGTGCCACAGGGTAGTGTATTGGGACCATTGCTATTCATTATTCTAATGAATAATTGTGTTGATTGTTTTCTATCTGAAATTAGATTGTTTGCAGATGACATAATGCTGTTTAAAAGAATCAAAACGATAGAGGATTGTAAACAGTTGCAGGGTGATCTGGCCAGGATATCTAATTGGGTTGGTAAACATGGAATGAAGATAAATGCAAAGAAGAGTCAACTTATTAGATACACAAATAAAAAACAAAAGGTTAATTATGAATATAAGGTGGGGAAATACTTGCTTGCTGAAGACTTGAAATTTAAATATCTTGGAATTACTTTTGATAACAAACTTAACTGGGCAGGACACATAGGACAGGTGGTAGGAAAAGGTTTCAAAGTTGTGCACTTGTTGGAGAGAGTGATGAGGGGATGTACGAGAGAAGTCAATGGAATTGGGTTACAAAACTTTGGTCAGACCATTGCTACAATATGGTAGTGTAGTATGGGACCCTCATTTTACGTATCAAATACAGGAATTGGAGAGGGTGCAAAAAAGGGCTGCTAGATTTGTTTCTGGAAATTATCGCAGAATGCAATCAGTGACGGATATGATAAAGGAGCTGGAATGGGATTCATTGCAAGACAGGAGGAGGATGAGGAGGGTCATGGGAGTGTACAGGGTATATACTGGCGATGAGGCATGGAAAGATATTGCAATAGGTATGAAAAGTAGTGCATGGAAGGGAAAAGATGACCACAAGCTGGCACTCGATTTCAGGCACAAGGGTGTAGGAAGATTCTCTTTTTTAGGTAAGGGTGTCAGGGATTGGAATGAGTTACCAAGAGAAATGATGAATAGTTTACCGAAAACTTTGAAAGAATTTAAAGATAAAATTTGTGGAGGGAAAATGTAGCTAGGTGCAGGATAGGGGGAAGATCGGTGTGTAGGGAAATTGCTACCGGAGTCCTGTGCTCCATTGCAATTAAATTAAACTCTCAAAATAATCCTGCTTCCATTGCCCAGGCTGCATTTCAACCTACCAAATGTAGGCGTACCACAAGGTTCCCGTCTAGGACATATTCATAAATCACATTGGTGAAAATTTTAAGTCAGAGTATCTGCTATATGCAACAATTGGATAATGGAAAAAAAGAAACTGCCGCGAGGCACTGAAAATAAGATAGGATAGCGAAAAATAAACAGATACTCGTCACTTACCACAGATGAAGGCAGGAGAGGTGAGACGAACACATAAAAACATAAACAAATTGCACAATATTTTGACACGAGTCTTAATCATGTGAGAGGCGAGACATATGACAGGAGGAAAGATGTGGTCACATCCCAACCCGCCACATGAATGAAGCACAGGCGGAAAATGTGCGGTGGTGGTAGAATTGCCAGGGGGGTGGGGGGGTAAGCTTGACCAGCAATAAATGTGAAACAAAATAATCTTTGTGTAGCATAATTCATAATTAGATGAAAATAAAGGGATATATATATATATATAAATGGTATCAATGAAATCAAGATGCTAACTAGTGGAAAGGAATCAAATTAGGATAGGGAAATGAGCCACCACTTACCTTTAGATGATGGATGTGGGGTGTGAACACACAGAAAAGACACAAACACTAATAATAAAGTAATTTTCGGGATAAACCCTTCATCAACGGGAGAACATTATGAGAGGTGGGTGCAGCTGGAGACTGCCTCACAGAAAGACCGCCGGTCGGGAAAATGATGGGGGTGTTTGTGTCTTTTCTGTGTGTTCACGCCCCACAGCCATCATCTAAAGGTAAGTGGTGGCTCATTTCCCTATCGTAATTTGATATATATATAAATGAAATGTACATATATAAGTAACTACCACCACCGCACATTTTCCGCCTGTGCTTCATTCATGTGGCGGGTTGGGATGTGACCACATCTTTCTCCCTGCCATATGTATCACCTCTCACATGATTAAGACTCGTGTCGAAATATTGTGCAATTTGTTTATATTTTTGTGTTTTTACGTTTTCGTCTCGCCCTCCTGCTTTCATCTGTGGTAAGTGACTGGTATCTGTTTATTTTTCCCTATCATATCTTATTATCTGCTAGTATGCTGTTGATATGAAGATCTTCAGAGACAATATACAGTGATCATGACATTAATATTCTTCAACGAGACATTTCTGAGTTAGAGGTGTGGTGTCAGGTAAATAAGTTGCATCCTTAACACAAAAAAATATGCTGTCATGGTGTTTTCCCGATGTCACAACCTGCTGCCTGTTAACTACTCATTATATGGTCAAAATGTGGAAATTGTTAACTCCATAAAAGACTTGGGAGTGATGATTGATGATAGGTTTGCTTTCTCTGATCATATTAACTACCTAATTCTGCGAGCATTTCCTGTCCTTGGATTCATATGTAGATCTGGGAAAGAATTCAAAAACTTTAATTCACTGTTTTGACTTTTCTCTGCCTTTTTCAAACCATTACTGGAATATGGTAGTATTGTCTGGTCACCATTTACAGATCAACAACTTAGCTGTGTTGAAAAAGTTCAGCATAAGTTCTGGAAGATCCTGTTACACCATCCTCATGGCAAAAAACTTTACAGATGTGTGTGATGTCTATCACTATTACAACATTAACAGCCTATGAAGTCTGAGACAATTGACAGACCTATGCTTTTCTACAAAGTTGTCAGTGGTCTTATTGATTCACCAGAAATACTTGAGCAATTCCAATTTAACTGCTCTAGGATAGATCTTTGAACAAGAAGACTGCTGGATGCTGTAAAACCCAAGAAAAACTATGTTGCTTTTGGACCATACCACAGAATAGCAAGTCTGGTTAACTTAAATGCTACCAACATCAACTTCTTTGGAGGATCTCATGCTGGACTAATCTCCAACATTAAAAGACTTTTATGAATTATCTTATATGTTGATGTTAAGAATTATTTCTTTATGTACAAAGCCGATTGACGTATAAATAAATAAAAAAACACTAAAGCTAATGAGCTCTAATTTGGTACTATATTTTGTGTCAGTCCTGTCGGTGGCATTTGTAGCTGCAAGCATACTGCGTACATCACATGCACCATTGTGTCATGCCTCCAGTTTGTGCACAGAGGAAAGTTGTAGAATAATTGCAATCTCTGGTGAACCCTAATTAACATTTTTGATGTCTACTGTTTGAACTGATGGTTTAGATACTCAATTATATTACTTTTCTTATAACCATGGTGATGGTGAAGCCAGCCCATAGCATTGAAAATAAGATAGGGTAGGGAACAAAATGTGTCACTTACCACAGATGAAGGCAAGAGGGCCAGAGGAATAAAAAAAAAGGCCACACTTCCCAATATTTTAGTTACACGTCATTCCCCCTGCCATCCCACTCCTCATGCACGAGTACGGTTATTAACTGAAATATTGTGTATTTTTATTTTTCCCGCTTCATTTGTGGTTTGTGATCAATCTTATTTTCTTGTAGACAGTGTATTTTCATTGAATCTAGATAATTTGTTTAAGAATTTTTCTATGATCCCTGAATTGTGTGTAACATTGTTATTATTTTTTTAAAGTAATCAACGAGTTTCTGAATAAATTATGTAGCTTTTTTGTTTTGTTTTAGGAATCTTCCATGTTCAATTGCATCAGATAAATTTGAAACTTCTACTGCAGAAGAACGAGAATGTTCCTCGCCAAAGCGAAGGTTTGTGAAGAGTTAATTTTTTGGAATAATGTATAATTTTATATCCTCTGTCATATTGAAAGGAAGAGGTTCAACTTGTGTTTCCTTCCTGCTGCGGTAAGGTGCTTTGGCCCCTTACAAAATACACTTTAAATGTTTTTGTTACATAAATATTAAATGTTATAGATTATCATTAATTTAAATGGAGCTTATACTCCACATCTTCTTTTGCATTACATGAATGTTAACATTAAATTGCAAGATTGTTTCTGGTAATCTTGGTTTTGTGCTACATTCTGCAATTGGCAAAAAAAAATGGTACTAACCTCTGGAAAGTTATATCAGCAGCTTCCATATGCCATCTTCTTCACATTTTACTGAAAAGTAACCGCAGTTGAGATTAAAATTGTAGAAATATGTGAAGGCTATGAACTGTAATATGCTGCCTGATCTATAAAAGATATACTAAATCTCTTGAAATGTTGGTTAATTACTTCAGTGTAATGTGTTCCTCACCTTTCATCTTACTTCAGTTGTAAAAAGTTACATGAAGTGTACAAATAACATTTTTTGTACTATAAATAATAAATGTTAAGGAAAATAACCCATCACTCGCTAAAGTTGTAGGCTGCTATGAATAAAAAAACATACGAGACAAACAAAAACATATACAATGTTTCAGTTTCTCTAAATTTCATGCATGTGAAAGGGAATGAGCCATTTGGTTCAGGAAGTATGCAGCATGCTGAAGTTTACCACATGACTTGCTAGGCAGCGGAAGACAGGGCAAGGGAGGAGGTGGTGAGGTTGAACTGTTAAGAAGTGAACTGTCAACATGTTGAAAACACTGAGATGAAATATATATCTTTATATAGTTACCAAAATAATAGGAGCTAACTAGTGAACGGATTTACAAAAAAAAAAAAAGGATAGCAAAATGACCCACCACTTACCTTAGATGATGGGGTGAACACATAAATAAACACAAAACACAGGAAAAACCATGACTATTTCAAGACTTGGCTCTTTATCAACAGGAGAAAATGAAGGAGGGAGGGTGGTGTGGGAGACCGTTTCACAGAATGACCGTTAGTCAGGCACTTGGTGGGGGTAAATTCAAACAGATGGCGACGGTGAATCGAGCTAGTACCTGAGAATGCAAAATGTTACAAAAAGCGCGAAAAAATATATTCAAATGTTCATAACATAAATTTGAGAAAGTAAAGGTAAATAAGTAAAAAAAACTGAAAAAAATATAATGATAATAAAAAAATCTATGTAGCTAAACATACCTCTGGTATGTGGTGGTTCAATATACTGTAGAACAGTGAGTATGGAGGCAAGTAGAGGATAGAGGGAAAGTAAAGTACTAATTGGATATTATCTCAAATTGAGACCAGGAGGTTGACTTGTGCCTGGTTTGTATTGGTAGGCAAGTTCCCACCTTCTGAGTTCAGAGGAGCTGCTGCTTGTTTGGGAGGACTCTGATAGCACGGACCATGGCATGGAAAGCTACTGGATGTTTTGGATTCCGAGTGAAAACTGTCTGACTGGTGGCCATTCATTCTAATGGCTAACGGGTTGGTAGTCAAATGTATGTAGGAAGCCAGGCAGTGTTTGCAGGTTAGCTAGTATATTACATGGGATGTTTCACAGGTGGCGTGTCCTATGATAGGAAAGTTCTTGCCAGTGATAGGGTTGGTGAAGGTGGTGGAGGCATGGTGAATGTCGCACATCTTACAGTGGGGTCTATTACATGGGAAGGATCCTGGGGGCTGTCTGATGGGCCGAGGAAGGCTGTGTTTGTGGACTAGTAGCTGGCTGAGATTTGGAGGCCTGCTGAAACATGTTCTGGGAGGGCTAGGGAGGATTTTTGGAAGAATGGATCTAATTTCTGGGCAGGTTAGTAGGAAATCATAACCCTGCCGAAGGATTTTATTGATGGATTCAAGGCTAGCAAAGTATTGTGTAACCATGACTGGACTATGGTTGGTTTTAGGGGGTTTGGAGCAGTCAATAGGTAGAGCAGGTTGCAATGTGGCTCGTGAAAGTTGCTTGTGAGATGTTGTTTGAATATTCCATAAGGGATTTCTGATTGGAGCATATACGACAGCCTCGAATGCCAAAACTGTAGGGGTGGGAACGTTTGGTATGAAACTGATGGCAGCTGTCAAAATGGAGGTACTGCTGTGAGTTGGTGGGTTTGATGTGGACTGAGGTGCTCATTGGAAAGGGACAGGTTCACATCCAAGAATGTGACCTGGATGTGGGAGTAGGTCCATGTGAAATTCAGCGAGTTATTAAAGGTATTTAAATTATCCAGGGTGTTTTCTCCATGTGTCCAGATCATAACAATGTCATCTATGAACCTCAGCCAGAGGATGGGTTTGAGGAGGATGTTCTCGAAAAATATCTGTTCAAGGCAGCCCATGAAGAGATTAGCATAAGAGGGGGCCATGCGAGTGCCCATGGCAGTGCCACAGGATTGGTGGTAGATATTGCCTTCAAAGGACAAGTAGATGTTATTCAGAATCAGTTCAGCCAAGGTGATCAGGAAAGATGTACTAGGGCAGCTGTTGGGAGGGCGTTTATCCCGAAAAAATTCCATGGCGCTAAGGCCATGGCAATGTGGAATGTGTATGTACAGTGATGTGACATCAATGGTTACCAGTATGGAGTTGGGAGGAAGTGGTGTGGGTATGGTGGGAAGACGGAAAAGAAAGTGCTATGTGTCCTTGATGTGGGAGGGGAGCTGAGAGACTATAGGTTGTAGGTACTGGTCCACCAAAGCAGAGATTCGTTCAGTAGGAGATCCATAAGCTGCAACAATAGGGTGTCCCGAATTGCCAGGCTTATGGATTTTGGGAAGGAGATAAAGAGTAGGTGTGCGTGGATTTTGAGGAGTAAGGAGAGAGATTGACTGTGGGGTGGGACCTTGGAGGGGCCCATTGAGCTGAACATATTCCTGTATTTTTTTGGTGACATCTGGTGTGGCATCTTCATCAAGGTGGCAGTAAGTGTTGGCATCTGATAACTGAGGAAGGGCTTCAGCTACATAGTCACTGCGATTCATAACTACTGTGGTTGAGCCCTTGTCCGCGGGTAGAATGATAAGATTTGGGTTAGTCGAAAGTTGTTTTCTGGCACGGGTTTCAGCTGGACTGAGATTGCTGGTATTCGTCTAGGACTTTAGAAAACTAGGAGAAGCCAAACTGGTGGATAAGAATTCCTCAAAAATTTGTATGGGATGGCTCTGGGGAAGAGGTGGTGGGTCAAGTGTGGATAGAGGTTTGAATTTTTGGAGACTGGGTTTCAGGTAGTCTCGAGGCCCAGATTCATTGACATGAGTGGCAAAGTGGTACCAGCCAGCGGAGTGTTCGGTAGAATGAAAGGGAGTCCCGACATGGTGAAATGTAGGGGTAGGAGAAAAAGTAAGGCCTTTGGAGAGTACGGAGAGTTGGGGTTCAGATAGTGATGAAGAGGACAGGTTCATGACTGACAGTTTAGGTTTGAAGGCATGGCTGGAGTGCAGAGAGTGAGGTGTGTTTTTCAAAGGAGGAGGTGGAGATATGTTGAGCAGTTGGGCAATAGACGGTTTTGAGAAAATCGGGGGATGCTGCAGTTTTGATTGGTGGATGAGTGGCTGGCAGGGAAGAGACTGTCCCGCTGCAAGATGGGATTTCAATATTGTGGACAACTTGTGTGTGTCTACTACTGGAATTCACTTATTGTTGTAGAATCAGATTTATAAGTGGGATTACTTGCGGGAATGAGAGCATAAGTATTTTGTGAAGGGATATGAGGTTTCTGGAGTTTTGATTAGCCAGATTGGTGTACTGTTGCAGGTTGATGAGGACCAAAGACAGTTTGTAGCGGAAGGCAGGTAGGGCTGGGTGAATTTGTGGGGGACACCCAAATACTGGAAGTTTGATGGTGAGACAGTTTGGAGGAATGTTAAAGAAGAGGCATGATTTTAGGAAAAGGATACAAGACTGTAGTTTGGCTAATTGGAAGGCATGGTATCTGTAGGAGAACAAGTATTTATCAATAGGCCCGCTGTAAGGGAATGTTGGTGGAATCATTTTGAGAGGGGGGGGGCAGAAATTAAATTTAGAAGTGTTAAAAATTGACTCACGTCACCAACAAACAGCAGTTGCGTGTTAAAAATATGGCAGACAAGTCCAGAAGGTAGGTATCAGAGTGATAGGATCACACATTCGATATATATATATGTTTCTCCATTTCGACAGTTGCCACCCGTACCATTCCCTTCCCAACGGTCTTGGCACTCGAGGTAGTCGCAAATGCTCCAACCAACAGTCCCTCATGGATTATTCAAACAGTATTTCACAATCATTGATTTCTCGCAACTAGCCTCTGGCTTTGGTGAACAAACAGCTTTCACAATTTACTCAGCCCATCAGACATCCGATACCCGTAAAAAAAAAACCATAATCCAGTCTTGGACACACAATACTACCAACAAATCCACCAACATAATCCTCCAGCAGGGCTATGATTTCCTACAAACCTGCCCTGAAATGAGATCCATTCTTCCCAAAATCCTCCCTGCCCCTCCTAGAACTAGTTTCAGCATACCTCCTAAGCTAAGCGAACTTCTAGTCCACAAACATAGTCTTCCTCCCAACAGTCAGCTCCAAGGCCCTTTCATGCAATAGACCCCACTGCAAGATGTGTGACATACACCTTGCCTCCACAACTTTCACCAACCTGGTCACAGGGAAAAGCTCTCCTATCATAGGACACGCCACCTGTGAACCTCCCATGTAATTTACCTGTTAACATGCAACCACTTCCTTGCTTCATATATAGGTTTGACCACAAATCCACTTTCCATAAGAATAAATGGCCACTGACAGACTGTGTTCACACGGAACCCAAAGCACCCAGTTGTTGGCAATGCCATCACCCAAGACTCGAATAATTTCAACTCTTGTTTCACGGTTCAGACTATCAGAGTCCTCCCTAACAGCAGTAGCTCCTCTGAAGGTGGGAACTTGCCTACCAGTACAAACTGGGCACAAGGCAACTACCTGGTCTCAACTTCAGACAATACCCTATTATTACTTATGTTTACCCTTTTTTAATCCTCTCTTTGCCTCCATCTCCACTACCTATATCGAACCACCACTAACCTAACGTGATGTTTACTTCATAGTCTTTGGTTTAAACATTTTAAAATTATTATTATTGTATTTTTTTAATATATATTTTTTAAAATTATATATGTATATATAAAACTAAGAAGGATAGGGAAATATGACCCAACACTTACCACAGATGATGGCAACTGGAACGATGAACAAAAAAAAAACCTGCACACACAAGAGAAGCGCAATATTTTGGCCTACAGCCTTATACATGCAGAAGTGAGACACCAGGCGGAGTCAGATGTGTACACAGTGACCGCCATCTCCGGCACATATGGTAATGAATAGGGGGGGGGGGGGAAGCTCACATATTGAGTCGATCCTTGTGGTAGTTTGGGGGAATTACGGAGCGAGTATTTATGAACCATTATATTTTTGAGATTGGGTGGTCTGCTGAAACATTCAAGGGGCAGTGGGTAGGATTTTATGACGAATGATATGCATCCCAGGGAAGGATTGTAAGAAGTCATGCCCACGACGAAGGTTTAGGTTAATTGACTCAAGACTCTGGAAGAACTGGGTGAAGGAAGTGGGGCTGTGTTTGTTATCAATGGGTACGACATTGGAGTGGTTGTGCAGAGGATCTGCTGTAGCATGAGAGATTTGTTTGTCATAGTGGTAACTGTGGGAGATAAGAGCTTCAGACAGGTTTTGTGTGTATCAGGAAAGAGATTCTCTATGGGAGGAAATGCATCCGCCACGGATGGCCCAGCTACAGATGTGAATGTTTGGTGTGGGAAAGATGACAACTGTTAAAGTTAAGATACTGTTGTAGATTCATAGGTTTTAAATGAACAGCGGTATGTTGACATCTGTTATGTAAGGAAATATCAACATCAAAAAAGGTAACATGACTGTGGGATATGTCCAGGTAAATTTTATGGAGTGATTGTTGAGGGAGTTAAGGATTCTCTTTGTGGATCCAGATCGTAATATCGTTTATATATCTGAACCACACAAGAGGTTTAATGGAAAGATTGTTTATGAATTGTTATTCCAGACAGCCCAGCAACAGCTTAGCATAGGATGGAGCTCTGGGGGTGCCCATAGCAGTGCTGCATATCTGGTGGTAAATTTGAGCGCTGAAGGATAAGTAGTTGTTTGACAGAATGAGGTTTGCCGAGGAAAGGGGGAAGGGTGTCTTTGAGGAGGCTGTTAGGAGGTCACATTTCCAGAAACTGACGCTTTGACCATATGGATGATGATGTAAAGGGAAGAGAAATCTATGGAGACAAGGAAGGAGTCTCACTGAAGAAGAATGGGGACTGTGGAAAGCCGTTCGAGGAATGTGGAGTATCTTTTGTGAATGAAGGGAGGTACTTTACAAATGCTGGAGGTACTGACCCATGAAATTCGTTCAGTAGGTGACCCAAAACCTGCAACTATAGGTCGCCTTGGATTTCCAGTCTTGTGAATCTTGGGAAGAAGGTACAAGGTGAGGGTACAGGGATTGTGTGCAGTAAGGAGGAACAAAGGGTTGGGAGACAGTCTTTGTAAGAGTCCTTGGAGGTTGAGGAGAGAGTGTACTTGGCATATCGAAGTTGTAGGATGTGGCAGGTATGTAGTAATGTCAGAAAGCTGTCTCAAAGCTTCTGCCTCGTAGTCTCTGCAGCCCATGACTACTGTCATTGATCTTCTGCGGCTGGGAGATTGATGATGTTCCTATTCTTAGACAATTCTCTCATGGCGCAAGTTTCAATAGAACTGAGGTTGCTGGAGTATGAAATGAAGTCGAGGAAAGATTTTGAGGACAGGCTGGATGTATGGAATTCCTGGAGTGTGTGGTGTTGAGGAAGGAGAGGTGAGTCTAGTTTGGATGGAGGATTTAACTGCTCTAGGCAGGGCTCAGTCTCATCATGCTGAATATCACCACCATCCATGGTGGAAAAGTAGTAACGCCACTGAAGAGTACGGCAGAATGCTAAGGAGTTGCAGACAAAAGTGGGTTGGAAAAACAACGATCCCATAGAAAGAACAGAGTTGATATTCTGATAAAGAAGATGAAAGGTTAACCACAAACTGCTGTGGTTTAGCAGAAGTTAGGGTGGAGGCTTTTGGAGTGGGTGGTAGAGGGGTTGGGTTGGGGAGATTGGTAGACTGATATCCTCCCACAATAGATACTAGCTACAACTGCTATAAAAACAGTATACATTTTAGGTGGGTATGATGTATCTATATGTACCTTTCAAGTTAGAAACTTATCAGCATATCCCAGGGACTTATCATCAGACATGTTATAAATCTTTTAACCTAATTTTATTATTTTAAATTATAATCTGCTAACATAAATTTTAGTTTCATTCCAAATTAATTCATTCATATACCACTATTTTAATATTGCCTCATGGCATTTCTTCCTATTGAATTTTTGGTGTGAATATATTGTAATAATCAGATAACTCACTTAAAGTCTTAGTAGCTGCCTCTAATGAAAAGTCACTATCCCAAGAAATTGCCATAGTGTGTTCTGCATATAATCCTGCTTTGTATGGTATAGCACTATAGTTTGTATAGAGAGGATACAGCAAACTAGCAGAGTTCCCGGCGTTGGCCGGTCTAGTTAGCATTGGTTTACCCATACACTACTTTTTATTCACACAGTAACAAATGTGTACCAAGTTTCATACAATTTGCGCCATCCGTTTCATGCAATCAAACCTAGATTCACCCGCACCCTACCCAAAAGGAGTGGTTTTAAGTTGATTTACCCGGACCGAGCATGGTGGGTGAACAGTTAACGTTCTAGCCTCGCATTCGGGAGGACGCGGGTTCAAATCCCCGTCCGGGCATCCAGATTTGGGTTTTCCATGGTTTCCCCAAATCACTCCAGGCGAATGCCGGGATGCTTCCTTCAAAAAGGCCATGGCCGAATTCCTTCCCATTCCTTGTCCCCTGTCCCATTCCACCTCTAATGACCTTAGCCGTCAATGAGGCGTAAAGCCGTAATTAAAAAAAAAAAATTACCCGTACACTATTTTTAATCATCCGAAAAGATACATGCCTACCAAGCTTCATTGATTTTGTACTGGCCATTTCCGGTACTAAACTAAACAGTGATATAGCAACACAGTTCTAAGAATGGGGTGGTCTGGTTGCTTTGATACAGAATGTCAGTTTTCATTTTAGTCCAGGTTACATTTCAACTTAATTACATCTGCTGCTCGAAAATCGAAACTTGGACCGTATGCGCATTAATACATACCACATCAAAATGTATCTGGAATGTCTGTTTATTCCGGCATCCTGCAGAAAATATATATTTTGAATGGATTTTCAGAATTTTAAAGCTTAGTGTCAAAGTTAAAATTTAACATATGTCCTAATACGTTATGATACATTTATTTTAAGAATAATCTAGCATTACCTGAAGACTGCTGAATCGATTTTGACCAAGTTTTCACAGTAGCAAACATTAGATATGTCTCATTATTTTCTCATTATGCTACTTGATCTGCCACTGGATCTCAAAATTAAAATATATTCCTTACCTGTACTGTTGAATATCTGTTGTTCTGAATTGTATATCAAGTATTCATAACTAAGGAAGATATTTTAAACAAATATTCTTTACTTTCAATTTGTTTCAGGAAGTTACAAACTTTGGGCCCATTTTATTGTGATGATAGCCAGAGACATTGTAGTTATACTGACAGATTGTGATCAAAGAAAATCTCTGTTGTTTTACCATTATTAGTTTCTCACATTCAATATAGCCATCTATGGCATTTAAAAACTGAATATCCTGAATTAAAGGAAAGAATATTTCAAGCTTTATTTAGTGTGCAAAATGGTAATTGTAAACTGCTTTTATTCCTTTCTTGAAAGGCTATGGTCAGGTACATTGTAGTTGTGTGTTTATGGCAGAGTATGCAATATCTAGTCGTTCCATCTTTGGCATTTGTCACCATACATTCAGAATTTCATTTAATGTTCTGGTGTTGTGTAATGTTGAAACATAAGACATACCAAACCAATCTATTCAGAGTCTAAGGTTTAAAATGAGAAAACCCAATCGAAATCTGCTCAGTAGTTTCTGAGTTTTTCAAGCACAAACTAATTCAGTTTTCGTTTTATAGATATAGATAGATGCACAGGTACAGGTCCTTTTCAAACTTACTAGAGATCCACGAATCACAAGTAATTATAGATTTTTTGGCAGGTGCAAAAAGTCGTTCTGCGCCTGAAAGTTTTTCAGAAATTTTCAAGAAATTATTGTTGTTCCAGAGTCTACCTACAAATCAAATATTTCACAAGCCTTATGCATAATGTTAGATGCTAATTAATGATAATGGTCAGATATTTCCCTCCCAGATGCTACTACTGATTCTTCACCCAGTCACTAGTCCAGCCCTTGAGTGCTCTCTCCTTTTGCCTCCTGTTTTCTGACAATTCACATTCATCAGTTACCGATTCTATTCCTTGGTAATTGCCACGAATGGAGAAACTCGTGTATTTCATCCCTGCAATGTAGTTCCCACTTAATCAGTCATACTTGAGAATTGACATACCTCATTCTTTGTAGCTCTGTTTCTTTAATTCCCTGGTACATCCTCATCTCTGTATCTGATAGATGATACATTAATGTCCCGCATTTGTTGTCATTTAAATCTCCCTACTGCATTTCAAATTTATTTCGTACTGCAGCTCTTTGCCTCTTACACTTAAAAAATCCTTCACCCACCAGGGGTATTTCTAATTCCACCCAGTGGTTGTAACTTCTTATCACAGTATGATGGTTCACTCCATCAGATGCCTTGAAGAGGCTCATTGTTACACTGTCATCCTGGCCTAACTTGTCATCAAAATTTATTACACATAGTCTACTGAGATTCATATGAATAAATATTCCTAAACTTGTATTACCAATTTATAAACCAGCTTCTTCCCTCGAACGTTCCAAATTTGTTTGAATATCAATCATTTCACCATTGAAGGTCACACCAGTAGTGTAACCTTCTCAATCCTATTTGTCTCCTGTCCTTTATAAGCTAGAGCAGCAGTGATATGTGCATTTTCCCTTGAATAATAAAGCCAAAGAAATATGTTTATGTTTTCAGCTTGATAGGAAGTGATTTCTAGTGTCAGGAGCACCTGCACTTACCAAAATAGGGAGATTTGGGTAATTTTGGGAAAGTAGTCAGTATTATAATTGTGCATCTACTTAAAAATTGTTTCTTAAAAAGACAATTAAAAAATGCAGCAAATTGCTTATTGTGCTGATAAGAGTTCTACAATTACAAGTGATGTGTAATGTCTCGGGGTTTAAACACATCAAGCAATTAACAAATTGTTTATTTACATTCTAAACAAGGAAAATGTGTGGAAAAAGTGTCTTAAACATGTAAGATGAGACCCAGCTTATTTACCTACAAAATTTTCATTGTATTTTTGTGATGACCACTTTGATCTAACTTTTTACTCAATATTTTATCATGTTCAATATACTGTGCATCTTAATGTTCTTTCTGTGATAAAATGTCTATCAATAAATAATTATCACTTTCAAAGTTGAATATTGTGTGCTCCATAAACATAACGTCTTTATAACCTGCTGAAATTAGTCATTCGTCATCTATATGATCTGACATGATTTAAACTAGCATAGGTACATAACTCATCTAGCACATTAGGAGTACTTTCCAAAATGTGTCCCTAATTTTCATGATGTTACTACTGTTCATAGTGTGCTATTCATCACTAACAGTGTCAGGGATTTATTTATTATTTTCAAATAGTCTATGACTAATACAAATACAGTTACATTTTGATAGGTTTAGTTATACTTGTAGCGAAGTGTGCTTGTTGGGAGGGAGGAAAGGGTGAAAACCTTTTTACTTCCTTTTTTATAATTCAAAGAAAACCCTAGGCTGTTAATTTATTGGGTACTCATTCTGGCGTACAGGTGAGGCTTATTTATTTTTAACATTAACACATTCAGTTATTAAAATAGAACTAAGTAAAGCCTTGTCTTACAATTGCCAACATATTAATTTTAAAAAATCCATAAAAAACCACCACATTTTTAATTGATCGTGAAGCAAATTCCCAACATTAACAGGCAAACAAGAAAGCTTCACACTTGGTTTTAAATGGAAGTTCCCTTCATAACAATCGGGAACCATATATCAAATACCATATTAACATGAACTGTATCCGATTTCAAATGCCGGGCGCCAGGATAATTTAAATTATCCACCAAGTGATTATGGGAAAGCTCCTGAAGAACTGTCTCAGCTAGCTCAATATTTGGGGGAGCAAGAACTCCTAATCACTCAAAGGTTGTTACAGGGATGTACCCAATGACAGAATGAAAGTAAGTTACCATACTGCACTGTAGAAAGATTACTGTGATGGCGGTATGTTTCCCTCGACGGCGCAATTATTATAGCCCCTTGGCTGTAGCGGACAGTGCACCACGTCCTTAAGTCAGCGTACTGAATGAGTGCACAGTGACCTCACTGTAAAGGACGCTTGTGTCGACCCTCAGGTTCCATGCCAAGGCAGGGTGATCTCCGACCTTGGAAGATCTCCTCCTTCCAGTCTGAAGACTCGGCGTCGAGTGTTCTCCTACATCTGCACGAAAAAGCTTCCTCCCGTCGCTCGTGGTTCACATTGAGAAAAAAATTCACTGGCATTACAAAATGCAAAGGATAGTCTATCGTTGATTGGTTCTGTTGTTTTTGGCTCCTCCTACCGGCTGTGACGATAGGCAAAACCTTGTCTTTTGGAGATGCATACGAACTCAGCCAGCCTCGGACCTATTCGTCAACTGTGACCTCCAAACGCCCGCTTGGGGACCGGGATTGCGAATGTGCGTTCACCCTGCTGGGTATTTTCCCGGAGCTAAGGGATCATATGCTTGACCAACTCCGTTAGAAAGGGTGGCTGCATTGTTCGGTCGCCGCCTGTCTGGTGTGTTAAGTGACTGCTACCTGCCTTTGGGTGGTTACCCGGACAATGGCTGGCAAAACCTTCCCAGAGTTATTCCTGTGATTATTCTTTTTATATGTTAAATATAAAAATGTACCTAATGACCCATTTTTGGTCATTCTGTTACATACTTTATCATCACAATTAATATACCACCTCATCTGTTGTTGGTATATTGTCACAATGAATGCTTGTCTACTTATGTCCACAGCAGTTGAGCAATATTTTCATCTTAACTACTGCCTCTGCTACTATTGGTTCTATGAAACAATATTTAGCTTATAATAACAATTCTTACTATGCTATATAAGCTTCTGAATTGTAGCCTCTAAAGCCTAACATTCAAATACAACACTAAGAAAGACTTAATTTTTCATATCTAATTTTTCTTAATTATATGACAATAAATACACTTTTCAGTGCAACTACACTTTCAGTTTTTGAGTACATATACTTTATGGAATGTTGTGACATTCCAGAATTCTGCAGTGCAAAAGTCACTGTTCTGTGTGGAAAATATTCCCAGCATCGTCGGATCAATTTTGGGCAAATTAGAGCTGTTTGCTTTGCTAAATCCAGCTTCCATTGAAAATATTATTTGTTTTATTATGGAATGGTAACCAGAACTAAGCAATGGATTGATTTAAAACCTTAAATATACAACACACAGATTGTCAACACATGATGAACATATGGAGTAAAACTAGTGTGTGCTGAGAAGTGACTACATATGCTCTGATTGGAGTTTGTCGTTACATGGCATTTTTGCAGTTTTACTATGTTAAAAATATGTTTTTAACTTTTATCAGAAAAGTTGATTTTTGTTATCCTTAAAACTTAGTCTTAACATTTTCAATTAAAGTTTCATAGTTTTCTTTTAGTGTTAATTATTCTATTGTGATTCAAAGTAATGTGTAATAACAAACAGTGCTTGAATGTCCAAAATACTACTACTTGTCAAATGTGCTGTTCACTAAATGTGAACCTGTGAATAAATCAATATAATTTTTCATGTATATCCAGAGCTGTTGCCAGTATTGATCAGACTAATGGACATCTTCTTGTACAAGTTCACCAGCCAAATGCAGTGGGCTACTTCCATCAACAAAAAATTTATGGCAAACTTTTCATTCTTGGGTAAGTTATGGTGTGTGTACAATTGTAATATAGTACTTGCTCAAATGAATGTCAGTAGGGAATGGTAGGATTTTGATTTAGTATAATTATCTAATTATACTTTCTTTTATTGGAAATGAAGTACGCTAGCAATTAAAGTTTTTTCCAGATTCATTATTCATATTTTTGTCTGTAAGCTAGTCTAAGATAAATACATTCATAGCAATTGGTTCCAATGCGGTACTGAAGAGTATAATACAAGAATTTTTAAGATTTCTCCTTAATCATATGAGCTACACCAGGATATTTCGCTATTTGAATTCACGCATATTAAACTGTGGGACCAGCCACAATAAAGGCAGAATGTCTGACAATTCATCACCAAGACCACATGAATTCACTTTTGCCCCAGAGTATAAGAAAATGTGATTCATAAAATCTCTTGAGAGCTTCATTGAAAGTTTCAATTATGTAGTCACATTACTTGCCAAAGCTGAGTATACAAGGTACGTTCAAAAAGTTTTGCACCAAAATTAATTTCTACGACACAAACAATGCTACACGGCTGGAATTCTGAGGCATTCTAGCTTCATCCTTCTGCCTTTTGACGTGAAGTTGCAGGTGGGAGCGCAGTAGGCATTGTTGAAGATGGCGGCTGTTAGATATGCACGTTACAAACAAGTTCTTGTTGCAATGGACAAAGTGTCTGGAAAGTTCATGAGCGGTTGTGTAATTTGTGTGGAACTGTCGTTGACTGAAGCACCGGTAGTCAATGGTTGCAATGAGTAAAGTCTGCAGTTTCATAGGGCAAACTTGGCCGACTTGTTGCGAAGCGGTCGCCACACCACAATTGTGACTCCAGTGCTTGTGCAGTGCACTGACAAACTGATTTGGCAGAATCGATGTATTACTGGTAGACAGTTGAGTGAAAAATTGTCCATCAGTGTCAGTGGTGGATATTGTACTACAAGGCGAGTGCAAAATGAATCCACAAAGAGCTCATGTTTGATCAAACAGAAGCGAGGAAAAACATTTCACCTGAACTGTAGCAACACTACAAATGTGAGGGGGGATGTTTTCTTATACTGTGTTGTCACCACTGATGAAACGTGGGTTCATCATTCGAGCCCAAAACGAAGTGACAGTCTATGGAATGGCACCATATCTGGTCGCCATGAATGCAAAAGGTCAAATCAGCACCAGGAAAGGCCATGATCGCTGTGATTTGAGACATGCATGATGTCATTTTATTAGATGCGATGGATCAAGGATCCACCATTAACTCAGATGCCTATGTTGCTACACTCCAAACAATCTGTGTGACATGCTGCTTCAGCACAACAATGCAAAACCCCACACCAGTCTGCAAACTCGTGAAGCGATTGCAAAGCTTGGCTGCACCGTCTTGCTGTACCCACCATATTACTTGGCACCATCAGACCTTCACATGTTTGGCCCTTCGAAAAATACTCTCTGTGGGATAAGGGGTGAGTTTACTTTTTCTAACCCATTTTGAGTGAATATTTTGTTGACGAATTGTTTTCTTTGTTATATCTCAAGTTTAACTGTCACTAATCGATACTAAAAATAACTACAGCTATCGATTTGTATTATACTCGTGTCTTTCGCTCATTGCAGTAATTTTCTTTGTCATTATGGCTGCTCTATTGGCATTTTGAGTAAAAAGTCTAAGAAAATATACCTCCTTATTGTTGATATAAATGCTGTCCCAAACTATTTGCAGAAAAGCATGTATTTAAAAAATAATAATAATATTGTTTTCATTTAAAAAATAATATATTCTTGTTTCACTGTAGTTTATGCTTATTTACAATGGAAATCATGAGACTGAAATGTAGTTACAATTGGTGAATCTCGTCTCTCCTGACAAGCATACATGCTATCTACTCAGTACTGTTAAACAATATAATACATCAATTTCCCGTAGATCCCAATAGAGATTGACTCTGTGGGATGTGGAAAGTTGTCAAGTAACAGATAAACAATTGGCTAGTTGACTAAATTTGAAAAATAGGTTAATACTTTACTGTAGTATCTATTTTACTCAAAAACGTATTATTTGTCAAAAAATCGAACATTTACATTATGTATTTTGCATTTTAAAAAATGAATTTAAATTTACCGCGAAAACGTTCAAGATGGCGTCTTGAATGACATCACACCACCCGAACTAAAACAATATATGTCAGGTGTAAAGTTTCCTCGTTTTATAAGTACTGTGTAGTGCCCCAGTGTAAAAGCACAACAATAAAAACACCAAACAATTATTTATATACGTTCCAAACAATGAACAGATACGGAAAAAGTGGTTAAAACTTGCAATGAGGGAGGATGCTCATAGTTTACCTGTAGATTCAAGAATCTATTTTTGTGAAGATCACTTTGATGTAAGCGTTTTTGCACAATATATTTCTAAATCTAAAGCAAAACTGATGAATTTTGCAGAATCACTGCTTTTCAAGTTCTGACAACTTAATAAGGTATGAGTCTAGGTTATTATGGTTTAATGATTTATAATGTTTCTTTAGTGTTACATTTAATATAGTAAACACATTCTGGCAGCACTATGGTGCCACAATCTTATGATAGATTCTTATGCAGGTCAATGAAACAAATGGAAAATAAACAATATTTTTTTTAATATCTCTCTTGGTTCTCGAGATATCTTAACTGAAAGGTGATGTTACGCTGATACAAAGCTAGGAGCAGTCTGGAAATTGGCATTGCTATAGCTTTCAAATTTGCCACATCTGTTTTTGAGGATAAACTTTTCTAGAAAAGGTGTATATAAAAGCAAAAAGAAACATACCTCAGACGTGATACAACTGAAAAGTTATGAAATGGGCACAGCACAGAAATAATAGTATCTAACAACAACCATATCCAATGACATTATTCACATCAAAGATAGTATCGAAGTGAAGAACGAAATCTTTTGTTATTTCGCTTAGATCTACCTTCTGGTTTAGATATTTAGCACGTGCTTGTACTTCACAAATGTAACCTCATACCTGTATCAATTAATTTACAAAACTTATGTCTAAGCAATAGGTTATTGTTTACAACACTGAAATAATGCTATTTAAGCTTATATTGTATAATTGACACTTGTGTATACTTACATCGAAGTTTTAACATTGCGAAATTCCGATGAGCAAAAGTCGATGTTTGATGCGAAAAATGTGCCGAGTGTTATGGCATCAATTTTGGGCAAATTGCTACTGTTTGCTTTGCTAAATTCTGGTTCCATAGCGAATTCATTTACAAATGAACATAAGGATAGTATTCCCGTTTTCCCACGCCGTGGCGAGTCGGTGATGGAATCATTACGAATAGATACTGCAGGTATCGTTAAGCAATTAGAGCTCCTGAAGTGGGGGAAAGCACCGGGCCCGGATGGAATTCCAGTAAGAGTATTTTCAGAGTATGCTGCAGAAATCGGGCCATTTCTGTCTGATATATTCAGTAAATCATTAGAAGAGCGAAAAGTACCTTCAGACTGGAAAATCGCGCAAGTAACTCCGATTTTCAAAAAAGGTGATCGAAGTGATCCTGGGAACTATCGTCCCATATCTATAACATCTGTTTGTAGTAGAGTTATGGAGCATATTATATGCTCGAACATTATGAATTTTCTAGATTATAATAATTTGCTTACAACAAATCAACATGGATTTCAGAAGAAAAGATCATGTGAAACACAGCTGGCCCTATTTACACACGACGTAATGAAAGTTATCGATACAGGTTCACAAGTAGATGCAATTTTTTTTAGATTTCCAGAAAGCCTTTGACTCTGTGCCACACAACCGCCTTTTAGCGAAGCTTCGAGCTTACGGTATATTGGATCAGCTTTGTGAATGGATAAAGGATTTTCTAACTGGTCGGTCGCAGTATGTTGTCGTTGAAGGAGAAAGTTCTTCTAATCTAGATGTTACATCGGGTGTACCTCAAGGAAGTGTAATAGGACCACTTCTTTTCTTAATTTTTATAAACGATCTCGGAGACAAAGTGAAAAGCCTTTTTAGATTGTTTGCTGATGATGCGGTTATTTATAGGGAAGTAAGAACTTTGGCCGATTGCTTAGAAGTTCAGCGCGATCTGGATGTTATTTTGGCTTGGTGCGCTGAGTGGCAACTTACTCTAAACTGTAAAAAGTGCAAGACAATGAGCATAACTAACAAAAAGAATCCGATTGTTCAGAAATACGAGTTAAACAATACAGTTATTGATATGGTCGATTCTATTAAATATTTGGGAGTAACAGTACAAAGGAACATGAAATGGGACATACACATTAATTCTTTAGTAGGTAGAGCAAATTCTAGGCTGCGATTCATAGGTAGAATCTTGAAAAATTGTAATAAACAAACAAAGGAGATATCGTACAAATCTCTTGTGCGTCCACATTTGGATTATTGTTGTGCCATTTGGGACCCGTTTCGTAAGGGATTGATCGAAAGTATAGAGAAAGTACAGAAAAGAGCCGCTCGATTCGTGACCGCTTGCTACAGTCCTTATGAAAGCGTCACAGAACTGATTAGTAGATTAGGTTGGGAGTCTCTGGTAGATAGACGACACACGTTTCGTTTAAACTTATTGGAAAACATGCGTACTCCAACTTTCACTCATGAGTGTAGTGAAATACTTCTTCCACCAACCTATTTGAGTCGGAAGGACAGGAAAGATAAAATTAGAGAAATAAGGTGCTGGACTGATTCTTATATGAATTCTTTTTTCCCTCGTACCATTAGTTATTGGAATGCACAGCAAAGAGATTAGCTTTGGTGCTGAGCACCCTCTGCCACCCATAATTTTGTGAATTGCAGAGTATATATGTAGATGTAGATGTAGATTACTCTTGTCTTTTAGCATATAACTTAGAACAACTGTATTAACGTGACAAAAGTTTCTACAAACTAATAACTTACCAAGTAACCTGGTCTGTTACACAAAAATGTCAATATCAACTTTGGTGTCTTGGGTGGTGTGACATATTGCTTTCTCATTGGCATTCGCGGTCACGTGACTGACTGAATGCTGATTTTTGCCGAATTTATTTTCTAAAAATAATAATAATCTTTATCTTTTATAATAAATAATTTTGTTTTTTGTTATTTCCTTAGCATGATTACTCATTAAAAACTGCTATGCATCCTATTTATTCTTAGTGTACACAAGCCTATTGCTTAACAAAATATATAAAAACATCGGAAGGTTTACAGTCACAGCATACACGGTACATTAATTACAACTACTACATTTACACAAACTACTGGCAATTATTTTGTAAATACCTTAGAAATAAATTCTTCTCTGGAGTAGAAGGAGTTGTTGATTAAAAATTATTTTTTCCTGAATTTAATCTTATCTTCTTCTAGACAATTAAGATGTGTTGGGAGCTTATTGAAGATACATATCCCTGAATATTGGACCCCTTTTTGAACAAGTGACGATGACATAAATCCTTGTAAAGATCATTTTTACTTCTAGTGTGATAATTTAGTATTCTATTATTTGTTTCAAATAGAGCATAAGTTGTGATTACAGAGGACATTAATATGTGTATATACTTGTCCACCAAGGTTAAAATCCTTAACCTCTTGTACAGCTCTCGGCATCAAGTTCCACTGCTAACTGTAACAGTCCTCAAACCCAACATTTTATGAATTTTAATCTTAGTAATCAAGTACAGAGAGAAAAAGTTGATTACTTATTAATTTGTACATTTTTCATGTGCATTAATATTAATTTTATGGAATTATACTCTGTAAAATGATGTGTGATACCGTGTTAAATATTGATTGAATGCTTGTAATTATAAGCGTTGTATAAGCCACTGTGTTTTGAGGACGATTTGCAGCTAATTGGAGTGTTTTTATGTCTAAATGTCTGTAAATGTTTTAATTTCCATTTTAAAGTGTTTTCTAATGGTTGTGAGTGATTTTGTACAAGCTGTAATTGTTTTAATAAGATTTTGATGTTAGGGGATTCTTAGCACTCTAGAAAAATTGGCTAGCACTCTTTGTTGTGTAACAGTCATTTGTGAGTTTGCGTAGCAGCGGTCTTGTTATTTAATTGATCTCCTTAGTCAATTCAGAAGTTGTGTTAATTATTATCCTTTGAGGAAAGGTAAAACCACGTGGTGACCAGACAGTAAAAACCTTTTAATTAAAGAACTAACGAATTAATATGTAATCAGCATCATCTGAAACGACCATCCAGTGAGAACCTTGACATTTAATGTATTGGCAGCTTATTGGAGATATGTATCCCTAAATAGCAGGCCCCTGTTTTGAACAAATGGCAACAACTTGTAATCCTTGCGAATATTATTTTTACTTATAGTGCCATAATTGTGTATTTTACTATTTGGTTCAAATAGAGTACAATTTGTGACTAAAAATGATATATACGAGGAGTTACCCAAAAACAGAATTATTTTTTAAAAGCTATATACTTTCAAATTTGTTTACAAAACAACCTTATCACCTCCTAAATACTCCATTACAACTAATTGTCCCACGGTGCTTCCACTGTTTGAAACATTTTCTGCAGTCATCTTTAGAAATGGCTGACAGCTCCTCCCTTTTTTTTTCTCTCTTGATCTCTTTAATATTGTCAAATCAATGTCCTTTTATGCCCCTTCTCATGCAGGGAAATAAGAAAAAGTTGCACAGAGCCAGGTCACGCGAGTAAGGTACGTGGGTCAGCGGAACCATGCCATTTTTTAGAAAACAACTACCTAACAGAGACAGCTGTGCGTGCAGGTGCATTGTTGTGGTGGAAGAACCTGTCTGCCACAAGTCGGGGTTTTTTGTTTTCTTTTTTTTTTACGAACACTGTTGCATAATCTTCTTAAAACTTCCAAATAAAAGGTTTGATTGACGGTCTGATATGGGGGAATAAACTCTGAATTAACTACGCCCTTGGCATCAAAAAAGCAAATGATTTGAGACAACTTTTTTTTTGAATGGGATGACAATGGCATCTTCCATTGGCTTGACTGTTGCTTTGTTTCAACCCTAGCACCATCACTCACCACCAGGAATGACCTTTGACAGAAAATCTGGATTAATTTCAAGCTGTTGTTTCAAATCACAACATGTTTCAACTCGATGTTCTTTTTGATAGTCAGTCAGAGCGCAAGGAACAAACTTGGCAGCCACCCTTTTCATTCCCAAATCTTCGGTTAAAATTCGCTGAACCGAGCTCTAAGATAACCCACTAATATCTGACAGTTGATCAGTTGTCTATCAATGGTCAGAGAACACAAGCTATCTAATTTTTTTCAACATTTTCGTCGGTTTGGGCAGTTGACGTCCAGAACGAGGTTTGTCATCAATCGACATGTCGCCATTTTTAAACCTTGCAAACCATTCATACACTTAAGTTTTTCCCATAGCTTCATCTTTTTAAGCTGTTTTGAACATTAAAACAGTTTCAGCAGCATTTTTACTGAGTAGAAAACAACATTTCACAGCTGCAAGTTGTTCACTTAAACTTGCCATCATCAAAAACGAAACCATAACAAAAAAGCGCTAGCAAAAACAATCACTGCAGATTAACAGAACAAGACAAATCAACATCACAGGTGGCACTGTTCTGACAATGAGTTGCACTATAAACATCTAGCTGCAGAAACATGCACTACACAAGCTCCGCCCACGGCAATACTATTCTGGTTATTTTTTGGGTACCCCCTCGTGTGTGTTTATATATATATATATTAGGATGGGGAAATGAGCCACCACTTACTTTTAGATGATGGATATGGGATGCGAACACACAGAAAGACAAAAACACAACTGATAAAGAAATTTTCGGGACGAGCCCTTTGTCAACAGGAGAACATTATGGGAGGTGGGTGATATTGGAGACTGTCTCACAGAATGGCTGTTGGCCTGGGGGAAGGCAGCAGCAATACAAAACAATACACAAACACAGAAAATATAATATTTTGGGTTAAAAGAAGTAAGTGGCTGAGCTTGCGAAAGCCTTGCATTTGACACTCGTAGAAAATATAAGGAAGGATAGGGAAATACGACCCAACACTTACCAAAGATGAAGGCCGCTGGGAACGACACAAAAAAGAACAAACACAAGAAATACACAATATTTCAGCATATAGCCTTATTCTTGCAAAAGTGAGTCACCAGGCGGAGCCAAATGTGTACACGATGATGGCCGTTTGGTGAATGGCATGGTTGACATAGATGGTATTATAGGAGAGGGAAG
This sequence comes from Vandiemenella viatica, assembly GCA_031002005.1. Classification (NCBI taxonomy): domain Eukaryota; kingdom Metazoa; phylum Arthropoda; class Insecta; order Orthoptera; family Morabidae; genus Vandiemenella; species Vandiemenella viatica. Next base: position 32,822,300 of record JARYHS010013630.1, on the reverse strand, counting down.
GGGAAGTGCAAATACTAAATCGATAATCAATAATGCTGGAGGTATATTATAATTAAAAGTGGTAGATCAACATAACATAATAATTGAGTGACGATATACATATAAATCATATTTTGAAAAACTTTTATTGCGTTTTATCTGTGTGTCTGAATTTTTCTGTTGTGTTGTATCCATTGTAGTATATTCAGATATTCCCTTTGCCACACTAAGCCTTGCGTCTCAACAGTTGTTTGGACAGTTTCAGGCCTCATTACTCATATTAATCAATATCCTCTAACATGCCTGTCACCCATAGATTCATACATCTCTTCCTATAGGTTTCACGCCTTTCGCCTCACCAAACTGCATTCACACTCTCTCTTCCTTCAATCCTGCCTTTCTCTAAATATTCCTCCAAATGGATTAACCATTAAACTTCTTGTCACTGGCTGCCATCCTCGAATCTACCCACCTCTCCACTCCTTTCGTTTTACCCAATCACTCAACTTCATCAAACTTATCCTTCAACAGCTCTTGTACAAAGCAGACTGGTATTCTGCCCAGCTTATCTCCTTACACAAAATTCTTTGCCTCTCTGCCCCATATACAATTAATCAGTTACAATCTGCTGTATACAGATCCAAGCAAACTAAGTGCAGAAACATCTGTGCAAGCTTTCTGCACTTGCGAAAAGTTATCTGGCTATAGGTCTACTCCTACCTCACCAACATCCCAGTCATACTCAACATACTCCTACAGCTCCCTTGATTTCCTAAACCCCTTGTGTTGTGCACATTTTCAATCTCCCCCGCCCAACCCTTCTACCACCCACTCCAAAAGCCTCCATCCTACCTCCTGCTAAACCACAGCAGTCTGTTCTTAACCTTTCATCTTCTCCTTTATCAAAATCTCAACTCTGTTCTCTCTAAGGGATTGTCATTTTCCCCAACCCTGAAGTTTGACCATGCCACTTTGGTTCGGGACTCTTTAGTGTTCTCTCCCCCCCCTCCCCCTCTCTCCACTGGCTTTACCACTTTGCCACCCGTAATGGTAGTGATATTCAGTATGATGAGACTGAGCCTTGCCTAGAGCGTTTCAAACTTCCATCCAAACTAGATCCACCTCTCCTTCCTCAACACCACTCCCTCCTTATCTTCCAGGAATTCCTCACATCCAACCTATCTTCAAAATCCTTCCTCAACTTCATTTCCCACTTCAACAATGTCAGTACTATTGAAACCCATGCCATGAGAGAACTGTCTAAGAATAGGATCATCATCATTCTCCCAGCCAACAAAGGCTCAACGACCATAGTCATGGACTGCAGTGACTATGAGGCCGAAGCTTTGAGACAGCTCTCTGACACCACTACATAACTTCCACATCCTACAGATCCTACATCTTCAATATGCCAAGAAGTAAGTGCTCTCCTTGACCTCCAAGGCTCCTTACAAGGACTCTCTCCTACCTCTTTGTCCCTCCTTATCCCACAGAAACCCTGTACCCCCATCTCAAGATCAACAAAACTGGAAATCCTGTGCGACCTATAGTTGTGACATACGGGTCGCTTACTGAATTGATTTCAGCTCTCGTGGATCAGCACCTCCAGCCTTTTGTACAGAATCTCCCTTCATTCATAAAAGACACCCTACACTCCCTCGAACAACTTTCCACAGTCCCCTTTCCCTTACCACCAGACAGGACATGCGCAGACTACCGGGAGAAGAAGCTGAAGCAGTGCGACGTGAGCCCTGTCAGGTCTTGAAGGCCAAGCCACCTAAGAACAACATCACAATGACAGAGCATAAATCATTAATTGCTTTACGCCACAGACGACATTGTCGTTTTACCAGCGGATAAGGGAAATGCAACTCTTCTCCTTTCCACGGTACAATATGACGAAAAGGTGATGAGCCTCCTTGATGATGCTTCTTACATACCGTTGGACGCTGACCCTACCGCAAAAGTTGTGAGGAAGATGATGGCTCTCACCAAGAAGACCGAACTACCGGAAGAGGTGACCAGGAGAATCAAGCAACGCGCCACAAGACCACCAACCACCAAGACTGTATGGCTTGCCCAAGGTCCACAAGCAGGGTGTACCATTAAGACCTATTGTCAATGCAATTGGGGCACCAACTTACCAGCTTGCCAAGTATCTGATACGCCTTCTTAGCCCCTTAGTGGCATTGTTGCTGTCATCACGTCAAGAACTCGACCGAATTTGCGGAGACCATCCGGTCCCTAACGGTTTCAGAAACTGACGTACTGGTCAGCATTGACATGGTATCACTCTTCACCCGCGTACTGGTAAATGACACACTTGACCTGATATGCCATCATTTTGTACTGACCACCGCAGACCTCTTTGAACACGTTCTTACATCCACTTATTTCATGTATGGAGGGAGGTAGTATGAACAATCCCACAGAGTGGCTATGGCGTCACCATTCTCTCCGGTAGTAGCAAACCTCTACATGGAGGATTTTGAAGAGAGGGCATTAGAGAGTGCCACCCTCGAACCTTCTTGCTTCTACTGTTATGTCGATGATACTTTCGCTGTGTGGCCACACGGTATTCAACCGTTGGAGGAATTCCTCAACCATCTCAACGGAATCCATCCTAATATATGCTACACCAAGGATATAGAGGACGATGGGTGCCTCCTATTCCTGGACATCCTAATTAAGAGGAAACCCGACAGTACTTTGTCACCGCAAACCCACCCACCCACACTTAGTGTTACTTGGGTGCAGCCAGCTTCCATCATCTGGCACAATACAATGCTGTATTGGCCACACTGGTACACAGAGTGAGAGCTATCTCCAATCATGAGAGTCTGCTGATAGAAATGAAACATCTCAAGACTGTCTTCGGACAGAATGGCTACTCTCGGTGGCAGATAGTGTGTGCCTTCATTCAGAAGCCATCAAGACCACCGTCAGAGGAAGAAGAACCACCGAAAACTCTTGCTTTCCTTTCATATGTCAGGAAAAATTTGAAGACTCCTGGTGCAGTGTGGAATAAAAAGTATCTTCCGGCCTCCCGCCAAGATACATGATATGATGCATTCAGTAAAAAAAGACTTAGGCTTGAGGACACCTGGGATTTATTCCATACCATGTGAATGCGGCAAAGTGTATATTGGTCAGACCATCAGAACATACGAAGAGCGCCTTATCATACACAAATGACTCGTAAGACTGATGCAGCTGGAAAAGTCTGTGATAGCTGAGCATGCCTTTGACGAAGAACACAGGATAGATTTCGACGAAACAGTAGTGCTGGCTAGGGCCTCTTCCTTCTCGGTCATAAACGAGGCATAGGAGATCCGGCTAAATGAAAACAACATTAATAGGGACGGTGGGCTCTATCTGAGCGAAGCCTGGAGATCAATTATTAGCGATCTCCGATGAGAGCAAAGCAGATCTTCACAACCAAATGACACCAGTTGGGCGCTACAGCAAACCACGGATTAAGCCAGCGCTTACAGCCAATCAGACCGGACCCAGCAGCATCTGGGACCGCCAGCACATCCGGGTGGGAAGGTGCAAATGATGCCAGTCGGTGGTCACTGCGGGCCGCGTGTTAAGCCAGCACTCTTGGCCAATCAGAGCGAATGGGCCTTCCAGCTGAAGGTATGAAGGAGGTTCGATGGGTGGCCAAGCCTGTCGAGGTGCTGAAAGTCAGCTTGCGACTGCTACAAGATACCTGATGAAGAAAGCAGAGCCAGCTGTCGAAACGTCATGTTTTTACAACACCATTCAGCTGGACACCCGAGAGTATTTTGTTTCATCAATGCTCCGGGAAAGTCTACACTCACACATTGTTCAATGTTATTTATGCATCAGGAAAGGTACCTTATGACTGACTGAGATCAACTTTCATACCACTGCTGAAGAAGACCAACTCCTCACAATGTGATGACTATTGTATGATCAATCTGATCTCTCATGTACTGAAAATATTTCTGCAAATCATACACACCCGTATTTACAAGAAGTGTAAGTCTCATAGGGGGGAGACCCAGTTTGGCTTATGTAATGGGCTTGGCACACGTGAAGCACTCTTTTCCTTAAATGTATTAGTGCAGAGGTGCAGGGACATGAATGTTGATGTGTATGCATGTTCCATCGACCATAAAAAGCCTTCGACTGCACGAGACATGAAAAGATGATAAAGATTCTGAGATCAACTGGTATTGACCAAAATGATTTATGGATTATCAGTATGCTGTATTGGAATCAGACTGCAGATGTGAAAATTGACCAAGGAACATCAGAAGTGACTTCAATCAGGAGAGGTGTCCATCAGGGCTGTGTACTATCACCTCTCTTGTTCAACATTTATTCTGAGGTAATTTTCAGGAAAGTGTTGGAGAACGAAAACAGTGGGATCACTATAAACGGAAGAGTGATCAATAATATCAGGTACGCAGATGACACTGTTGTCATAGCTAGTGATCTATCTGCACTCCAACACATAATTGACAATTTAGTCCAGCACAGTGAAGAGTTTGTCCTGCTAGTCAACCCTTCGAAGACCAACGATGTAGTCTTCTCTAAGAGAAAAATCCAGGCAACCCTATCATAAAAGGCAATAAGACCGAGCAAGTATCCTCCTTCAAATACTTAGGCACTGTGCTGAATGAGCAGTGTGATTGCTAGAAAGAAATCAAATCTAGAATAGAACAGGCCAGGAGCAATTTATTAGCATGAAATTTTTTTCATAGGATCGGAACTCGGTCCGCAATTGAGAATGCGAATGATTTGCTGCTACGTGTTCTCCATTTTTCTTTATGGGTATGAAAGCTGGACCTTAGACCAAAATCTAGAAAACAATTGAAGCTTTTGATATGTATTTGTATCGTCGTCTCTTACGCAAATCATGGGAGCTGAAAATCTCAAACGAAAAAGTACTTCATCAGATGGAGAAACAAAACGAACTGCTGCTTACTACAAATCAAAGTAAAACACAATATCTAGGACACATTATGAGAGGTACCAGCTACTGCAACTCCTCATTGAAGGGAAGATACAGTGGAAAAGATCTGTTGGATTTATTGGCTTAAGGACTGTAGACTTGACTCCGTTTCTTGAAATTGATTAGAAATTGGGATTTACCAAAAAATTTCCGAGTTTTATGTATTGTGTGCATGATTGCGTTAAAAGAAGGGGAGGGGAATAGATAATGCATAGGTCAGTACCGGATTAGCCACGTAGCAGGAGTAAGCAAATTAGATCATAGGTTTCACCAGTAGTACTAACAATTATTTTATAATAGTCACAATGAAATGAGGAAGGATACATTCCTCCAATATGACTCTGGTAGACCTGGATGTGTACACATCTTTCCTCTGGCTACTTGTCCCACGTCTGACATGATTAAGGTTTTTTACCAAAATATAGTTAAATGTGTTCATTTTTTTGCATTCATCCTGGCCTTACTTCCTTCACCTGCAGATTATTTTCGTTTTTAGTAATATTTCAAAAGCAATTGTAGATATAGCTTTTTATCTAACATGTTACCTTAATCATTTCAGTTTGTCATTTTTTCCACATCTTCAAGTCAAAGCAATTTTCTGAAAATGTAGTGTTAAAATATTGAAAGTGCAATGGGATGGTAATTGGCTTTTCCCAATGCTTCATTTTCTGTTAAGCAGAGTACTAAAACAATCTGGACAATTTTACTATATGTTGGCATAGCAATGTTTCACATGTCACATCTAAAAATCAAACAGTTATTTGAGCATAGAATTTGGAAGAAATGCCCTTTAGGTTCTATAGTTTTGTTATTTCCAAAGGACATTTATGAGGCCAGTGGTTCTAACTGAAACAAATGGTGGCATGTTTTCAAAATCTAATTTAAAGCTTCCAATTTTTAGGTTCAACGGTTTCATACCACCCAAGAACCGTGGCAGATTACGAAGCAAGTTTACATTATCAAAGAGGTATAATGCCTGTGGCGCTAAATTTAAGGAGAGTGTCACCGTATCCAATCCCAGTTTTCTGATGGTAAGCCATTTTTTTAGCTTTCTCTTAATACCAGAATTAATTATTCATAAATTCCTTCTATCTTTATTTAATACCTCACCTCTGAATAAAAAATGTAGACTTTCTATGGTTTCTTTTTTTGATATCATGTATGAAGGTGTAATATTTTTTACAATTTTTTGTTTGGTTTGCCAGCCATACTCGTTTATGAACTGTGGCCTCATCTTAGCAGGAATTATTTATTGCTTCTTGGGTTATACAGACAATAAAAGGTCTGAAATATACTAATAGGAAACAGGTCAAAAGAAAAATTCATCAAAGACACCATAGTTGAAGCAGAACACATAATTACACGGGAACAGAACACGACACACAGTGAAATAAACACTACACTAACAAGAGAACTTGTAGCTGACAAGCTAAAGGACATAATAACTAAGAACAAAATATACCACAAGAATAAGGACACAGATACCCTCAGCCAATTAAAGAAAAAACTTGACACAAACAACTTGATAATTACTACAGCTGACAAAGGAAACATAACTGTACTACTAGACAAACATTATGTAACAAAAACCGAACAATTCATCAAAGACAACAACATCACTCAACTGAAATCAGACCCCACACACAGATTTCAAGAAATGCATGAAGAAAATTTCTTCAACCTTCACTAACAAAGAAAAACAACACATGGCACAAACAAACCCTAGAGCTCCTACATTAATAAATCCACAAACCTGGAATACCTATATGCCCAGTGATAAATTTCAGGAAAGCACCAACATATTACGCTGCCAAAAATATTCAGAAATTTCTTTCACAATAATACAATCCACATAATGACAAAACTATAAGAAACACCTCATTGAAAAGATCAAAGACATAGACATACCAAATTCAGCAACACTATTATCCTTTGACATACAGAACATGTACACAAACATTCCAATCAAACAAAGTTTAGAAATAATAAACAAAAACCTTAGGCAACACAAACTAATCCCTGACACACACATTGTAGAGGCTATAGATATACTTATGCTCCTAACATCACAAAACTACTTCCAATTTAACAACCAATACTACACACAAAACGATGGCCTACCCATGGGGTCGCAGATATTAGGAATAATTGCAGATATATTTACGAACCATGTAGAAAATCAAATGTTTGTAAACACTGTCAAAAACAAAGGATATAACATTATCTATTGGCACCGTTTTGTTGATGATGTTATTTGCTCAGTCAATGAGCCAGAACAGAGGATTCAAGAATTGCATACTGGCATCAACACTATACACAGAAACGTCAAATTCACAATGGAGAAAGAAACAAATGGTAAACTAAACTTCCTTTACATAACCATAACAAGACACAAACAGCAGCACACATTTCAGATTTACAGCAAACTCACCACCGTAGACATGATAATAGGAACTGATTCAAACCATCCACAAACTCATAAAGAAGCAGCAATATGGCACATGCTCCACAGACTGAACAAAATCCCACTTAATAAAGATAACTACACACTAGAACTTAATACAATCATCTATATAAACACCAAAAATGGACACAAGGAATGCAGGGTTACACCAACTATACAACAAAATTATAAGACAAAGAAAGAAAACTTCACACAATACAACCTCATCATCACACTTCAGTAGATCAACTCCAGATAACACACCACATACACAACAAAATAGAAAGAAAAAGGCATGTGATGACATACATCGACAAAGACACATACAAAATTGCAAATATATTCAAAAAATGTGGACTAAAAATAGCATTCAGAACAGACAACACAATACATAAAAACATTAAAAATAACACACAATCCAATAAATATCACAACTCGGGAATATACAGGCTAACATGCAATGAATGTGAAGCTCGGTACATAGTACAAACATGCAGAAAATTAAAAAACCAGATACAAGGAACATTTCAGAGCTCTAAAATATAATAACCATTCAATATTTGCAGAACACTTACAAGAACCCAATGACCACCCAACAAATATTGATACAGACATGCAAATACTCACCATAAACAACAACAAACCACAAATACTAACATTCCAAGAGAACTATCACATACAAAAAGCACTAACAGAAGGAAAACCAATAATAAATGAATACACAAACCTGACATACCCAACACTATACACAACACAGACAAAATAACAACAAACAAGGACACATAAAACCACAAAAAAAACTAGTGACAATCATTTACATTTGAAAAAACTGCCTAACAAGTGGAAGATTGAATAAAACAAAACAACACCGCATAAGGACACAAACTCGATAGTAAACAAAACAGAATGGCCATTCACAAGAAAAAACACATAGTGCAGTGCAATAAAGTGCATTGTTGTGACAAGCACCATCTGAATAATGAAGACACATCTCACCAAAAATGTAAAAGCACTGATGCTGAGAATGGAGCTAAAAGATTCACAATAGACCACAAAATGTAAGTACATTATAAGTTAGAGAATAATTCCACTGTACCAAACACAACATAACCAACTTCTAACATTTGTACGTAATTAACAGAAAAAACCCGCTGAAGATGCTTCTGCAAAAGAAGTGAAACGCGTACGGCAGATCAATAAATATAACAAAGTCAATTGCTTTGGCGTAATTTATTTATTAATAAAAATATGGGTTCTATATGATTTGAAGCTGGAGGATGAATTTATTCTTGAAGTGAAATGAAGGTGTAAATGGTTGGCATGACTATTGATAAGCTTAAATGGGATGGACTTGTGATGGAGTGCATGCTCTGGTGGCAATTTCTCTAGTCATGTTCGTCTTTAATGCATGTCATCATGTACGGGACCAACCAAAACAGTTTCAAAGAGGACATGATTCCTTATGATGAAGGGCTGAGGCATGCAATAACATGGGTGGGCGTTACATTGCAGACCTGTTATTAACTCCGAAAATATACGTTTGCAACCCAATGTTTATTAGACATTTTTGTCTTATTTGATACATACTATCACCTCATAAAATATTTTACGCCTTTTTTTTAACACCCTGTATACTTTCTGTTAAATGTCTCCACCCATCTACTTTTAATTTTAAAAACATTCAGTGTTTTTATTTTTTTATTGTAAGTTATTCCAATCCCTGATACTTATACCCTCAAAAGAAATTTTTAACACTCCCTTATACATGAAATAAAAGTGCCAGCTTGTGCACATGGTCATGCACTACTACTTATTCTTCAACCAATATCCCTTTAAGCCACATCACCAGCATATGCCTTATACACTCCCCGCACTCTCTTCACTCTCCTCCTGTCTTCCAACAGAAGACATTGGTCGAATTCCTTCCCATTCCTTGTCTCAGTCCCATCCTACCTCTAATGACCTTGATGTTAACGAGGTGTAAAGCCATAAGTAAAATAAGTCACATCAGTTGCTGGCTGGATCGTGTGGTAATTTGAACAGACAAATCTAGCTGCTCTCTTTTTCATGCTCTCCAACTCCTGTATTTGATACTCAAAATTAGTCTAAATTACACAACCATATTCAAGCAAAGTTTTGTAACCCGATTCCCTCACTTCTATGTTATATCTGCTCATTACCCTCGCTAGTTTATGAAGAATTTTGCAACCTTTTCCTACCACCTGCTCAATTTGTCTTGCCCAATTATATTTATTACCAAATTTATGCCAAGATATTTGAACATCAAGCCTTCAACAAGTAATTCTTTCCCCACCTTATAATTGTAAATAATTGTAAGTAATTTTATCTGTGTACCTAATAAGCTGACTCTTCATGGCGTTCATTTTCATTCTGTCATGACGTAATCATCCAGGTCATCCTGCAGCTGTTCAGTCTTCTATTTGGTCTATTAATACCATTATGTCAGCTACAAACTTCCTAAATTCCGAGTATAAACCATCAACACAACTATTCATTAGAATAATGGAAAGCAATGCTGTAGCACTTTGATATTTTCTTCCACCTCTTTTCATACTGCATTTCCTACTCTCTAACACATTGATTCCCAAAGTGGTCCAGGTGGACCCCCAGGGGTCGCCGGGGGTCTATGTTGGCGTGATAAAAAAATGGGGGTTCACGATTCGATAGCGGGGGTCCACGAAAATTTATCTGGTTTCGATAGTAAAAAAAATGTAGGTTTGACTTCACCTATATATATAGGCAGATAATATTTTAAGAAGCTCAGCAACTATTACTTGTAAAAACTTGTATATTCCGTTTGCACGTCTAAATAAGTGTTCTTGAAAAAACTTGTATATTTCATATTCAATACAACGTGTCGAGACTTGCAAAACGCCGCGGCGGCGGTGGTGGCAGGTGGCGAACGCTTTTTTAGACGTGCAAATGGACGAAATACGAAAAATATCCTGGACTGTGGAGAGTTGCAGAAAAGTTTTTGATATCGTTTCCCTCGTCATATCTCGTCGAAAAAGGTTTTAGTGTAATAACAAACCTTTTAACAAAAAAAAGGAACAGATTGAATATTACAGAACAGGGGGATTTGCGGTTATTCCTAACAAAACTGAAGCCAAATATTGATAATTTGCTGTCAATCCATCAATTAGATCCCTCCCATTAAAATTATGACTATTTTTTAATTGCCACTGTAGAACTTACGTTATTAATGTTAATTTTAATTATATTATGTCAGAATGTTATAACAAGTAATAGTGTAATAAATTACAAATTTATTCAAATAAATATATGCAACACAACAAAATATACTATTTTGCTTTTTAGTTTTACCACTCCGAATGGGGAGCTTTCTAAAAAAAAAATAGTGAGAATTAATTGGTTTCTTGTGCTGTGAGTTGTTTTTTGACAACCACTCTTAGCACAATCAAGTAATTAATTAACCAGTCGATTTATCACTTCTTTTTCGAAAACTGTTAATAGGTACGTGGTTGGAACTCAGCCGCAACGCAAATTTTCATAGTTAGATCTTCACATGTTTGACAAAAGTATGAAGATCTAACTAGTTTGGGAATATGGTAGAAATGTAGCTTCAGGGGGTCCACCGGAACCAGCAAAATTTTGAAAGTGGTCTATGAGAAAAATAAGTTTGGGTACCTCTGCTCTAACACTTTGATTTCTGCTTTTTAAGAACTCATCTATCTGTCAAGTCTTTTTCGTCCACTCCAGTAGTTTTTAATTAATTTAATACTATTCTATGGCTCACACTATCAAATGCCTTAGAAGTATCTAGTGCTGCACTATAAACTTGGCCTTCCTTGTCCAATTCATCCAAAAATCTTGCATTTATCCCAACATCTGAGATTCATGCAAATATCCTTGCCTAAAGCCATATTGTCAACATACAAAGCAGTTTCTTTCCTCAGACGTTTCTGATATAGTTGCATATTATTCTCTCTATAAGTTTGCCTATCTCACTGGGCAGGTGGCAGAGGTTTCAAATCCTGTGTACACTACAGGTAGTGCTGATCAGATTTATGTAGGAAATAAGAGAACTGGGTTACATAACTATGCTCAGTACCTAGCTGGATTGAGAGTCTTTGGATGAATAGAGCAGGTTTAGTGAGTGCTGGTAGTGTGTATTGACAGTGAATACAGAATGGATTTTAGTAGATTTGGGTATAGTAAGCAGATAGAAAGATATGGCCATTATAACAAGCCAGTTCTTGATTCTAAGTGCAAGGGCCTGGGAATGCTTTTTAGGTAAGATAATTGTGGCTAGCAAAAAATTAGAGGGAAATGGTGGGGTTTTTATCTGACTTAAAGGAAAAGATTGAAACACCGGCAACCTCGGGTGGGCTTTGTGTATCTGATTTGTAGTTTCTTCCACATTACTAATTACATATTAAATACATTTACCAGTAAAAGTTTGCTTCTGTAGCTATCATAAATTATGGATTTTGAGAAATTGTCACTATTTTCATACTTTTGTTCTATGTAAAAGTGAAACTTCTGTTTTGAATTTCTTTTAATTTCAACTCTTGTTTCACAGTCCATGCTATCAGAGTCCTTCCTAATAGCAGCAGCTCCTCTGAATTCAGAAGGTGTGGAACTTGCCTACCAGTACAAACTGGGCACAAGATAACCACCTGGTCTCAACTTCAGATAATACCCAATCATTATTATTTTTACTTATGTTTACCCTTTTTTAATCCTCTCTTTGCCTCCATCCCCACTACCTATATTGAACCACCACTAACCTAAGGTGATGTTTACTTTAGAGTCTTTGGTTTAAATTTTTTTAAATTATTATTATTATTGTATTATTATTTATATATATATATATTAAATTTTCATATTTAGATTTAATTATATTTTGCTCTTCCCACCAACCAGAGATTTATTTGGATATTTATCTGTGCTCAATTATTAGCTCTGAATCACTGCTCCTACTTTTCCCCTGTTTGAATTTACTTCCACCATTTTTCTGGCCAAAAGTCATTCTTTGAGAAAGTCTCCAACATCACCCACCTCCCATAATGTTCTCCTGTTGACAAAGGGCTCGTCCCAAAAATTTCTTTATCAGTTGTGTTTTTGTCTTTTCTGTGTGTTTGCACCCCACATCCATCATCTAAATGTAACTGGTGGCTCATTTCCCTATCCTAATTTAATTCCTTTTCACTACTTAGTGCCTTTGATTTCACTGTTGACAAACAGCTAGACCTGAAAATTGCTATGTCATGTGAGTTTTTTCCTTTTGTGTGTGTTCGCGCCCCATATCCATCATCTGAAGGTAATGAGCCACCACTTACCTTTAGAAGATGGATGTGGGGCGCGAACACACAGAAAAGACACACACACAAATAATAAACTAATTTTCGGGATAAACCCTTCGTCGATGGGAGAACATAGCTGGTGACTGCCTCACAGATATAATATATATATATATATTTTGAAGCTAACAACTATTGTAGTTGAATATACGAGAAAATTGTTAGAAACAAATATTTTTCTTATTTCTGCTATGAGTGTATGAACTTTGTCATATTAGCCACTAATTATAATCCCCCATGATACTTTTATTGTATTGCCCCTGAAAAAGTCATTATAAAGTGAAACTTGGTGAAATTTTCACCTTGTTCTTGAATCAAGAATGCACTTTGAGGCATTCTGGGACCCATGAATTTAAAGTTATCAAACATATTTTTTACCTATACTACTCGATTTGGTTTTGAAAATTGAGTATTCTCACTTCTTTTCTACTATTTAGTCTGTGAGGTATTTAAAGAACAAGCATTTCGAGGAAACAATGTTATTGGGTAAAATATTTTTGATTAAAAGTTCCCTCTACTGAAATTTTATTGGCTTTTTCAATATAAATGTGTCAACTTTTTTTAATTGTATGTACGATTATCAGTTTAACATCCTATATCTCTTCACCTCCTTTTCTTTTTCTCTCTCATTCTCTTTGTCCAGTCTTTCTCAATTCTCTTGTTAATTCCAGAATACATCAATATATGTATATGAAAATAGCAAAGTTGTAAGAAGGATGGCACCAACAAATACACAAAAGATGAAATGAACATATTTTTTTTCAATATTTTGGCTTACCATCCTATTCATGTTGTAAGTTTGTGGAGTTGATGTGAACCGAAATGTGATGAGCATCCTGGCGTAGGGTAATGTCCACAGGAACAGGAGTAATGTGTGAGTCTGTCCAGGTGTAGTTGATGGAATGGCAATTGTTGAGGGGTCCTGTACATTGTTTAGATCATAAATATATCATCTATGTATCTGAATCACACAGTGGATTTAAGTGGGACATGGTTCAAGAAATGTTCCTCTAGATCAGTGGTCCGCAACCTTTTACTACTTGCGGCACACTATAAGGTTTTCCATTAATCTCGCAGCACATCTTAGGGAGCGTCCATAAGCCACGTAGCTCCATTTTGGCCTCCTGTGAACCCCCCTCCCTCACATAGCCTGACGTGGCTTTTGTCACTCCCGCCCGCATAGTACGTAGCTTTTTTCCCTATTGATTCTAGAAGACATTTTGTGCCGTTTTCTCTTGTCAGCCTATCGTAAATTACATATGGTGATGACCGAAATAAATATTCACATGCTGTTGTGTGTTCTGCACCTCATTTTAGCTGTGACAAATAATCTGAATGGAAAGCTACTTAGTTTATGGACGCTCCCTTATGGTTTGGCATTTGAGCAACAGAGGTCGTCACTACAGGAAACTTTTTCTGGGGTATACAGCCCCTTAACACGTAAAAAGTGATAGCTAAAACAGCGATTGCATAAAATTAATAATTAGGCAGTTTTATATTACTATTAAGGTAAATAACTGTACAAATGTTGCTGATCATTGGTGTATTTGAGTCTTTCCCTCTTGGATGTTTTAATCTTGGGCAACGTCGAGAAGCCCAATTCACGTAAATATGTAGTTGGAAATGGCTATAACCCATTAACTGTCTTTCTGAGACAGTCAGGTATTCATTCCTTATTACTTGTTGTTATCTAAAGGAACTTCGAGAAGTTTTAATTTGAAAGTTCTGTCAGCATTTAAATCTGCGAGTTCCTTTTGAATATTAATTAGAAGATGTTCCGAATTTGCAACGAATGGATCACAAACCCAGTCAAAATCTTCAACACTTTCTCTAAAGTACTTTTTGAATCTCTGCTGCAGGACTTCTAAATGTTCTTTAATTAAATCCATCACCATTTTGTTACCATCATTACTCAGTCAGGAACTTCTCACACGACCCATTTTCAATCCTCTGTAACCACAAATCCAGATTATTCTCAAATCTTTTAATCTTATCCTTGCTAATAAGAATATTTTCGTTCCTACCTTGCATTTTGATGTTCAGCTCGTTTAAGTGTACGAAAATGTCAGAAATATATGCCAAGTCACTATCTGCGAATAAATCTGCGTACTTTCAACAGTCAAATATGCCTGGACCTCTTCTCTCAAGTTCAAATATTAGTGTTAACCCCTTCCCTCGTGACAGCCAGCTTACTTCTGTGTGAAGTAGGAGTGTACTGTGTACTGAACCCATTTCCTGACATAAAACAGAAAAAAGTTAGGGGCCGTGATTTTATGAAGATCACGACTTTTACTACTTTGTCCAGCACATTCGCGGTGTATGATACAGTGATCGCATCGTACATTGTGATTTGTTTTGCATACTTTAGCTGCAAATCCTTTCACTGGACCTGTGACAGCAGCCGCTCAGTCTGTACAAACACTAATGCAATCCATCCATGTTAATTCATTAAGGAGCAAATATTCATCAGTCAAATGAAATACTTCTTGACTGGTAGTTTGCTCTGGAAGTTCTTTGCAAAAGAAGAAATTATTTACCATTACATCTCCATCGATGTAGTGAATGTTGTGCGTGGACTTGTCGATCTGAAGTGAGAACTTCTGACTGTTGTTGATTTTCTCCATCATAATGTCTTCAATATCACAAGACATATCAATAACTCGATGACTGATTATGTCAGCAGAAAGAGGAATTTTTGAAATTTCACCAGCAAAATAATTGACATCTTTGCTTGACAGAGAACAATGTTTTGTCGACAAATGTCGTTTCAATTTACTGGGAACCATAGCAGCGTTACTGAGTTTTTCACCACAGATAATACACTTGTGAATTGGGCACATTTTTTCACCACACCAAAAAATACATAGGATTAGTAATTTTCACTATATTTCCACTGCATCTACTTTTGTTTCTTTCTTTCTGGCTCATTGCTTTAACCAGTTGCACTGATAGATGGAACACTCTGTTCCAGGAATTTTTCCGTCTTAAATAAATAAAATAGTCTGCTAATTGTAACATAAAATATCAAGACTAACTACTAACAGTTTTCAGAATTAAAATATTTAGAAAATGAATAAACAAAACTAATAGCAACTGTGAGTATATAAATAATATTTAGTTTTTTAGAATATGACAATACATAACATTAGTGGCAAATTAAACTAAAATATAATTAATAAAAAAACTTTACAATTAATTCCTAATAGCGGGTAAAATTTTGCGGCACACCTTTCACCTTGTCTCGACACACCGGTTGCGAACCACTGCTCTAGATGACCCAGAAATAGGTTTGCATACACAACATTTATACTTTAATTGCTGTCATCCCTTCCATGCCAAATGTTCCCTTCCATACAGCCTTGGCAGACGCATTTGTTCAGATAGTGATTCCCCACAAACGGAAATCTTACTCACGTGAGTTTTTGAAATTCTTGTAGGAGGGTAGAGCTAAAAAAAAATGACACGAAAGTCGATTTTAGGGTGGTTATTTTCGTCCAAAAACTGACCTTGGAAGCATGAGACCTTTAAAAAAAAAAGTCTCAAAAAGTTGCGTGGTCGATTAGTAGGGGGGTGGGGGGTGTCTCCATCAAAATCTCAAGTCATTTTAGAGGGTGGAGAGTGCAACCAAATCTCATGAATCCTCACCAGAGAGCAGGGGAGAGGGGGGGGGGGGGTCTGGAATTCCAGAAAAACATCCCACGTCATTAATGGGCGCCCCCTTAGTAAAAAATAAGAAAAGTAAACTCTTTTCCATCATTTGACATGGTACGTACATTACTATGCACTTCATATACCAATTTACGTGCCTCCACTCTTCCAGTTTTTACATAAGCCTCACCAACAACCCACTTTAAAACAGATTGAATGGCCATATATAAACAGTCTATACATCTAACATTAGCTATATATATGGAATTAAATTAGGATAGGGATATGAGCCACCACTTACCTTAAGATGATGGATGTGGGGCGCGAACAAACAGAAAAGACAAAAAACACAACTGATAAAGATATTTTCGGGATGAGCCCTTTATCAACAGTAGAACATTATGGGATATATATATATAGAGATTGGATAGGATAAAAAACCACCGCTTACCAAAGAAGGGGATTCCAGCGGCGTTGGTACACGAAAAAAACACGAACACACAAAGAATAAAATTTTCGAGCATGGCTCTTCCTCAGTAGAAGTGAGATGGCTGCACGCAAGCGCTGCCGGCGCTTTTAGCGCCTTTGTTTCCTAACAATCTATATATACAGATTGTTAGGAAACAAAGGCGCTAAAAGTGGATATATTGAATATTGGATAGGATAAAAAACCACCGCTTACCAAAGAAGGGGATTCCAGCGGCGTTGGTACATGAAAAAAACACGAACACACAAAGAATAAAATTTTCGAGCATGGCTCTTCCTCAGTAGAAGTTAGATGGCTGCACGCAAGCGCTGCCGGCAGCCAGAAGGGGATTCCAGCAGCGTTGGTACACGAAAAAGAAAAAAAACACTAACACACAAAGAATAAAATTTTCGAGCATGGCTCTTCCTCAGTAGAAGTGAGATGGCTGCACGCAAGCGCTGCCGGCAGCCAAGGCAGTTGGCTGCCGGCAGCGCTTGCGTGCAGCCATCTCACTTCTACTGAGGAAGAGCCATGCTCGAAAATTTTATTCTTTGTGTGTTCGTGTTTTTTTCGATGTACCAACGCCGCTGGAATCCCCTTCTTTGGTAAGCGGTGGTTTTTTATCCTATCCAATATTCAATATATATATATAAAAAAGATAGGATAGGGAAAATAAACAGTTACCCGTCACTTACCACAGATGAAGGCAGGAGGGCAAGACACGTAAAAACACAAAAACAAAAGAATTACACAATATTTCGACTTTAGTCTTACTCATGTAGGAGGCGAGACATATGGCAGGGGGAAAGAAGTGGTCACATCCGAGCCCGCCACATGAATGAAGCACAGGCGGAAAACGCCTGGTAGTGGAAGAATTGCTGGGGGGGGGGGGGGAAATAGGCTTGACCAGCGATAAAAGTGAAACAAATCAATATAGTCTCTGTGTAGCTTAGTTCAAAAAGTTATAATTGAAAATAAAGGGAGATAGAAGAATTTAAAAAATATATATATACAAAAAAATAAAAATAAAAAAATAAATAATAAATAAATAAATAACCGACTGTAAAATGAAATGAGAGAAGACAAATGACAGGTTTATCATAGGTTTAGGCGTGGGGTGTGTCTGGTGTCAAGGATATGTTGATAGGCTAGTTCCCATCTGCGGAGTTCTGAAGGGGTGGTGGTATTTGGAAAAACTCTAATAGCTCTGACTGTGAAACAGGTGTTGAGGTTGTTTGAATTATGGAAGTTCGCATGAATTGCCACGGGATGGTCTGGGTTGGAAGTATAAACTGTTTGCCTGTGGCCATTCATTCTGTAGGAATGTTGTTGAGTGGTGAGACCAATGTAAGAGGCAGTGCAGTGGATGCAGGTGAGTGGGTAAATAAGGTGAGTGGTAGCACATGTGGCATGTCCAATTATAGGGAAAGATTCACCTGTGACAGGATTAGAGTAAGTAGTGGTGGCAGGGTGCATGCTGCAAGTTTTACAGCGGGGTCTGTTACACGGGAAAGATCCCTGTGGAGGTCTAGGGGAGTCGGCAGGTAAATACTTGTGGACCAAGATGTTGTACAGATTGGGGGGTCTGCTGAAGCAAGTGCGGGGAGCAGTGGGTAGGATTTTGGGAAGGAGGAGACGCATTTCAGGGAAGGAACGAAAGAAATCATGCCCACGGCGGAGTATCTGGTTGACAGATTCCAGACCAGGAAAGAACCGGGTGACAAGTGTTGGACCACGGTCAGCTTTAGGAGGTGCAGAACGAGGGTTGTGGGTGATGGCACGGGAAATTTGTTTTTCCACAAGATCATGGGGGTATTGGCGGGAAACAAGGGCTTGGGATAGTTTTTGGGAGTAACTGGAGATTGATTCATGATCAGAACAGGTGCGTCTGCCACGGATTGCAAGGCTGTATGGGAGGGAACGTTTAATGTGGAAAGGGTGACAACTGTCAAAGTGTAGGTATTGTTGTAAATTGGTCGGTTTAATGTGTACTGAGGTATGGAGGGTCCCCTGTCGTAGGGTGATATCTACGTCAAGGAAGGTGATACAGGTGTGGGAATATGACCATGTGAAACTGATGGAGTGATTATCATTTAATGAGTTGAGGAAGTCTAGGAGGTGGTCCTTCCCGTGGGTCCAGATCATAAATATATCATCTATGTATCTGAACCACACGAGGGGACTGAGGGGGGAATTCTTCAGAAAAATATTTTCCAGACGGCCCAGGAAAAGGTTAGCATAGGACGGGGCCATGCGGGTACCCATGGCAGTGCCGCGTATCTGGTGATAAATCTGGGAGTTGAAGGAGAAATAGTTTTTGGAGAGGATAAAGTTGGCAAGGGATATGAGAAAGGATGTTCTGGGAAGACTGTTTGGAGGGCGCATATCCAAGAAGTGCTGAAGGGAACTGAGGCCTTCAAGGTGGGGAATATTGGTGTACAAGGAGGTTACGTCAATTGAAACAAGGAGGGAGTCTGGTGGTAGAGGACTGGGGACTTTTGACAGACGTTCCAAGGAATGTGGTGTGTCTTTGATGTAAGATGGAAGGTTCTGCACAAAAGGTTGGAGGTGTTGATCCACCAAGGCTGAAATTCGTTCAGTGGGGGAACCATAGGCCGCAACTATCGATCGTCCCGGATTGCCAGCCTTGTGTATCTTGGGGAGAAGGTACAAAGTAGGTGTGCGGGGATTTTGAGGGGTGAGAAGGGATAAGGAATGTGAAGAAAGACCTTGTAAGAGGCCTAGGAGGTCCAGGAAGGAGCGAATTTCGAGGCAGATGGATGAGGTGGGATCTGTGGCATGTGGACGATAGGTGTTGGTATCAGAGAGCTGTTTAAGGGCCTCCGCATCGTAGTCACTGCGGTCCATGACCACGGTGGTGGAGCCCTTGTCTGCTGGAAGGATAATGATATTTTTGTTATTGGAAAGTTCTCTCATGGCCCGGATTTCAGTAGGGTTGAGGTTATTGGAGTTGGGAATAGAGTTGAAGAAAGATTTTGAGGATAAGGTCGATGTGAGGAAGTCTTGGAACAGAAGGAGGGGATGATTTTGGGGAAGTGGAGGAGGGTCTAGTTGGGATGGTGGTTTGAACTGCTCTAAGCTGGACTCAATCTCACCTCGGCGGCTGTCACTCTCCGTTGTGGTAGCAAAGTGATACCGCCAGCGGTGTGTGCGGCTGAAAGCAAGCGAGTCCCGGACTGGAGCAGCATGGTCGAACTTAGGAATAGTCGAGAAGGAAAGTCCCTTGGAGAGGATTTTTAATATGCCACACCCACCTCCATTACCACCCATCCCTCGTGCCACTGCCCGACCTGTAGACACACCACAACGGTCTGTGGTCAACCTCTCGTCCACGTCCTTGTCTGAACCACAACTCTCTACCCTCTCCAAGGGACTTTCCTTCTCGCCTATTCCTAAGTTCGACCATGCTGCTCTGGTCCGGGAATCGCTTGCTTTCTGCCGCACACTCCGCTGGCGGTATCACTTTGCTACCACAACGGAGAGTGACAGCCGCCGAGGTGAGATTGAGTCCAGCTTAGAGCAGTTCAAACCACCATCCCAACTTGACCCTCCTCCACTTCCCCAAAATCGTCCCCTCCTCCTGTTCCAAGACTTCCTCACATCGACCTTATCCTCAAAATCTTTCCTCGACTCTATTCCCAACTCCAATAACCTCAACCCTAATGAAATCCGGGCCATGAGAGAACTTTCCAATAACAAAAATATCATTATCCTTCCAGCAGACAATGGCTCCACCACCGTGGTCATGGACCGCAGTGACTACGATGCGGAGGCCCTTAAACAGCTCTCTGATACCAACACCTATTGTCCACATGCCACAGATCCCACCTCATCCATCTGCCTCGAAATTCGCTCCTTCCTGGACCTCCTAGGCCCCTTACAAGGTCTTTCTTCACATTCCTTATCCCTTCTCACCCCTCAAAATCCCCGCACACCTACTTTGTACCTTCTCCCCAAGATACACAAGGCTGGCAATCCGGGACGATCGATAGTTGCGGCCTATGGTTCCCCCACTGAACGAATTTCAGCCTTGGTGGATCAACACCTCCAACCTTTTGTGCAGAACCTTCCATCTTACATCAAAGACACACCACATTCCTTGGAACGTCTGTCAAAAGTCCCCAGTCCTCTACCACCAGACTCCCTCCTTGTTTCAATTGACGTAACCTCCTTGTACACCAATATTCCCCACCTTGAAGGCCTCAGTTCCCTTCAGCACTTCTTGGATATGCGCCCTCCAAACAGTCTTCCCAGAACATCCTTTCTCATATCCCTTGCCAACTTTATCCTCTCCAAAAACTATTTCTCCTTCAACTCCCAGATTTACCACCAGATACGCGGCACTGCCATGGGTACCCGTGTGGCCCCGTCCTATGCTAACCTTTTCCTGGGCCGTCTGGAAAATATTTTTTCTGAAGAATTCCCCCCTCAGTCCCCTCGTGTGGTTCAGATACATAGATGATATATTTATGATCTGGACCCACGGGAAGGACCACCTCCTAGACTTCCTCAACTCATTAAATGATAATCACTCCATCAGTTTCACATGGTCATATTCCCACACCTGTATCACCTTCCTTGACGTAGATATCACCCTACGACAGGGGACCCTCCATACCTCAGTACACATTAAACCGACCAATTTACAACAATACCTACACTTTGACAGTTGTCACCCTTTCCACATTAAACGTTCCCTCCCATACAGCCTTGCAATCCGTGGCAGACGCACCTGTTCTGATCATGAATCAATCTCCAGTTACTCCCAAAAACTATCCCAAGCCCTTGTTTCCCGCCAATACCCCCATGATCTTGTGGAAAAACAAATTTCCCGTGCCATCACCCACAACCCTCGTACTGCACCTCCTAAAGCTGACCGTGGTCCAACACTTGTCACCCGGTTCTTTCCTGGTCTGGAATCTGTCAACCAGATACTCCGCCGTGGGCATGATTTCTTTCGTTCCTTCCCTGAAATGCGTCTCCTCCTTCCCAAAATCCTACCCACTGCTCCCCGCACTTGCTTCAGCAGACCCCCCAATCTGTACAACATCTTGGTCCACAAGTATTTACCTGCCGACTCCCCTAGACCTCCACAGGGATCTTTCCCGTGTAACAGACCCCGCTGTAAAACTTGCAGCATGCACCCTGCCACCACTACTTACTCTAATCCTGTCACAGGTGAATCTTTCCCTATAATTGGACATGCCACATGTGCTACCACTCACCTTATTTACCCACTCACCTGCATCCACTGCACTGCCTCTTACATTGGTCTCACCACTCAACAACATTCCTACAGAATGAATGGCCACAGGCAAACAGTTTATACTTCCAACCCAGACCATCCCGTGGCAATTCATGCGAACTTCCATAATTCAAACAACCTCAACACCTGTTTCACAGTCAGAGCTATTAGAGTTTTTCCAAATACCACCACCCCTTCAGAACTCCGCAGATGGGAACTAGCCTATCAACATATCCTTGACACCAGACACACCCCTGGCCTAAACCTATGATAAACCTGTCATTTGCCTTCTCTCATTTCATTTTACAGTCGGTTATTATTGATTTATTATTAATTTTTTTATTTTTTTGTATATATATATATTTTTTAAATTCTTCTATCTCCCTTTATTTTCAATTATAACTTTTTGAACTAAGCTACACAGAGACTATATTGATTTGTTTCACTTTTATCGCTGGTCAAGCCTATTTCC
This sequence comes from Vandiemenella viatica, assembly GCA_031002005.1. Lineage (NCBI taxonomy): Eukaryota > Metazoa > Arthropoda > Insecta > Orthoptera > Morabidae > Vandiemenella > Vandiemenella viatica. Next base: position 32,799,697 of record JARYHS010013630.1, on the reverse strand, counting down.
GCCCCCCCCCCACCCCCTCCCGGCAATTCTTCCATATGTCTCGCCTCCTACATGAGTAAGACTAAAGTCGAAATATTGTGTAATTCTTTTGTTTTTGTGTTTTTACGTGTCTCGCCCTCCTGCCTTCATCTGTGGTAAGTGACGGGTAACTGTTTATTTTCCCTATCCTATCTTATTTTCAGTGCCCGCGGCAGTTTCTTTGTTTCCTTTATCCAACTATATATATATATTAGTTTGCTGTTGTTAGTCTTTAGACTGGTTGATGCAATCCTCCATCCCTTCCTATCCTGTGCTAACCTCTTCATTTCTACATACCCCCTACAACCCACGTCCCAATTATCTGCTTCATATATTCTAATCTTTGTCTTCCTCTACAGCAGTGTTTTTCAATCTGTGGGTCGCGACCCCTAAGGGGGTCGCGAAGCTTTACTCGGGGGGTCGCGGGCTGAATGAAAACAAGGTTCTACCACTACAATCAAAACACAATTTTAGTGAGAAGGATGGGCTTGTTTATTTTTCAAAAGTTTATTAAATCGTCGTGATATTTTGGAAACGTTAATGATCAAATCATTTTCTAATTGCAGTCTATTTCTCTTTTTAGTTTTAATGTCTACCATTGCAGAAAATGTTAGTTCACACAAGTATGAAGTGGCGAATGGCACTAATAATTTTAGAGCTTCCCTTGCCAGCTCTGGGTATTCATGTTTTTTTTTCATCCAAAATACGTCGATACTTTGCAAATTAAATTCCATTTTAAGCATGCCATCAGCAGCTAAATCTATAAGACATTCTTTCATATTTGTGGTGACATCAGCCAGATCTATTGACTTGTCTAAAAAGGGTTTAAAATCCATCTACGCCCATTGTCAGTCAGAATGCCAGTCTGGAAAGTACCTATGTCATATGTTTCTGTTGTAAATTATGCAAGCTCTGTATCATGCAAGGAATGTGAGCCCTTACTACGAGACTTTGGTCTGATGCGTCATCTTCAACAATCTTCTGAACACACGGAGAAGACTCGAATAAACTGTTTTGCAGAGAGGTTAACCACAAACGAAGTTTTGCGTGAAATGCTTTGACTTTATCTTTAGCTGTTAAAATATTTTCTTCTACCTTGGAGGTTCTTGTTCAAATTATTAAGGTGGCTAAAAAGATCTGCCAAAAAATAATTTCAAGAGCCAAATAGGGTCAGAAAAACGATTAGCATATTCAGATCTTGTATCTTGTAAGAACATTTTACAATTCAGCTCTCAGTTCTAGAACTCTTGTCAATACCTTTCATTTGGATAGCCACCTGACTTCTGTGTGATAAAGGAGATTTTGATGAAGCGAGCCCATATTCACAAACGATTCTGAATAACCTGGTTTTCAAGGCTTTACCTTTGATAGAATTCACAATATTTACTACCTCCTTGAGCACATCATTTAAATCAGAAGATACTACCTTAGCAGCTAGAGCCTGTCGATGAAGAAAACAGTGTGTCCAGTATATGTTTGGCATTATCGATTTTAATTTCGCAATGAGTCCGCTATTTTTTCCAGTCATAGCTTTAGCGCCACGCTACAAATAGCGATACATTTTTCCAATCAATATCGTAGTCGCTGCTTCTAAAAACATATCGTACAAACACTGGTTAAGTGTTTTGCAGGAAGTTGTAACAGCCCTCATACCTGAATTTTGAATAGTATTGTACTGTATGAAGTATTTGTAGTGAGCTAAAGTTTGCTTGAATATGATCTGGTATGTTTGTTTAGTAATTTCTTGTAAATCAGTGTATATAGACTTTGTTTTATGTAAGAAAATTATTTAAAGTCATTTATATGTTTAAGAACCGAATGGTGCAAGAGAATTTCTTAAATGTTTGTAATTCCATGTATTAATGTAAGTTACGATGTCTACAGGACATTTTTCTACAGTTTGAAAGGATTTTTGCAAATAATTTTGTATTTAAGTATCTCTAATTACCATTTCTGATCATTTTGTAATGTTGTTAATTAATTTTGTATTAATTCCGATTGTTTTTAATATGTTTGATTGTTTGAGTGATTGTTAATGATCGAGAAATATCGGCGGATGCCTTTGAAGAATTCTCGTAATTTCGATAGAGACTATATAAACAGATCGGCTGGACAGAGCAGTGAGTTGACATCGTTCATTCAGTTTCATTCATTCATTCATTCATTCATTCATCCAGTTAGTTTTCCAAGTTGAGTTCACAGAGATTATCCTTGCGACTGTTCAGAAGTGCATCTCTGTATTGTATCTATGCATGTGAATATCGCTGACTTGTGTTTTGGAAACAATAAACAACTCTTCAACATAACCTTTTTGGTGGACTTTTTAATTAATCCAATATAGTAATTAAACCACGAAAGAACCTAATAAAGTGCTTTGCAAAATAAGAATTCTTCCATGATATTGTCACCTGCTTCAAAGCGCACAAATACTACAAACTGAGCACAATCGGAAACATCTGTAGATTCGTCAAACTGCAAAGCAAAATGTTGGCTGTTCTTTAATTTTTCGATTACTTGTTCTTGATTATCATTGGCCATATCGTTTATTCTGCGTGAAATAGTATTATCAGAAAGTGGTATGTTTTTTAATTTGTTTGCCTCCTGTTTACTGACCATAATTTCAACCATATCAAGAGCTGCTGGCAAAATAAGATTTTCGGCAATTGTATGTGATTTCTCTGCTTTAGCAACTCGATATGCGACTTTATAGCTAGCTAATAATGCTGACTCATTGACACTGGATGCTGAAAATAAACCAGACAATATAAAAGTGAGTGTGAAATAGTCAATAAAAAATAATCATGTGAAACCTTTGCAAACCAAAATAAAGTATAATGAAATTTGTATGCAAACAGCAAAGAAATAAACATAATAAGACATCAACAGTAGAGATAGCAACAATTACAATAAACTCGACTGGATTCGGTTATCCATGCTAAAATTAAATTAATAAAACGATTTTATTACCTGAATTATAGTATTTTGCTGCTGACTAAGAGCTTTCAACTTTCGTTCAAAGAAATCCAACGGCTTATCGGTTTCTTTTTGATGCTTGGTTGTGAGATGCCGCATAAGCTTTGACGGTTTCATACTCTCACGTGATAAAACATCGCCACAAATTACACATTGAGGTTTATTATTTATGACTGTGAACCCGTATTTCAAATAACTGTCATCGTAATGTCTATTTTTTTTTTTTCGGGTTTGATTCACCACTACCGCTATTGACACTCGTACCACATGTTGAAGGCTGCGATCTTTTGAGAAAATTATCCATTTTACAAACGCGCGGAGCAAGGGAAAAAACCAAAGAATGACGTTCTTACTTGTTGACTGCACTTAATTGAATTGAGTGAGCTGAGTGTTGAAACAAAAGAACATTGCGGTTTGGCAACGAGTATGGAAATCAGAGTCGAATTTTACCATAAAATATACAGATGGTTGCTGCCATGCGGCAGATTTGAAGACCTGCACCGAGCACTTAGAGACCCGGCATTCTCTAAACTCGCGATACCAAGACGCGAAGAGGGGGTAGAACCAGAAGAAGAACTAGCCTGGACTAAGAAGGTTCCTCTACCGCTCGTCTTCGCCGAGAACTTCCGCGAGAATGAGTATCTGGAGAAACTGCAGAGTAACTTCACACCACCACCAACGCCAGCCTCAGTTTCAACAGCACCCTCAACGCCAAGCACAACAATAGAAGGGTCATCCCATAGACTGGATATGGAAGCAGCCCCTTCTGCAACGAAGGACCTCAGATGCATCTTAGTGGCAACACCGTGTACAGAGACGGTGAAGTCGACCCGCCCGCATACAAGCATGGAGGAAGAACCAGCCACCGAAGAGGAAGGAGGCAAATACGCCGTTGTGACATGGAGGCGGCCATCAGGGTGCTTCAGGACGGAGGCATCCTGTACCAGAAGCAACAGCCGCCAACAAAACCAGTCGACCAGGTGGGCCAAGATCATCAGCCAGCACCCAGAAAAAGTGAGGCGCCAAGAAAACAAACAGGGAAAAGAAGGACCAGAGGCAATAAGAAGACTACCACGAGTGTACACCAATGCTACAGGTGCCAGAAATTTTGGCACAACGCCGCAGACTGCCGCTCTACCGAGCGTTGTATCCGCTGTGGCGGAAACCACAATGTCAAGGACTGTGGACGCTCGAGGACAGACACCCCAACATGTGCCAACTGCCAAGGGCTTCATTCCGCTGCATATGAAGGCTGTCCTGTGAAGCGCAACCTGCAAGCTTTCGGAAGGCGAGAAACCAACAATGCCAAGACTGAAGAACTGCCAGCCAAGCGGAACAAGAACCGACGAGAAGAGATACTCTTTCGCCAAGGGGAGAAAGAGAGAAGCTCCAAGCAACAGGCAGACAGAAGACCAACTATCTCCCTACATCACTCAACGCAACAACACGCACGAAACCCGTCAACAAGGAGCGATAACGCCTGCCAAGAGAAGGGGTGTTGCCGACACCAAGATTGGACGGAAGGGAGTCAACGAGAACAGCTGACCAAGCTGCTCCAAATGATGACAGAACTACTATCAGTCATGATCCCCCTGAGGGATCAATGAAAATCAAGGACTTAGTGTCCACAGAAATACCCAAATACATTTGTGACACATGATGAGTCAAATAAAGGTTAAAACCCAAAAAACTGCACATTCCCGATGGCTGAAAAGAGCAATAGCTGTCTAACAGCCCGCCTTTGGCCCTCAGCCAAAGGAATGAAAGGTAAAAAAAAAAAAACAATGTTCGCCGTCTTCTTACCAACTTACCTCGTACTTACTTTCAAAAGTCTCGCGGCTTCTTGCAGAGTGTAGATCTGTATAATATTAAAATGTTCCAAAATAGAAAAAAACAACATTTACGTAGTAATTTAATTAAATTATTTCTTTGCCTTCTATGATGTGTCGCGGTCGAGGGGGGGGGGGGCCGCCAGAAATTTCAACTTGTAAAGGGGTCGCGAAATCAAAAAGAATGAAAAACACTGCTCTACAGTTCTTACCTTCCACTGTTCCCTCCACTAACAAATTAACCAATCCAGCATGTCTCAAAATATGACCTACCAGCCTGTCTCTTCCTCCTGTAAGCTTCTTCCATAAACTTCTTTTCTCACCCATCATTTCCAAAACTCGTTTATTTCTTACTTTGTCTGTCCACCTAATTTTCAGCATTCTTCTGTAGCACCACATTTCAAATGCTTCAAGTTTCTTTCTTTCCGGTATTCCTAAAGTCCATGTTTCGCTGCCGTAAAGTGCTGTGCGCCACACATAGTTTTAAGAAGTTCTTTCTGATTCCTAGATCAGTATTTGAAACTAAAAGGTTTCTCTTTTTCATGAAGGCTCTTTTTGCTAGTGCTATTCTGCTTTTAACATCATTCCTGCTTCGGCCATTGGTTGTAATTTTGCTTCCCAAGTAACAGAACTCACTCACTTCTCCTATTGCATCCGACCCTATTTTTATATTTAATCTGCTAGTATTGGTATCATTTCTGCTACATTTCATCACTTTTGTCTTACTTTGATTTATATTCAGTCCAAAATCTTCCTTCAGTATTTTCTTCATGCCATTCAATAACTTCTCAATATCCTCAGCCCTCTCTGCTAACAAGACAATCTCATCAGCAAATCGTAGCATACTGATTTTTTCTCCCTGAAAACTTATGCCACATGGAAATTTTTCTTTGACTTTCTTCATTACTTCTTCTACATAAAAGTTGAATATTAACGGGGATAGACTACAACCTTGTCTCACACCCTTTTTAACTGATGCATGTCTCTCGTGATTCTCTACTTTTATTACAGCCACTTGATTCTTATATAGTTTATAGAGTATTCTTCTATCTCGATACTTTAGACCTGACTTCTTTAAAATTTTGAACATCTTGTCCCACCTAACATTATCAAAATCATTTTTATAAATCAACAAATGCCATAAAAGTATCTTTGTTTTTCTTGATCCGCCCTTCAAGTATTAATCTTAAAGACAGAATTGCTTCCCTTGTACCGCGATTTTTCCTAAACCCAAACTGATCTTCACCTACTATCTCTTTTAATACGCTTTCCATCCTTCTGTATATTATTCTGGTCAGTAATTTTGAAGCATGTGATGTTAGACTAATTGTGCGATAATTCTCACATTTGTCGGCTTGTGCTTTCTTTGGAAGTGTGAAGATGATATTTTTATTAAAATCAGTTGGAATTTCTCCTGTTTCATAACTCTTTGATATCAGCTTGAATAATCTTTCGATTCCTTCCTCTCCTAGAGATTTAAGAAGTTCTGCAGGGATCTCATCAATTCCAACTGCCTTATTTTCTTTCAAGTCATTCAGAGCTTTATTAAATTCTGTCCTCAAAACAGGATCTCCTAAGTCATCCATGACGACATCGCCTTCCTTTTCCAATACAGTATTGTTCAAGTCATCCCCAACATACAGTTTCTCAATGTATTCCTTCCATCTGTTAGCTCTGTCTTCTAACCTTAAAAGAGGTTTCCCATCGGCAGTTTTAATGTTCATACCTCTTTTCTTCATTTCTCCAAAATTCTGTTTGATCTTTCTATATGCAACATCTACTTTTCCTGCAACCATTTCCTTTTCTACTTCTTCACACTTTTCTTGTAGCCATTTTTCTTTTGCTATTTTGCATTTCCTGTTTATTTGATTTCTAAATTGCCTGTACTGCTCTTTTCCTGCTTCATCCTGAGCATTTTTGTACCTTCTCCTCTGATCGATCAGCTGCAAAATTTCTTCTGTAATCCAAGGTTTTCGGGCAGCTTGTTCCCTAAAGCCTAATGTTTCTTTGCCATCTTTCATTATTTCGGTCTTTAATGCATTCCATTCGTCCTCGGTTAAGCTCCTTTCGCAGTTACCTTCTTAGACCTAAGTCTACCATTTCTGCAAATTTTTCTTGTGTTAGATTGTTTCAGTTTATTTACTTCCAGTCTGTTCTGCTTATGCTGCTTCCTTATTCGCTTGAATTTCAGCCTGCACTTCATTACTATCAAATTATGCTCCTGGGTACGCTTTACAGTCCAGAACTTGATTCCTGAATCTCTGTTTGACCATGATGTAATCTAGCTGATATCTGCCTGTATCCCCAGGATGTTTCCAGGTGTATATTCTTCTTGCATGGTTCTTAAACAGTGTGTTTGCCACTACTAGCTTATATCTTTCACAAAATTCTAACAACCTGCTTCCTCGTTTCATTTCTTTCTCCTAGACTAAAACATCCTACAGTATTCCCATCTTTTCCTTCTCCCACTATTGCATTCCAATCACCCATGATTATTAGATTTTCCTCCCGTTTCACATATTGGATTAATTCTTCGATTTCAGCGTATATTTTTTCTATTTCTTCGTCATCTTCCTGTGACGTTGGCATATATACTTGTACTAATGTGGTTGGGACAGGCTTAGTTTCTAACCTCATCAAAATAATCCTGTCACTAAACTGTTCATAATAACTCACCCGTTTCCCTACTTTCTTGTTCATTACAAATCCTACACCAGTGACTCCATTGACACCTTGTGTGCTAATTATCCTGTGTTCCCCAGACCAGAAATCTTGTGCGTCCTTCCATTTAATCTCACTAATCCCAACAACATCTAACTTAAGTTGTTCCATCTCCCTTTTTAAGTTTTCTAACCTACCTGCCCTATTCAGACTTCTAACATTCCACGCTCCGACTCATAGAATGTTTCTATCCATTCTAATGACTCCTCCCTGAGCAGTCCCCACCCGGAGATCCGATTGGGGGACTATTTTACCTCCAGAATATTATACCCAGGAAGAAGCCATCATGATATATGTAATTTGAGAGGATTACATGTCCTCGGGATACCCTTTGGGTCTTTAATGCAGTGGTTTCCCGTTGCCTTCTGCATCCCCATGCCGTTGATCATTTCTGATTCATCCGCCTTTAGGGGCCGTTTCCAACCCCAAGGGCAAGAGGGTGCCCTGAACCGCTCCCCTCTCTTCCGTCCCTCTTTTCAGAGGCCGTTGGCAAGCAGTGGGTGACTCCTTATACCGGGAATCTTTCAGTCGCCAGAGCCTCGTCCGTGCAAACAGGGTGCACCACGTGATGGAGAGGTTGACATTTGGTTGGAAAAGATTAGTATAGTCTCTCCCAAACCCTTACACCCCATATATATATATATATATATAATAACAATGAGCAGGAAAATGCTTTAAGGCGATAAAACTAAGGAAGAATAGGGATATATGACCCAACACTTACAACAGATGAAAGTGGCTGAGAATGATGAACATACAAGAGGTTAACACAAGAAATGCAATATTTTGGCGACACCAGGCAAGGCACGACGTGTACATACTGAAGGCTCTCTGGTGAATGCAGGTTGCATGGCATGGCTGGCAAATATCGTAGTATAGAAGGGCAAATACTAAATCGATAATGCTGAAGGTCTGTTATCTTTGGAGGTGGGAGAACATTAACATAATTACTGGGCAAGAATATAAATATTATAAAACATATTTTGAGAAACTTTTAAGTATGAAAAATAAAGTTAAATATGAGCAACAGAAAATAAGTGCTGGCCATTCATTCTTATGGCTAATGGGTTTGGTAGTGTTTGCAGGTTAGCTGGTATACGATAAGGGAGGTTTCACAAGTGGCGTATCCTATGAAAGGAAAGCTCTTGCCAGTGACAGGGTTAGTGAAAGTGGTGGAGGCATGGTGTAAGTTGCACATCTCATAGCGGGGTCTTTTGCATGGGAACGAGCCTTGGGGCAAGGCCACCGACAGACAGTATTCACTCAGAATCCAAAACATCCAGTTGCTGTCCATGTCATCTTCCATGGTACCAATAATTTTAATTCTTGTTTCACGGTCCATGCTATCAGAGTCCTCCCAAACAGCAGCATCTTCTCTGAACTCAGAAGGTCGGAACTTGCGTACCAATACAAACTGGGCACAAGACAACCTCCTGCTCTCAATTTAAGATAATACCCAGTCGGTACTTTTTGTTCTCCTTCCTCCTTGCCTCTATCCCCACTGTATAAATTAAACCACCACATACCAGTGGTGACGTTTAACTGTGTAGATTATTTGATTTTTTTCCATTTTGTTTTATTTGCATACTTATTAATTTTTGCTTACTCAGATTTATGTTGTGAAGATTTTAATGCATTTTTGTGCTCTTTATGCAACAGTTTGCATTGCTCGGGTACTAACTCTAATTCACTATCCCCTCTCTCCCTGTCCTCTGTTTACCCCCACCATGTTCTTGACAAACAGTCTTTCTGTGAGACAGTTTCCTACAACACCCACCCTCCATAATGTTCTCCTGTTGACAAACGGCCAAGGCCTGAAATGTACAATGCTACTTGCGTTCTTGCCTTTTTTTTATGTATGTTCACGCCATGCAACCATCTTCTAAGGTTAGTGGTGGTTCATTTTGCTATCCTATTTTGTAATTTCTTTTTGCTACTTAGCACCTATGCACCTATTATTTCCTGGTTATACTAAACAATTAACCCAAAGCAATAAAAACAAAACAAAGATGTTACAACTACTAAATGAACAGCTCTGGTGAGGGTTGTTCTGTCGGAAAATGGAGGGCAGTGTGGAATGGAAGGAAGGTACTGAGTGTTATCTTACATTATACCTTGTGGTTGTCTGGTACTTAATTTATACTGGTATGCTAGTTCCCACATTCTGAGTTGAGGTATGCTGCGTTGATCTGAGAGGACTGTGATGGCATGAATAGTGAAACAAGAATTGAAATTGTTTGTATTGTGTGGTGGCATGATGAGAGATACTGGGTGAGGGTTCTGGGAAAATACAGTTTGTCTGTGTCCATATATTCTGATTACCAGAGGATTCATGGTCAGACCTATGTATGAAGGTGAGCAATGGTGCAGGTTATTTTTATATTAGATTGAAGAATACACATGTGGCAAGTGTGGGAAGCTTTTGTCGGTAATTCGGTTATTGAAGGTAGCGGAGGCTTGGTGCATAATGCACAATTTGTAGTGGGATCTGTGCCATACTCACTAGAGCTCGGGCAGATGATGTAGAGAATTAAGATGGTTTCCACACTTCAGTCGAATATTAATGACTTTAGAACTTACATTTAATAGATTTTAATTATGGCATAAAGTATCCCAGTGAGCCTCTGTTCTCAGGGGATGCATTTGGAACTGTCATTCTGTGAAGGTGGGACTAGTGGTCCACAGGCATAATATTAAAAATGTAATTCTAATTGAATTATAGATATAATGAAATTGTTCATTTGAAATGGATTTAATACTAATTCTGTACAATATTTAATAGTAAAAGGCATTATCTAAAAAACCAAACTTTCTAAAAGCAATGAACATGTCAACAATTAGGCATTTCCAGGCCTTGTTGAATTTTGAAGGGCTTTTGGACCACTGTAAGTGCTGCTAACAATTGGTATGATTGGTTGATGATATATATATATGGGTGAAAAGTTAGATTCATGTAAATTAGTGTCTTCAGAATGATTTGACGTTTTATTGGTTCTCGGGTTGAAAAAGGTTGAGAACTCTGGTATAGAACATCAAGCCAAGGGGAAGGGGCGGGGGACTTTCCTTCTGTAGCATAATCTACTCAGACCTTTGATTTGCTATACAAGCAGCAGCGGTTGAAATATATTGTATTATGAAGATAATGGTCCAGTCGATGCATTTACTACGTTATGTTATGTTCAGACATATCGACTGTTCGTTCTTCTCTGAGACTTCAACATTCACTGTGTATTGTGGTTATACAGAGGTTAAGGTCATCAGACCTCATTGAGACTGCATGCTGAAATTAGGTTGTATGATATGTCACAACAGGGCTAATTTTTCATCTGCATTAGGTCTCAATTTGCTCTGCAGATATCATTCAAAGGGTGATTGCTTCAAGTTATATGACTGCGGTAACTATTCTGTTTGGATGCAACTGCAAGTAAGGAAATATCTTCAGAACAAATCTGTAGGAAAAAAATGGACAAGTGGCAAGATTAATTTGGCTTGCTTTTTAAAGTGTATTCTAGAAATCCAAAAGAAGTTCGACCATTTCACTAAGTTGCTAAATCAACCACATGCAGTAACAACCCACATTTACATATTAGAATTATATTATTGTTCTGCTATTAAGAAACAAATGTGTGCATACCTCCCCCTTCACAAAAATTCCTCTCGTTCAGCTTTTTAGATCACAAGAGAATCTGCCTTCAGAAAAAAAAATCATTGCAGTTAATTCTTGAATACTGTTAAATCATTCACAGCCAGATGGAGAAGCATATTACGGGATCATCAGTGTCTTTTTATTGATATATCCAATTGAGAATCACTTTGCTCAAATGACTTTGCAAACCAGGATCCCACATTCATAAAACAGTCATAAGATATCTGGTTTGTAATTATTATCAAGCCAGGAAATAGGGAACAGTCAATTTTTGTGGCATTAATCAACATCTAGGATATATCTCCATGACAAGATATTAAGGCAATTTACCCCCGAATGTAAGAAGAAGCTTCCAGATACTTTTAACTGAATATGATCCAAACAAATTTTTTCCAGCTATGTATTTCCACTGTTCAATCAAGGCAAGGGCAAGATTTTAGTTGCTGAAATAATGCTGCCTTGAAGAGACAGAGAAGATGGTGAACTGCCACATTGTTGTGTGTCTCAAAATCATTTGAGTTGCTTTTAGTGTGGATTCAAGATCTGATCGTTTTAGAGCCAACCATCCAGCATGCATTTGTTCACAGCCTTATATAGTAGTAATTCTCTGGCATTGAAAAGGCTTACCTGACTGCTTGGAATATTGCAACAGACATCCAACTGTGATTTCTTTGAAGTTCGCGCCCATTTTGACATTCATTTTTATAACAGTAGTTTCCTGAGATTTTTCTAAGATCAAGAGACTCGGTAAGCAGCTGCATTTGAGAGATCTTAGAGTCAGACTGGCAAATTTATTAAATAGTTGAAAATGTCTGTGTGAGAGATTGTGTAGCATGGCACTTTCATTCCTTGAGGGCGTTAGTAGCTTTTAACTCTGTATTGGATCAGGATGCTAGACAGTTTCTTCCAAATGGGAATTAGTGCCCCTTATTGAGCCATACTGTACTAGTCTCATACCTAGCCTGTTTGTTGAAATTCATTAACCACTTCTTGCCATCCAAAAAATACTATTGATGGCTCTGACTTACCCATTATTTTATCAACACTAATCAACTCAGCTTATGACTATTTTAAATCTGCACCATGAGTAGTTCTGCTCCAACCAATCTAAAGCCTTTGGACCGTATAACTTCCATATAAATGCCACCTTAGGGGAGTGCAGTTACATATGAACTGTTTCTCTTATCCACTGATGGATAAAGTCACTCGCCTGAGTTTTAAAGAAGCCTAGAAAAATTTGGCACATCTCAAAACAAGATTTGTACTGCTGAAAGCATTTTTATAGTCTTGTTTTCTGATATTTTAAATCATCAAATATATGTGTTGTATAACAATTGGTCTGAATGAGCTTCTTTGGTCGGGTGTTTATTAGTATTTCCTGTAGTGTCACATAGCTACAAACTCAATAGTTCATGTAGAGTTTTAATCAATGAGTTACATGTTGTTTTATAATTACTCCAGAGAGTAACTTCCTAACAATTCAAAGTTCAAATTTCTTGTGTATTCAGGCAGTAAAAAACATATACTGCAACATCTCATCAAATGCAAGATATTATTGACATTCTTTGTTCACTTCAGCCATGTAGGAAGCAGGCTGTGTTCTGTTGATTCTTGGCTAAGTAGAAACGGCCAAATGTTACAGTGATTGTAGCAGTGAAATTAACTAGCAACAAGTTGGAAATCAACAGTTTTTGTAATAATACTGACCTTACCCAGTTGAATAAGCTCCATGTTGTGTGACAGTGGAGCACAATAATTGTCTTATCAATCTGACCCAGGAACCATGGACCGGCTACTTTAAGAATTGGGGAAGGGGGGGGGGGAGAAACATGGTTTTCTCATCTCTAAGCTTCACATAGATCACTGCCTTTTATGGACACATGGACACTTTCCTCGTGATGGGACCCACCAGAATATGAAGTTGGTGATGAAGCTTTTTTTCTTTTTGTTTCTTGGAGTCTTGTGTTGAGAATGAACGTAGGGTTAAATGACAATTTCAACATTATTTTAAAGAATAAGCAGATAGTTGTAGTCTTCTATGTGTGGCAATCAGTTTTGTTTCAAGGATACTTAAAACTAATGTAATTATTGTGATAGTCATTTGATCCCTTCACAGCTATTGTGCCAACATTTTTGCTATTGCATTTTTATTATCTTTGTTCATGTAAAGGCATGTTTTATGTTTGGTTAGCATCTTTACTGCTTGATAATATCTTAATTGTTTGTGTTTTTTATTCCCTGTATGACTGACCATTTTACAGTCATACAAGCACCAGATTTTTTTCTTCTGAGTTACATTGCCAGTAACTTTGTGTTAGAGCACTAATGCTCACACTGTTAATGCCTCCTAAAGCCCAATCAATGGGTCTGTAGTTTTTCCTCTGACTGCAAGACGACAAGAAATGCGGTCTAGCAGAGCACAATGACAAGAATACCATCGAGTCGAGATGCCTATGGAGGATTACAAGAAAAGCTATGGCGAGTTCATATGCGACTGCAGATGGTGAACTTTTGGAAGTATGCATCTAGGTTTTAGTGAGTGTGGATTCAGCTACGTAACATGGTGCATGGAAGCGGTGTACAAGTAAGAATAATCTCTAGTCTTTTTTTTTAGCTATGAATTATTCAATTTGTTTATTGTTTTATTAATGTGGAATAATTGTAAGATTTTTTTGTTAGTGTGGCAAGGTTGTATGTGGAAATTTGGATCCTATCCATTTTTTTTTCTTTGCATGAAAAATTAAACCAAGTTTGCTTTCATGTTGAATGGACTGAGGTAAAGTTATATTATTCTGTATGTAGTTGTTAACAAGTGTTTCTTTTTAGTTTTATGACAGTGAAATAATGGGACACGTTAGTGATTAAAGTGCATTGCTGTTATGCAAGTAATAGATAAAAAGTAGTCAACATCACAGTGTCATTGTGTTGAATTTAATGAGGCACTAATTTTATTGTATTCAGATGCATAAATAAAGCATAGATATATGAATTGTAATAGTTGTTCCTCAATTAGCTTATGGAATGTTACTTTGGTAATTGTTTTAATGATTAGGTATCACATGATTGGGGTGACATGTATGATTTATACCTTCTGTCAACATTTTGTTGATATAAACAAGTTTATACATTTATTGGAGAGTGATGGTCCATAGTTTGGAAGTAGCATGGGCTTGTTTTGAAATATGTTCTGTATTAAGGAAGGAAGTTGGCATCAAACAAGAAGAGCTGAAACTTTGGCATAAACCTGTTTACTGCTCTGCTGTTAGTCAATTCCGGTTAGATACAACCAGCATGATTTGAAGTTATGGATTTAGAAATTAACTTTTGTAACAGTGGGTTAGGAGAGACAAAGTTGAATGGATAAAACAGGAGGGAACGTTTTCAATTGTACTGGAATAGAAATGAGGAAGGGAGGAGAAATGGAGTACTAGTAGTTGTGAGAGGAGGTTTAAAGGAAGAAGTAAAATAGATTACTGAATGGATTATGAAGGTAAATGTAACAGTCAAAGGAAAAGTCTGGATATACTGCAAGTACATGCCCTGCAAGTAGGCTACCCAGTCTAGAAAGAGGAGTTTGTACAAGAGCTTCAGAGACAGTTAAATGGGCAAAATGTTATGGTTATTGGAGACCTGAATGCCTGTGTGGGCACAGAAGGGAAGTAATAGGGAAAGAAGGATGGGGTAGCAGGAATGAAGAAGGGGAAAGGCTACTGGATTTCTGCTAGCGAAATGGGTTGTGTAAGAACCTTTTGAATTTTGGCAAATTCTAGTTTTGCTTAGGCGGGACTTAAATTTTGTGAAGTACAGTTTTCAACTTTAAGTAATTTCCCTGTAATCTTGCTCACAGTTGCAATTCGTCATAATAATCATTTTAAAGTGTAATTATCATATCGGGAAACGTTTAGTTTAAGAGTTATTCCCGTTTGTTAATGTTTTGAAGCACGCGATCAGAATAGTGAAATTCTAAGATTCGCAGTATCTTTAAATCCAGTAAAGCAACAACCGAACTTTTATCACCAGCTGTAGTCAGCACTATCCCCGATATTTTGGCAATAAAATTAAGTAATTCAGCAAAGATTAATTAGTGATTTTAATTGAGAGAAAGAAAATAAGCTTTTTTATTAAAAGAGATATCAATTTAAATTTTACATTAGCAGATAGCCCTAATTAAGACGAGTTCATACATATATGGGTTTTCATCAAAAGTTTAAGCATTTGTCCGGAAATTAAGTTTTTGTAAAAATAGATTGTCGCGGATTGTTGTGCACGCGCGTAAAAAGTTCTAGAACACTTAGGGATTTTACCCAAATCTGAATGTATCACTACGCGGAGTCTTAAACAGCTAAAACTTCAAAATTAATTACTCTAAATTTCTCAAGAGACTGCCGTCGGACTTCTAGTGGATAAGTCCGGATACTGTTGAAGTTTGAACATTTTTTAATAGTCTGGATCGTCAAATAAATTTCGTACTCTTTGAGCTACGCGGAGGAAAAAGATGTGATACATTTGCTGACGTCACTGGTTCTCGTGGTTTCGATAAAAGAGCCGGTCTGTTCTTGCCGGTGGGTCTGTTCCGGTCTGGGTCTGTTCCAGTATGTCGTCTCGATAAGTCTTTTCAATACAATGGTAAAACAGAGACGTTTATAAAACGAAGGACTTTCCTACATGGAATTGCATAATACAATTGTTTATAAGATACCACAAATTTCATTTCAATGTTTGTGAAATTATACACATTATTGGTTTTTTTAAAAAAAACAAATTTGATATCTTTTGTGTAAATATATTTCAATGTAATTTGTGTAATGTGCATTTATACTATTTATGTTTTGTATTCTAACAATTTGTTTGATATTTTAATAATTTGGTGATTGTTTATAACATATGTTGATAATTTTGTGATCATTTGATATTTCACATTTTACTTTTTGGTAATAATCGTATGAATTTAATAATTTTTCCATTAATTTTGAGATACTCAGAGTGAATGAGTTTTTGAAAACTTTTTGGAATAATTTTGAGTGAAAGTTAAAGTTTTTGATATTGTAAAAATAAGATTTTGCTTTTGAGTATGAATGGTGGAGAGAGAACCGAACCGACATGCGATAGTTAGTTTCTTTGGGGATTTTAAAT
>JARYHS010013630.1:32523667-32782377 GCA_031002005.1 Vandiemenella viatica | reverse complement strand
TAGGGGGTGGATAGATGGAGAGGGTTCAGTTTTTTCAAACCAAAAGTTGACAGTATTTTTTCTCTTTATTTTTGAAATATACATGTCCAAAGTTTCATCGAAATCGGATAAAAATGTGGGTTTGTATATAAAATTAAGGGGTGTAAAGGGGAGAGGGGTGGTTTTTTATTAATTTATTTTTTTGGTCAGATTCTCCATGGAAAAATTACACGTATTTACCAACTTTGTTGATAATCGGTCAAACGGTGTCGAGTGTAGCTTTTATGAAGAACATTGAAATAATTAAAGGGGTGGAAGCAGGGAGAGGGATGAGCTTTGGCAGACATGTTGACAGGATTTTCTCTTTGTTTTAAAGTATACATGGGCAAAGTTCAATAAAAATCAGATAAGAAATGTGGTTTCTAGAAAATTAAGGGGTGTAAAGGGGTGGTTTTATTTTTTTTTGGTCAGAAACCTTCTTCATGAAAGACTACATGTAATTGCCAACTTTAATTGAGATCAGTTAAATGTTGACTGTAGCTTTGAATAAAGAAAATTGGCGACAATTAAGGAGGTGGCATAGGGGAGAAGGGTTCAGGTTTTTTAAACAACGTTGACAGTAGTTTTCTCCTTATTTTTGTCTTATATATCATCTTCGGATAAGAAATAAAATCTTCCTGTTGGAGTTGTTGGGTTCACTATACAAAACATCCGTAAATGGTAGCCATAATATATCTGGTCTTTTTGGGTAGTTAAAGATGGAGAAGGTCCTCTGGGATGAAGGAAGGTAACTTTTACTTCGTCTTGGTCTTCATTTTTGTCCAATATTAAGCAAGCCACCAGTTAGAGTCATAGACAATTGTTGCGTAACCGTTACAGTCTGCAAAGATCATTTTATCACTGACCTTGATACTTCAGAAGAAGTTGTTGATTCTGAAAAGATTTTCACAAATAACTTATTTTGGCTTGAAGCATCAGGGATAAAGGTATGGAACTGTGAGTCCCTTTATTGTGAGTGCTTCACTAAACCGATCTTTCAGAAACCGTTCTGCTGACACATAATCTTCTTGTGTACCAAAATCAAAAACTAATCCCATGAATATTTTCAACTGACCATTCGTAAAAATCACATGCAGTCAAGATTTGATTTTCAAAGGGTCGTTGCAAACTAGCTTTTGCAGCTAATCTTTTAACCGTACCACCAATTCCATCACTTGGTCCTTTACCGTGGGCAGTAGCAAGAAAATGCCATTCAGCCTGGATGCCAAAGTCTTCATTATGGTGACAAAGGTTTATGAAATTTTTCTTGTTCTTATACTGGGCTGCACACCCATCAGAAAAATATATGATCTTTTGCGGAACTTCTTGAAATTTCATGGTCAAAAAATGAACAAGCTTCTTTTGAAAACTGTACTGTGTTATGCTGAAGACATTCTGAAATTATTACATAGTTTAGATGTTGGAGTTTTCCCCCTTCTTTGTATAATATTACAAAAGGATGAACTGTAGCCTGGTCACTAGCCCAGTGATAACTTTGGGCTTCGTTTTGCACAACCATGCTGAAGTTTTCTGCGAAATCTAGGATTACAGCAAATTCAGATACACTTAAGTTTTCCTTTACCTTATTCAGGTATGAAGTTTGTTGTTTTGCAACAAAGTCATGTCGAATTAAAACTTCCAATTTGCTGCAAAACATGTCAATGAATTCACCTGGTGGTTTCTGTAAAGTTTCTAAAGAACATCGGTCAACTGAAATCCATTGCCTGAATGTCACTTTTTCAATTAAGTTTTCTTCGAATGATTTTTCTAGAATTTGTCTAATTTCTTGAACTCCTGGGCATGACGAACATTCATTCAGCAAGCAGTCTAGTGATGGTGGATTACATAACATTTTTGCCATGCAGTGCTTGTGTACATTTGTAATTCATTGTTGGTTACTGTCCCAAATTTTGCGTTTTCAATAATTAATTTGACATTTTGATGTATTGTACACACACACTGCATGGGTGCCAGTTGATCCAGCTAATACACAGTGCTTGGGTCGCAGCTCAGCAAATTTAGAGAAACCTATCTTGGTAGAAGGAAATTCACTTTTAAATTTAGCGTATGCCTCTTTCAAGTTGCATAAAATAAGTCTTTTGAAACTTTGGTCCTGTTTCCATTTGGTCAACTGTCGTAACACAGTCCTTGATTCCTGGCATAGCTCTACTAAGCTCATCGTTTTCATAAAAGTCACGGAAATTTTGAATAGTTTGATTTGGCAAATTTTACCGGGTTTAGGATTTCTAAAATTCCTTTTTCTGCAAGTATTTTTTTCGATTGACGCACCATGTAGTCGGGTGCATTAAACTCGAGCATAATTTTCTGATGCCCAAGCTTTGGCATGCAAGTTAAAATCATTAACGTTTTCTTTCTACTAGTTGCATTAGAAAACTGGGCCTTGAGATTTTGTAAAACAGAATGATTTAAATCTTCCTTGTTGTCATCATCTGACAGAGTCTTTTACTGATATGAAAATTCTCTTTTTAATAGCTGAATCTATCTTTTTAACCTTTTCAGTTGAATAAGATTTTGATTTAATTTTTTTATGATTAATAGGTGACTCACCAAGTTCTTTTAGAGAACTGTTTAGTGTCTCAACCGTGAGTGACGATTCCTCAAAACTGGGATCTTCATCTGCGTCAAAAGGGTTGTCTTTGTTCCTGAGTTCATTTGATTCTCCTTGATCATCCAAATCTAGTAATTTGTCTTTGGTTTGTTGAACCTCGTCAGAAGTAATGTTTTTCCTGCATGTATCACAAATCTTTGATATCTTCGAAATTTCTGGATACAAACTACAATCCAATCAGTGACGGTTCTTAATTTTCTTTTGTCCCTAACATAGTGGTTATTTAGTTTTTAAAGGATTGCAACATTGAGCATTTGAAAATTTACAGCTGTATGCCATTTTGTAGGTTAACACATGCAGTCTATTTTTTCCACACTTAAGTAATGTACATTAATTAAAAATTGATAAATACACCAACTATTCACACTTAATAAACTTTTATGAAAAAACTACGAAGTTTGTACTAAAACTCTAAACAGAAGAACTAATCTGATGTAGGCCTACATGTGCACTCCACTGACTTAAATTGTAGACTGAACAAAGCTGGAACACTCCAATTGTTGCATGAAGTGCAATAACAATGAAAAAGGAGAACTCCATTGCTGAAGTTACTTACGAAAATATGCACCAGAAAAAGTCATTTCTGTTCAGAATGACATTCCAGATTCAGATTATTGACATTTCAATTGGACCTTCATTTTCAGAAAACATTACTTTTTTACAATGCTACTTTTATCTTTGTTATATATTTGTTGTTATCAAAATAAACAATGTGTTTGATACATATATATATGGTCACTTGGATTTCATTTCATATACAATTAAGTATAAAAAGCTTTTGTATATGAAAATACCAATTTAGTCAAAAACCACCCTTCGGTTTTAAATTATTTTGACTATGAACCCATTGCAATCCCACAACCAAACTTGGTATACATGTTAGTGAAGATATGACCTATCTTATACATTTTTTTGAAATTTTTTAAAAATGTTTTTTTTAAATATTTAAATTTAAAAATGTCATTTCAATTTTGAAAAGAATAATGTTATCATAACCTATAATGTGTTATATATCATTGGAAAGGGCATTAAAAATGCTAAAAAATGACACCTTTCCCAGGTTTCTAATTTAAATAGGAGAGGAGTTATGACCATTTTAACGTGTTGCCATATCGCGATTTTGACAGTTTTTTGAAAACTTTACAGTGCCGTATTTTCAAAACCGTTTGAGGTAAAAAATTGAAACTTAGTATTTTTCTTAGTCTCAGCACCCACTATAAGTATACCAACTTTCAGCAAAATCTAAGAAGGTGAGGTAAAATTTTTATTTAAAGTGTGTTGATTTGACATGGAATGACCCATACCTTAAATTTAAACTTCGGCACCAAGCTTTCAGATTCCGAAAATTCATTCAAAATCTGGGGGAATCTATGATATCCGATCCACTGAAACTTGATAAATTTTATGGTCAATTCGTGTAACTCTGAGACAAATCGAAAGTTAAGAATAAATTTTTTTGATATCTCACTTAGTTCTTGAGATATCGCATGTTAGAACTGAGGTGGTTAGGTTGAAAAGCGACAAGGAAAAATTTTGCAAATCCCATGTTTGGTCATAAATTCTTCTGTAACTCAATGAGGCAAATTTAAAGCAAAGAATACCATTTTTTGATACCTCTCTTAGTTCTCGAGATACGTATCTCAAAATTGAGGCGGACCAGAAAAAATTTTGCACTAGGAATTACATGGCGAACATGCACAATAGCTGTTTGTTTCTTCTTAGCAGTGGTGCTTAAGTTGAATAGCCTGGACCGGAGGGGGGGGGGGGATCGCCAAAAGCACAAGGAACCATACCTATAAATGGTTTTTAACATTTGATATCTAAGCAACAGGAGCGGCTTAAGGAATTTCGGGGCCCCCTACTTCTTTTCTAGATGTACTTTTGCCTCTCTCTCTTTTTTTTATTTTTTTTTTTTGCTGTCGTCAGTCTTTACTGGTTTGATGCAATCCTCCATCCCTTCCTATCCTGTGCTAACCTCTTCATTTCTACATACCCCTTACAACCCACGTCCTCAATTATCTGCTTCATATATTCTAATCTCTGTCTCCTCTACAGTTCTTACCTTCAACTGTTCCCTCCACTAACAAATTAACCAATCCAGCATGTCTCAAAATATGACCTACCAGCCTGTCTCTTCTTCCTGTAAGCTTCTTCCATAAACTTCTTTTCTCACCCATCATTCCAAAACTCGTTCATTTCTTACTTTGTCTGTCCACCTAATTTTCAGCATTCTTCTGTAGCACCACATTTCAAATGCTTCAAGTTTCTTTCTTTCCGGTATTCCTAAAGTCCATGTTTCGCTACCGTAAAGTGCTGTGCTCCACACATAGAGTTTTAAAAGTTCTTTCTAATTCCTAGATCAATATTTGAAACTAAAAGGTTTCTCTTTTTCATGAAGGCTCTTTTTGCTAGTGCTATTCTGCTTTTAACATCATTCCTGCTTCGGCCATCGGTTGTAATTTTGCTTCCCAAGTAACAGAACTCACTCACTTCTCCTATGCATCCGATCCTATTTTTATATTTAATCTGCTAGTATTGGTATCATTTCTGCTACATTTCATCACTTTTGTCTTACTTTGATTTATATTCAGTCCAAAATCTTCCTTCAGTATTTTGTTCATGCCATTCAATAACTTCTCAATATCCTCAGCCCTCTCTGCTAACAAGACAATGTCATCAGCAAATCGTAGCATACTGATTTTTTTCCCTGAAAACTTATGCCACATGGAAATTTTTCTTTGACTTTCTTCATTGCTTCTTCTACATACAAGTTGAATATTAACGGGGATAGACTACAACCTTGTCTCACACCCTTTTTAACTGATGCATGTCTCTCGTGATTCTCTACTTTTATTACAGCCACTTGATTCTTATATAGTTTATAGAGTATTCTTCTATCTCGATACTTTAGACCTGACTTCTTTAAAATTTTGAACATCTTGTCCCACCTAACATTATCAAAAGCTTTTTCTAAATCAACAAATGCCATAAAAGTATCTTTGTTTTTCTTGATCCGCCCTTCAAGTATTAATCTTAAAGACAGAATTGCTTCCCTTGTACCGCGATTTTTCCTAAACCCAAACTGATCTTCACCTACTATCTCTTCTACTACCCTTTCCATCCTTCTGTATATTATTCTGGTCAGTAATTTTGAAGCATGTGATGTTAGACTAATGGTGCGATAATTCTCACATTTGTCGGCTTGTGCTTTCTTTGGAAGTGTGAAGATGATATTTTTATTAAAATCAGTTGGAATTTCTCCTGTTTCATAACTTTTTGATATCAGCTTGAATAATCTTTCGATTCCTTCCTCTCCTAGAGATTTAAGAAGTTCTGCAGGGATCTCATCAATTCCAACTGCCTTATTTGCTTTCAAGTCATTCAGAGCTTTATTAAATTCTGTCCTCAAAACAGGATCTCCTAAGTCATCCCAACATACGTTTTCAATGTATTCCTTCCATCTGTTAGCTCTCTTCTGAGCTTAAAAGAGGTTTCCCATCGGCAGCTTTAATGTTCATACCTCTTTTCTTCATTTCTCCAAAATTCTGTTTGATCTTTCTATATGCAACATCTACTTTTCCTGCAACCATTTCCTTTTCTACTTCTTCACACTTTTCTTGTAGCCATTTTTCTTTTGCTATTTTGCATTTCCTATTTATTTGATTTCTAAATTGCCTGTACTGCTCTTTCCTGCTTCATCCTGAGCATTTTTGTACCTTCTCCTCTGATCATCAGCTGCAAAATTTCTTCTGTGATCCAAGGTTTTCGGGCAGCTTGTTCCCTAAAGCCTAAGGTTTCTTTGCCAGCTTTCATTATTTCGGTCTTTAATGCATTCCATTCGTCCTCGGTTGAGCTCCTTTCACAGTTATTCTTAGACCTAAGTCTACCATTTCTGCAAATTTTTTCTTGTGCTAGATTGTTTCAGTTTATTCACTTCCAGTCTGTTCTGCTTATGCTGCTTCCTTATTCGCTTGAATTTCAGCCTGCACTTCATTACTATCAAATATGTCTGCTCCTGGGTACGCTTTACAGTCTAGAACTTGATTCCTGAATCTCTGTTTGACCATGATATAATCTAGCTGATATCTGCCTGTATCCCCAGGACGTTTCCAGGTGTATATTCTTCTTGCATGGTTCTTAAACAGTGTGTTCGCCACTACTAGCTTATATCTTTCACAAAATTCTAGCAACCTGCTTCCTCGCTCATTTCTTTCTCCTAGACCAAAACTTCCTACAGTATTCCCCTCTTTTCCTTCTCCCACTATTGCATTCCAATCACCCATGATTATTAGATTTTCCTCCCCTTTCACATATTGGATTAATTCTTCAATTTCAGCGTATATTTTTTCTATTTCTTCGTCATCTTCCTGTGACGTTGGCATATATACTTGTACTAATGTGGTTGGGACGGGCTTAGTTTCTAACCTCATCAAAATAATCCTGTCACTAAACTGTTCATAATAACTCACCCGTTTCCCTACTTTCTTGTTCATTACAAATCCTACACCAGTGACTCCATTGACAGCTTGTGTGCTAATTATCCTGTGTTCCCCAGACCAGAAATCCTGTGCGTCCTTCCATTTAATCTCACTAATCCCAACAACATCTAACTTAAGTTGTTCCATCTCCCTTTTTAAGTTTTCTAACCTACCTGCCCTATTCAGACTTCTAACATTCCACGCTCCGACTCGTAGAATGTTTCTATCCATTCTGATGACTCCTCCCTGAGCAGTCCCCACCCGGAGATCCGATTGGGGGACTATTTTACCTCCGGAATATTTTACCCAGGAAGAAGCCATCATGATATATGTAATTTGAGAGGATTACATGTCCTCGGGATACCCTTTGGGTCTTTAATGCAGTGGTTTCCCGTTGCCTTCTGCATCCCCATGCCGTTGATCATTTCTGATTCATCCGCCTTTAGGGGCCGTTTCCAACCCCAAGGGCAAGAGGGTGCCCTGAACCGCTCCCCGCTCTTCCGCCCTCTTTCGGAGGCCGTTGGCAAGCAGTGGGTGACTCCTTATACCGGGAATCTTTCAGTCGCCAGAGCCTCGTCCGTGCAAACAGGGTGCACCACGTGAAGGAGAGGTTGACATTTGGTTGGAAAAGACTAGTATAGTCTCTCCCAAACCCTACACCCATATATATATATATATAATAAACAATGAGCAGGAAAATGCTTTAAGGCGATAAAACTAAGGAAGAATAGGGAATATGACCCAACACTTACAACAGATGAAAGTGGCTGAGAATGATGAACATACAAGAGGTTAACACAAGAAATGCAATATTTTGGCGACACCAGGCAAGGCACGACGTGTACATACTGAAGGCTCTCTGGTGAATGAAGGTTGCATGGCATGGCTGGCAAATATCGTAGTATAGAAGGGCAAATACTAAATCGATAATGCTGAAGGTCTGTTATCTTTGGAGGTGGGAGAACATCAACATAATTACTGGGCAAGAATATAAATATTATAAAACATATTTTGAGAAACTTTTAAGTATGAAAAATAAAGTTAAATATGAGCAACAGAAAATAAGTGCTGGCCATTCATTCTTATGGCTAATGGGTTTGGTAGTGTTTGCAGGTTAGCTGGTATACTATAAGGGAGGTTTCACAAGTGGCGTATCCTATGAAAGGAAAGCTCTTGCCAGTGACAGGGTTAGTGAAAGTGGTGGAGGCATGGTGTAAGTTGCACATCTCATAGCGGGGTCTTTTGCATGGGAATGAGCCTTGGGGCAAGGCCACCGACAGACAGTATTCACTCAGAATCCAAAACATCCAGTTGCTGTCCATGTCATCTTCCATGGTACCAATAATTTTAATTCTTGTTTCACGGTCCATGCTATCAGAGTCCTCCCAACAGCAGCATCTTCTCTGAACTCAGAAGGTCGGAACTTGCGTACCAATACAAACTGGGCACAAGACAACATCCTGCTCTCAATTTAAGATAATACCCAGTCGGTACTTTTTGTTCTCCTTCCTCCTTGCCTCTATCCCCACTGTATAAATTAAACCACCACATACCAGTGGTGACGTTTAACTGTGTAGATTATTTGATTTTTTCCATTTTGTTTTATTTGCATACTTATTAATTTTTGCTTACTCAGATTTATGTTGTGAAGATTTTAATGCATTTTTGTGCTCTTATGCAACAGTTTGCATTGCTCGGGTACTAACTCTAATTCACTATCCCCTCTCTCCCTGTCCTCTGTTTACCCCCACCATGTTCTTGACAAACAGTCTTTCTGTGAGACAGTTTCCTACAACACCCACCCTCCATAATGTTCTCCTGTTGACAAACGGCCAAGGCCTGAAATGTACAATGCTACTTGCGTTCTTGCCTTTTTTTTATGTATGTTCACGCCATGCAACCATCTTCTAAGGTTAGTGGTGGTTCATTTTGCTATCCTATTTTGTAATTTCTTTTTGCTACTTAGCACCTATGCACCTATTATTTCCTGATTATACTAAACAATTAACCCAAAGCAATAAAAACAAAACAAAGATGTTACAACTACTAAATGAACAGCTCTGGTGAGGGTTGTTCTGTCGGAAAATGGAGGGGTTGGGGACAGTGTGGAATGGAAGGAAGGTACTGAGTGTTATCTTACATTATACCTTGTGGTTGTCTGGTACTTAATTTATACTGGTATGCTAGTTCCCACATTCTGAGTTGAGGTATGCTGCTTTGATCTGAGAGGACTGTGATGGCATGAATAGTGAAACAAGAATTGAAATTGTTTGTATTGTGTGGTGGCATGATGAGAGATACTGGGTGAGGGTTCTGGGAAAATACAGTTTGTCTGTGTCCATATATTCTGATTACCAGAGGATTCATGGTCAGACCTATGTATGAAGGTGAGCAATGGTGCAGGTTATTTTTATATAGATTGAAGAATACACATGTGGCAAGTGTGGGATCCTTTTGTCGGTAATTCGGTTATTGAAGGTAGCGGAGGCTTGGTGCATAATGCACAATTTGTAGTGGGATCTGTGCCATACTCACTAGAGCTCGGGCAGATGATGTAGAGAATTAAGATGGTTTCCACACTTCAGTCGAATATTAATGACTTTAGAACTTACATTTAATAGATTTTAATTATGGCATAAAGTATCCCAGTGAGCCTCTGTTCTCAGGGGATGCATTTGGAACTGTCATTCTGTGAAGGTGGGACTAGTGGTCCACAGGCATAATATTAAAAATGTAATTCTAATTGAATTATAGATATAATGAAATTGTTCACTTGAAATGGATTTAATACTAATTCTGTACAATATTTAATAGTAAAAGGCATTATCTAAAAAACCAAACTTTCTAAGAGCAATGAACATGTCAACAATTAGGCATTTCCAGGATACAGCTAGCTGCCTTGTTGAATTTGAAGGGCTTTTGGACCACTGTAAGTGCTGCTAACAATTGGTATGATTGGTTGATGATATATATATGGGTGAAAAGTTAGATTCATGTAAATTAGTGTCTTCAGAATAATTTGACGTTTTATTGGTTCTCGGGTTGAAAAAGGTTGAGAACTCTGGTATAGAACATCAAGCCAAGGGGAAGGGGCGGGGGACTTTCCTTCTGTAGCATAATCTACTCCAGACCTTTGATTTGCTATACAGGCAGCAGCAGTTGAAATATATTGTATTATGAAGATAATGGTCCAGTCGATGCATTTACTACTTTATGTTATGTTCAGACATATCGACTGTTCGTTCTTCTCTGAGACTTCAACATTCACTGTGGTTATACAGAGGTTAAGGTCATCAGACTCATTGGGACTGCATGCTGAAATTAGGTTGTATGATATGTCACAACAGGGGCTAATTTTTCATCTGCATTAGGTCTCAATTTGCTCTGCAGATATCATTCAAAGGGTGGTTGCTTCAAGTTTATATGGATGCGGTAACTATTCTGTTTGGATGCAACTGCAAGTAAGAATATTTTCAGAAACAAATCTGTAGGAATGGACAATTGGAAAGATTAATTGGCTTGCTTTAAAGTGTATACTAGAATCCAAAAGAAGTTCGACCATTTCACTAATGGTGCACTACATTGCTAAATCACCAACATGCAGACAACCAACCTTTACATATTAGAATTATAATTATTGTTCTGCTATTAAGAAACAAATGTGTGCATACCTCCCCCTTCAAAAAAATCTCTCTTCAGCTTTTTAGATCACAAGAGAATCTGCCTTCAGAAAAAAATCATTGCAGTAATTCTTGAATACTGTAAATCATTCACGCCAGATGGAGAAGCATATTACGGGATCATCAGTGTCTTTTTATTGATATATCCAATTGAGAATCACTTTGCTCAAATGACTTTCAAACCAGGATCCCACATTCATAAAACAGTCATAAGATATCTGGTTTGTAATTATTATCAAGCCAGGAAATAGGGAACAGTCAATTTTTGTGGCATTAATCAACATCTAGGATATATCTCCATGACAAGATATTAAGGCAATTTACCCCCGAATGTAAGAAGAAGCTTCCAGATACTTTTAACTGAATATGATCCAAACAAATTTTTTCCAGCTATGTATTTCCACTGTTCAATCAAGGCAAGGGCAAGATTTTAGTTGCTGAAATAATGCTGCCTTGAAGAGACAGAGAAGATGGTGAACTGCCACATTGTTGTGTGTCTCAAAATCATTTGAGTTGCTTTTAGTGTGGATTCAAGATCTGATCGTTTTAGAGCCAACCATCCAGCATGCATTTGTTCACAGCCTTTATATAGTAGTAATTCTCTGGCATTGAAAAGGCTTACCTGACTGCTTGGAATATTGCAACAGACATCCAACTGTGATTTCTTTTGAAGTTCGCGCCCATTTTGACATTCATTTTTATAACAGTAGTTTCCTGAGATTTTTCTATGATCAAGAGACTCGGTAAGCAGCTGCATTTGAGAGATCTTAGAGTCAGACTGGCAAATTTATTAAATAGTTGAAAATGTCTGTGTGAGAGATTGTGTAGCATGGCACTTTCATTCCTTGAGGGCGTTAGTAGCTTTTAACTCTGTATTGGATCAGGATGCTAGACAGTTTCTTCCAAATGGGAATTAGTGCCCCTTATTGAGCCATACTGTACTAGTCTCATACCTAGCCTGTTTGTTGAAATTCATTAACCACTTCTTGCCATCCAAAAAATACTATTGATGGCTCTGACTTACCCGTTATTTTATCAACACTAATCAACTCAGCTTATGACTATTTTAAATCTGCACCATGAGTAGTTCTGCTCCAACCAATCTAAAGCCTTTGGACCGTATAACTTCCATATAAATGCCACCTTAGGGGAGTGCAGTTACATATGAACTGTTTCTCTTATCCACTGATGGATAAAGTCACTCGCCTGAGTTTTAAAGAAGCCTAGAAAAATTTGGCACATCTCAAAACAAGATTTGTACTGCTGAAAGCATTTTTATAGTCTTGTTTTCTGATATTTTAAATCAACATCAAATATATGTGTTTGTATAACAATTGGTCTGAATGAGCTTCTTTGGTCAGGTGTTTATTAGTATTTCCTGTAGTGTCACATAGCTACAAACTCAATAGTTCATGTAGAGTTTTAATCAATGAGTTACATGTTGTTTTATAATTACTCCAGAGAGTAACTTCCTAACAATTCAAAGTTCAAAATTTCTTGTGTATTCAGGCAGTAAAAAACATATACTGCAACATCTCATCAAATGCAAGATATTATTGACATTCTTTGTTCACTTCAGCCATGTAGGAAGCAGGGTGTGTTCTGTTGAATTCTTGGCTAAGTAGAAACGGCCAAATGTTACAGTGATTGTAGCAGTGAAAGTAACTAGCAACAAGTTGGAAATCAACAGTTTTTGTAATAATACTGACCTTACCCAGTTGAATAAGCTCCATGTTGTGTGACAGTGGAGCACAATAATTGTCTTATCAATCTGACCCAGGAACCATGGCCCGGCTACTTTAAGAATTTGGGAAGGGGGGGGGGGGAGAAACATGGTTTTCTCATCTCTAAGCTTCACATAGATCACTGCCTTTTATGGACAGATGGACACTTTCCTCGTGATGGGACCCACCAGAATATGAAGTTGGTGATGAAGCTTTTATTCTTTTTGTTTCTTGGAGTCTTGTGTTGAGAATGAACGTAGGGTTAAATGACAATTTCAACATTATTTTAAAGAATAAGCAGATAGTTGTAGTCTTCTATGTGTGGCAATCAGTTTTTTTCAAGGATACTTAAAACTAATGTAATTATTGTGATAGTCATTTGATCCCTTCACAGCTATTGTGCCAACATTTTTGCTATTGCATTTTTATTATCTTTGTTCATGTAAAGGCATGTTTTATGTTTGGTTAGCATCTTTACTGCTTGATAATATCTTAATTGTTTGTGTTTTTTTATTCCCTGTATGACTGACCATTTTACAGTCATACAAGCACCAGATTTTTTTCTTCTGAGTTACATTGCCAGTAACTTTGTGTTAGAGCACTAATGCTCACACTGTTAATGCCTCCTAAAGCCCAAGACGACAAGAAATGCGGTCTAGCAGAGCACAATGACAAGAATACCATCGAGTCGAGATGCCTATGGAGGATTACAAGAAAAGCTATGGCGAGTTCATATGCGACTGCAGATGGTGAACTTTTGGAAGTATGCATCTAGGTTTTAGTGAGTGTGGATTCAGCTACGTAACATGGTGCATGGAAGCGGTGTACAAGTAAGAATAATCTCTAGTCTTTTTTTTTAGCTATGAATTATTCAATTTGTTTATTGTTTTATTAATGTGGAATAATTGTAAAGATTTTTTGTTAGTGTGGCAAGGTTGTATGTGGAAATTTGGATCCTATCCATTTTTTTTTCTTTGCATGAAAAATTAAACCAAGTTTGCTTTCATGTTTAATGGACTGAGGTAAAGTTATATTATTCTGTATGTAGTTGTTAACAAGTGTTTCTTTTTAGTTTTATGACAGTGAAATAATGGGACACGTTAGTGATTAAAGTGCATTGCTGTTATGCAAGTAATTGATAAAAAGTAGTCAACATCACAGTGTCATTGTGTTGAATTTAATGAGGCACTAATTTTATTGTATTCAGATGCATAAATAAAGCATAGATATATGAATTGTAATAGTTGTTCCTCAATTAGCTTATGGAATGTTACTTTGGTAATTGTTTTAATGATTAGGTATCACATGATTGGGGTGACATGTATGATTTATACCTTCTGTCAACATTTTGTTGATATAAACAAGTTTATACATTTATTGGAGAGTGATGGTCCATAGTTTGGAAGTAGCATGGGCTTGTTTTGAAATATGTTCTGTATTAAGGAAGGAAGTTGGCATCAAACAAGAAGAGCTGAAACTTTGGCATAAACCTGTTTACTGCTCTGCTGTTAGTCAATTCCGGTTAGATACAACCAGCATGATTTGAAGTTATGGATTTAGAAATTAACTTTTGTAACAGTGGGTTAGGAGAGACAAAGTTGAATGGATAAAACAGGAGGGAACGTTTTCAATTGTACTGGAATAGAAATGAGGAAGGGAGGAGAAATGGAGTACTAGTAGTTGTGAGAGGAGGTTTAAAGGAAGAAGTAAAATAGATTACTGAATGGATTATGAAGGTAAATGTAACAGTCAAAGGAAAAAGTCTGGATATACTGCAAGTACATGCCCTGCAAGTAGTCTAGAAAGAGGAGTTTGTACAAGAGCTTCAGAGACAGTTAAACGGGCAAAATGTTATGGTTATTGGAGACCTGAATGCCTGTGTGGGCACAGAAGGGAAGTAATAGGGAAAGAGGGATGGGGTAGCAGGAATGAAGAAGGGGAAAGGCTACTGGATTTCTGCTAGCGAAATGGGTTGATAATAGAAAATCCTAGGTACAAAAAGTTAGAACACAAGGTAACCTGGTATAGTAGTGATTGACAGACGAAATCAGTTGTGTACTACATGATATTTAATAAGGAATTGAAGAAGAGTGTGGCAGATGTAAAGGTAATACCATCAGAGGCATTAAATATAGATCACTGGATATTGGTAATGAATTTAAGGGCAATAGCAGATAGAGGAAAATCTGGAAGACAGGTTAGGAAATTAAGGAGATGGAAATAATTAAGAGGAGTACCAGAGGATGGTAAGGAGCAAGATACCCACAGTGGAAATGGGGACGGTAGAAGAGAAGTGGAAATGTTTTAAAAAGATACTAGTTGTAGCAGCAGAAACTGTATGGAAGGACTGATAACACCAAAAGGTGGAAAGAAGTGGCATGCTGGGATGCGCAGTGGAGCTGAAGAACAGAGCCTTTAGAGAATAGTTCAAGCAGAGGACACAGGAGACGAGATGAATGTATGAAGAAAAAGGAGGCTAAAAAATAATGGAGGAAAGTAGAAAATGGCTGGAGAAATGGACAGAGATAGTGGAAGAAGACAGCAAAGGTAATAAGAAAGTATATATGGAATATAAGAATGAAGAGGAAAGATCTGATTGAAAGTCAACATCCTGGATGAGAATGGAAATGAAAGAAACAGCGCAGAAAAACTAAAAAGGAAGGGGAAGGGTCATTTTGAAGCCTTGCTGAACCCAGATTGGACATAGGGTGATACAGTTCTACAGGGCAGCAACCATATAACTTGGGAAAAGTTGGAAACAGCTCTGGGTAAGATGAAGTGTGGAAAGGCATCAGGTGTTAATGAATTGAGAGTGAAAGGGTAGCAGGAGTATTAGGAAAGCCGTGGCTATATGAGAAAAGTGTGAAAGGAAGGCATAACTCCTGAATACTGAAAGAAAGGAATAATCGTACCTATCTTCAAGAAAGGGAGCAGGAAGGAGTTAAAAACTATAGAAGGATCACACTGATGTGCTATTGTGCCAAAATGTATGAGGAGATACTTGAAAAAAGAACATGTGACAGGATGGGAAAAAAAAGCTAAGGTAAGAGTAGTATGACTTCAGATCAAGGAGATCAACAATTGATCTAATATTCACAATGAGACATCTACAGGAAAAAACATGAGTATGGAAAGGACCACTGCTGGTATTTCTTGATTTTGAGAAAGTGTATGATTATGTACACAGGAGTAAGACATGGGAGGCCATGGATAACAGAGTAGTCCCAAAATAAACCATCAGTAGAGTGATGCAACTACACCAGGTAAGTGTGACCTATTGAAAGTAGGGGAAGGAAGAACAGATTGGCTGAAACAAAGGAGTGGACTGAAAAAGGAAGTGTCCTCTCAACACTACTTTTAATTGTAATCATGGATGATATAATGGAGAAGGTGGGAGAGGGAAACTGGAGGTTATGGCTTTTGTAGAAGACCTATTGATATGGGGAAGTTGTAAAGAAAAGTTAATTGCCTGTTGGATGTATGGGCAGACTGTGTTGAGTGATATGGTATGAAATTTAATGTGAAGAAATGTGGTAATAAACGGAACGAAGAACAAGATAACAAGGGAATTGTGTGCAGGTGAACAGCTGAAGAAGGTAAACAGTTTCAAGTACTTGGGGAGTGTTTTAGAGAAAAGGGGAAGGAATGATGGTGAAATAAGTGAAAGAGAAAGACAGGCAGATGCATTTTTAAGGAGTATCAGATGGCTGATATGGAATAGGGATGTGCCACAGAGAAGCAAGAGAGTAATTTATTACATATACTATGTGCCCATCCTGAAACCTGTACAGCGAAGAAGTGGGACATCAACAGGATACAAGCAAGTGAAATGAAATTTTTAAGATGTAGAATGGATGAGACTAAAATGGACAAAATAAAAAATTAAACGATTAGGCACACCATAGATGAGAAACCTCTACAGGAAATCATAGATAAGGCCAAACTAAGATGTTATGGAATTTAAAGAGAAAGGAGAAGCAGGGAATCCCTAGAAAAATCCACAAAATTAAGATGCATGGTAAATGACCCAGAGGAAGACCAAGGGATGGATAGCTGAGAGGAGTGGAGGAGTGTTTACGGAAGTAAGGAGAGGATTGGACCGAGGTGGTGACAGGCATGGTGGAAAGAGAAAAGGAAATGGAGATGTTTGTACACAAGGCAGACCCAGCTGGTGGCTGGAAGCTGTTGAATATGATGGTGAACAGTGGGTTTTAAAAATTGATTGCCATAATGATAGTTACCAAAACACTTATTTTTAAAGGTATTGTGTAGGTTTTAAGTTTTGAAGGTTGCAAATTAGTCTGGATTGTATAGTATTTATAACAAAAGGTGATGTCATAATAACTTCAGTGTGAGGAACCAATGAAATAGAAGTAGGGCTAAGTGATGACAATTTAGTGACAGTAACTGTGCATAGTCTTGTCAAGCCACAGTGAAGGTAAAAGTAATCACAACTCTGGTTATTTGGATTTGGTATTATGCTACCATTGAGTAGAGATGTTTTTGCATACTTGGTTGCTGCATTACATAGTTCAGTAATATTTGTGATATGTTATGGTAGACTAAAATTTAAAATTATCATTTGTTTTATCTGGGGGAAAGAGTGTAGCATTTCGTTGCAGGAGACTGACTACAGGGGTTAGTTCAGCTACATTAGTGATGGAGTTTCAAATGCCCTTGTCTTCCACCTTTGTTGAGGGCACTACCTTAATGGTTCTGATTTAAAAGGGTACTTTTAGCTTTTGAAATTATAATTTATGAGACAAAAAAATAGGAATGTCCAAGCGTTTGCTTTGATTGTGTGAAACTGGTGATAAATGAATTGCGTTCTGGACAGACAGTACAGCAGGATTGAAATTTGAATCCAGGCCAGCGTTGTGCTTTCTGGGTCAACTGTGGTGCTCGTTTGTTGGGGGGGGGGGGGGGGGGGAAAAAATTGGCGATACAAAAGTGCAAGCTTTTTGTTTCATATTCAATTTTAACAAAACAAGTTTGTAAAATGTTTCTCTTGAGGATGATTATCCAATTTCTGTATAAAAGACCAAGCCTTCCTCTAAAAAAAAATTGCTATTACTGTATCGAACATTTAATTGAGCCTCAATTTTTGGCTAGATTAAAACCTGACTTGTAATTAATTTTTTTTATGAGAAACCTTTTTCAGCTAATGAAAAATCACCCACAACTAGGAGCGTTGAGAAATTTTTTCGAATGTATGTGGAAAGATTGAAGTGTTACATTTGAGCAAATTTCCTTTTGAGAGTTCAAAATATTTTGTAATGTACTTATTGCACTAACAGTTATATTCAGTAGTTTTATTGTTATTTATGAATGTGAAGTATTTTATTTTGGCTCTACTGAATCAGTTAACAGGAGTTCTTCATTCATACCTTTCTTTTTTTTATATTTAAAAAAAGTTGGATGTTTTTGCTATGTCCAGCTACATTGTGATACAATATTTATTGTGAAGTGTGTTATTACTTTGATAACTGCATAAGTGTTAATATAATGGGATACCTTGTACATTAATGTGTGAGTGGAGGTGCATTGTAATCTTCTCGGGTGCCTAGTCTAGGCAGTCACAGCAAGTTTGTAACATCCGGAAGCCATGCAACACCTGGTGAAGACAGCAGAACCATCTATTGTAATATTGTGTTTCTACAGCACCATCTGCCTGAACACCTGAGAAGATTACATTGAACCTTGTTAATTCTTTTTCTCTTGTGTGGCTTAGTTCTCAGTAAGGATGTAAATAATTACTTTACACTGGTAGTGATTTCAAGAACAGGGCCTACTTGTAATATTGTTGGTCACTTTTAATGATTTGAAGATATTGCATATCAAATATTTTCTAAATTCATTTAATAGGCTATTTGACTATTTTTGGGAAACTGTTAACCAACTTTAAGAATGGAAGTGGTTCTTAATTCGATTGAGATATATATATATATTCAGCAGTATCTTCACCAATTGAGAACCAATTTTAGTGAATTTATTTTATTGGATGGGGTATATTTTAAAAATGGTCCCATTTAACTTTCATTGTGATCCCATGAACTTTTTTTGAGGCCACTCAGCTCCGAAATTTTGTATATATCTTGAGGAAGCTTTCTCGCAGTTGAATTGCATACCACGATAAGTGCTAAATATGCTGTGAAGTGTTTCACTTAGCTATTTCATTAGGGAGATTATATCACAGTTTATATACATAAATCTGAAGCAATCCAATTGAGATCCTGCCACTCCATTTTGGAATTGCAATATTTGAAAAATCAGTCCTTGATTATGGGATTGCAAAATCCAGGAATTCCAGTATCCATGTTCTAGTGGTTTCATACTAATACCAGCCCCAAAGCCCATCAGAATGTTGGGTTGGATGGAGTGTTCTGGCAATTCATTTTTTTTTCTGTTACGTAACTAAATAGAATTGTTTTAAAATAAAACTCAATTTAATTCCTCGTCACTTGTGCTGTAGCAAAACAGTTGTCAGATTAGTCCAGGTTGCATTTCAGCCTAACCACAAACTCCACTGCTTCTAGAAAATCAAACAATCACACGTGAAAGAATAATTCACCTGTATTGCATGTTAATGTTATCATGCATTGCAATATAAACTTGATTCAAAATCTTTGCAGTTTCTTATATATTTATTTTTTGTTATCTCTGATGCAATTCAATGTTTTAACAGCTGACACAGCTTACATGGGGCTGAAATAATGACCTCAGTAATATGAATGAAAATGAAAAATACTAAAAATAAATCTTAACTACTTACATTAAGCCATGTAATATTAGTTTCAATTGTGGTGTAGGGTGCATAGATAGTGTTCAATTTGGAACTAATTTCATTCAAATCAAATAATCAAAATCTTGAACATGGCAGCATCAACAGCAACGGTATTTCTTCAATTGTATAATGAAAACACAGCCAAACCTGTTGCAAACAGGTTTGGCTGTGTTTTCATTATACAATTAAATCAAATAATGTTTTCAGTAAAAAATAGCAAATAGTAATTCATATGCCGATTTAAACGAAATACATACTTTTCTTTCGCTGTTCTTGCAATTCATTTATAGTCAGTTGCTTAACTAAATAGTGTTACAAAATAAAGTTCAATGTAATTCCTCATGCCTTGCACTGAACCAAAAACTTTTAGTTGTCATCCTGGTCCAAGTAGCATTTCAACCTAACCACAAACCATACTAAAATTGCAGCCAGAAAAACTATTAATACTTGGTGATATAATCTTGATCAAAAATCTTCATGGGTATTTACACCTTCCTTTTTTTATATTCATGATTCATGTCAATACTGCAACGTTTGAATGGCTGACAGAGTTACATGCGGCTGAAATATGACTTCAACAAAAGCAACGGAAATTAAAAATAAATCTAACCAACTTGCGTCATTCCACGTAATATTAGTTTTAATTGTAGTCTATGCTGTATAGATCATGATCAGTGTGGAGCTACTTTAGTTAAAATGAAGTAATTATTTAAGTAACAGAACACTCATGAAAACAATTTAAAAACTGTTCAAAATTCATAGATGCTATTACCCACTTACAAATACATTCATTGTATTGTGATATAAATATTGAAATATTTACATGTATCTGATATAGTTACATTAATAATGAAAGCAACTAATAGTTAATATATTAATTTAAATGCAGTATATACCTTTATTTCAGTGTTTCGGCAAATTGTTCCTTCCAGTATATTGTAACAGTTACTTAAAATATCTACATTGGATATAAATATCTTGTAAGCCTGTCAATGACATTTTGAATACAGTATTTTAGCAATTCATTTCTTCACCGACTTACGTACAATTTTCATCAACTAACGTTCATTATATTGAAAATGATGTAACGCAGATATTTGTTAGCTTACTGTAAAAATGGTATCGCTGTAGAGAATGTGTAAGAATCTAGATCGAACGAATTTTAATTAAGCAAAAGCAACTAATAATTAATATGTCAATTTCATTGGAGTAGGTAATGTTCTTTCAGTGTTCTGGCAGTTAATTTATTCGCGGATGCATTGCTAAATAGAACTATTCAATTTGACCGTATTTTTTTGTTACGATCAGATCAAACTACCCCTTCACACCTCGCACAGTGCCTTCGCTGCCATGCCACCTGTCCATCTGTTATCTTAAGTCAGCTGTGGAATGTCAACCCACGAATAAAATAAAATAAAAACTAGTTGTTTAATAGATAACGCAACCTGGTTTTGGTGAGATATTTTTCTTTGTGTGGACTATTTAATAATTTATCGGGAAGCTGAGCCGGCGAACAGGATTTTTTTCTGATCCTTCATTATGTGTGATAAAATTTTTGGAAGTATTTATTTGTGAAGGTCTATCAGCATGCTGCTCATCACTCACTTTGAAATAGTGGTTGTTTTTTCTTTCCTTCTGTCTTCTCAATCATTCCTTTTGTCACCAGTTTCATCTAAACGGCACAGTATCATTCGAGCAGTGTGTATAGAAGGGTTATCTGTATTTAAAATACAAAAAAAACTATAATACCGCTAAAAATGTAATAGTAAAAAACTATTTTATGAAAAAATAAACGTAAATGAACAGTTCTTTACATTACTATTGTTTGAAAATTTAAAATTAAACAGTTACTTTTGGATTCTGTCCTAGCAAAGGCTAGAAAAACAAAGTGACAATAATAAGGAAAGACAATAATAAATTAGATTAACTTTGAAGCTTCTACCATATGATGCAGTCTGCCAGCTAACACTGTAGTGCCAGAGATATGCCTCGGCCCTGAATGAGGATGAGCCACAGATTAAAATACCGTCTAATTTGTTTCATTAAACTGTTTCCCTTAAAAGAATTTCCTCCTCACTGTATGCTGGGAATTTTCATACATATTCCCCATGTCACCTTGAACAACATATAAGGGACAGTAATCCATTCCTCATGGTGGAAGGCTGCCAGCAGAGTGACAGTTGGCACCGACTCCAAAAATAACTGATTAATGTTAAAATTTCAATAATAATAATAATGTAAAATATTGTCCATTTATATTTATTTTCTTCTAAGCAAGGTACAATTTTAGTGTTTTTTAAGGTGGTTTTTATTTTTTGTAGGAAGTTTTTAAAAATTAAAGTTTTTAAAAGCCTGCTAAAAACACTCATTTGCAACATGGTGCGTGCCAATGACGCCCATGACATCACATGTCAGTAAGCACTCTGTCCTTTCTAGATAAGTAATGTTTTGTTTTTCTCTCAGTTTGTGTATAAATTGTTGCAAATATGGTTTATAAATAGTGTGTAGTACACCGATATGCAAACACAACAATAAAATCTTCCCCCAAAAAACCAAGTGTTTGCACAATAGCTGAAATACAAAAAGAAGTCGCTGCAACTTGCTTGAAGAAACGCAGACGATATTGTGACTAATTCACATATCATTTTCTTTTACGATCATTTACACTGTTAATTGTAGTACTAAAATAAATAGAAATCTTTAGTGCGGAAATGGGAACTAGAGAAAGAAAAAGTCTGATGTGTAGTATATAACATCTGTTAATATTCATCTTAATACCAATTGCCCATGCAGTTTAAGTTGAGTATCAGTCAGGTTAGGGTCCTTAGGTTCAATTCTCACTTTGAAATATGTTTTGTTGGTTTCTGTGTATATTTTATTTTGGTATTATTTAGTCATAAATTTTTTTTTAAATTCTTCAAAGGCTTCATAAATGTTTGGATAATTGCAAAGATTAGAGGTGTAGCTGCAGAAGACTTCAAAAATGAAGCTGGACATTGCTTATACGCAGAAAAAGAGGTTTTTTGGAAACTGAAAATTGCTTGCACAATAAAAGGAATACCACCTAAATGGACACATTTATATCAATGCAGTGTTCTGGAATTGTTAAAAGATTAGTGTGAAATTTCTGCAAATGCTTTTAATATAAATTTCATTATTCACAACTGTCCGACTATATTTTTTTGTCGTGATAAAGTAAGTCTGGTATGTTTATAATTAAACAGAAGAAAAAAGATAATTTAAAATTGTAAATGAAATAAACTTCCTCACTTCAAAAATAAAAACTGTGTGTCTGGTTATGGTAGGATATCTTTTGATATAAGTTTGATTGTATGTCAACAATTTGTTTCAAACTTTAAATGACATTTATCATACAAAAATTTGAGAATTCTTCGAATAAAAACAAATTAATATTTTGGTGAATGGTTACAAAAATGATTCTGTAAGGCAACAAACAGCAAACAGAATAAAAAATGTTTTCCCAAACAAGAATCAAACCTATGACCCTGCCAATTCCAACTGCACCCTTTAATTACACAGCTAACCAGACACTTTGTAAGGTAACCTAAAATTTTGTTACTCTATAACAAAATTTGTTCACAGAACAGCGAGTTCATTTAAATAACATTGCAGATTAGTTTTAAACTCATTTGCTTAGACAATTCAAGTCATAAATCAGATAAAACTGTTATCATATATATTATTTCTATAAGGTATTTTTTTGTCACAAGCCTATATCTTCCTTCATTCTTAACCGAAATCAATGAATGAGGTGTCATTTTAAAGCTTATGGTCTCCACTTTGGTTAAATCATATTTTAAGCAAGAAAGTTATCGGAATTCGACCCTTAAAGGGCAAAAATGTATTTTTTTCTAAAATGCTGTTTTCTGCGTTACGAGTCAGTTATCTCCCTGGATTCCTATCTGAAACAGTTTTATGAAGTATCGTTTTAAAGATTAAGATCTCCGCCTTAGTGACGTAATATATTAAGCCAGAAAGTTTTCGGAATTCGACCCTTAAAGGGCAAAAGTATCAATATTTTTGCAATGCGTTTTTGTGTCACGAGCGATTTATCTCCCTTAATATCTAACCGATATAGATAAATGAGGTATCATATTAAAGAATAAGGTCTCCGCCATGGTAACATTATATTTTAAAAAAGAAATTTTTCGTAATTCGACCCTTATAGGGCAAAAATGTCACTTTTTCTAAAATGCGTTTTTTGTATCTCGAGCCATTTATCTCCCTGGATATCTAACCAAATCGATAAATGAGGTAGGATTATGAGGAGTAATGTCTCAGCTTTGTGACATCATATTTTAAGAAAGAATGTGTTAGGAATTCAACCCTTAAAGGGAAAAAGTATAAATTTTTCTATAACGCATTTTTGTGTCACGAGCGATTTATCTCCCTTAATATCTAACCGATATAGATAAATGAGGTATCATATTAAACAATAAAGTCTCCGCCATGGTAACATTATATTTCAAGAAAGGAATTTTTCGTAATTCGACCCTTAAAGGGCAAAAATGTCACTTTTTCTAAAATACGTTTTTTGTATCTCGAGCCATTTATCTCTCTGGATATCTAACCAAAATCGATAAATGATGTAGGAATATAAGGAGTAATGTATCAGCTTTGTGAAATCATATTTTAAGAAAGAATGTTTTTGGAATTCAACCCTTAAAAGAAAAAAGTATAAATTTTTCTATAACAGATTTTTGTGTCACGAGTGATTTATCTCCCTTGATATCTAACCGATATAGATAAATGAGGTATCATATTAAAGAATAAGGTCTCCGTTGTGGTAACATTATATTTTAAGAAAGGAATTTTTCGTAATTCGACCCATAAAAGGCAAAAAAGTTAATTTTTCTAAAATGCGTTTTTTGTGTCTCGAGCCACTTATCTCTCTGGATATCTATCCGAAATCGATAAATCAAGTACGATTGTGAGGAATAATGTCTCAGCTTTGCTGACATCATATTTTAAGAAAGAAGTGTTTGGAATTCAACTATTAAAGGGAAAAAGTATAAATTGTTCTACAACGTATTTTTGTGTCACGAGCCTTATATTTCCCTTGATATCTAAACGATATAGATAAATGACATATCGTATTAAAGACTAAGGTTTCCGCCGTGGTAACATTATATTCTAAGAAAGGAATTTTTCGTAATTCGACCCATAATGAGCAAAAATGTCAATATTTCTAAAATACGTTTTTTGTGTTTCGAGCCATTTATCTCCCTGGATTTCTAACCAAAATCGATAAATGAAGTAGGAGTATGAAGAGTAATGACTGAACTTGGTGACATTATATTCAACCTAACTATTCATTGCATTTTATTCACGAAATTTTCGCACGGGTCGTCTAGTATTTATTTATTATTTATTTATCAATCTTGTTCCATGGATCCCTGCTGAGGAAGTACCTCTGGGATGTGAAACATGTCATTGTTGATACATATACACATAATATGAGTTATATCATAGTAAATATATATATATATATATATATATATACATATTTTACAAATACAAGAAATAATAATAAACATACATTTTTGCAACTGAGTTTTGCAAACGTCATAATGAGTACAATTAATTATTTTCTTCAAATTCTTGTATGGAGTAGAAGGAGTTGCCAATAAGATAATCTCTAAGTTTTTGTTTGAATACATCTTTATTATCTGAAAGCTGTTTTATATGATTAGGTAGTTTATTAAACAGATGTATCCCAGAATAATTAACTCCTCTTTGTACTAATGACAGAGATGTTTGTGTTTTATGCAAGTTATTTTTGTTTCTTGTATTGAAACTGTGTACCTGTGAATTAGGTGTAAACAGGTTAAAATTTTCTATGACAAAGCTCATGAGAGAATATATATACTGAGAATACATTGTAAGAATATTGAGTTTCTTAAAGAGTTGTCTGCAAGAAGTTCTTGGTTTTACCCTACACAGAAACCTAATAGCTCTTTTCTGTGCTATGAAAACTTTTTTACTTTGTGAAGAGTTTCCCCAAAAAATTATGCCATATGACATTACTGAATGAAAATATGAGGAGTACACCTGTTTCATTAATTCTAGATCTGCTGTTAGAGAAAGTGTTCGTATTGCGAAGGTGGCACTACTTAACTTTGCCAGTAGTGTAGTGATATGATCATGCCAACAGAGTTTCTGATCTATTTTGATGCCAAGAAATTTTATACTCTCTGTTTCTAAGATTGTGTTGTTTTTATAGTTTATACATATATCTGGCTGTGCATAGTTTTTTGTTTTAAACC
Source organism: Vandiemenella viatica (assembly GCA_031002005.1). Classification (NCBI taxonomy): domain Eukaryota; kingdom Metazoa; phylum Arthropoda; class Insecta; order Orthoptera; family Morabidae; genus Vandiemenella; species Vandiemenella viatica. Next base: position 32,756,777 of record JARYHS010013630.1, on the reverse strand, counting down.
TAATATAATGTGTTTTTTTCAAAATTTAATTTTAATGAATTTGCCTTAAACCAATTTGCTACTACTCTAAGTACTTCATTTACATTAAATTCTATAGTACTGTTTGGTGTTTTACGCACAGTCAGGTTAGTGTCATCTGCAAATAAAACACTCTTAACTATGTCGGATAAATTTCCAGGAAGGTCATTGATGTATAACAGAAAGAGGAGGGGACCTAAGACAGAGCCTTGTGGAATTCCATGTTTTATTTTCTCCCAGTCTGATGAAGCGTCTTTACTTATTTTAGAATCAAAAATTGAAACTTTTTGCATTCGGCTTTCAATGTATGATTTAAACCATTTACCTGCGGTCCCAAAAATACCATAGTATTCCATTTTTTTCAAAAGTAATTCATGATTTACACAGTCAAATGCTTTTGCAAGATCACAAAATATTCCTACAGGATTCATTTTATTATTCAGTTCCTCAAATGTGTTATTTAAAAATGAATATATAGCCATTTCTATGGATGATCCTTTTTTGAACCCAAATTGTGAATTAGGATATTATAGTGTGTAACATGTTTTATTACTCTACTATACATGACTTTTTCAAAAACCTTTGAGAATGTTGAAAGTAATGAAATGGGACGATAGTTGTCTACACATGTTACTTCTCCTTTTTTAAATAATGGTTTTACAACAGCATATTTTAGTCTATCGGGAAAAACACCTTGTATTAAGGATTCATTACAAATGTGAGCAAGTACATGACTGATACAGTCTGAACATCTTTTCAGTAATTTACTTGAAATATTGTTATAGCTGGAAGAATTTTTAGGTTTTAATTGTTTAATGAGTTTATTTATTTCTGAGACTGTTACTGGTGGCAATTTCATCTCCAAAAAGCTATTTGGGAAAGCAGTAGCAAGAAGCCTTAGAGCACTATGTGGGGATTGCTTTTCTATGCCTAATTTATCTACTACTGACGTAAAATGTTTGTTAAATATTTCACAAACTTCCCCTACTTCGCTATACACATGTCCATTTTGTTCTATTTTTATGTCTTTAGAGTGATTTACAGTTTTTCCTGTTTCAGTCTTTATTATATTCCATATTGTTCTCATTTTATTGTCTGAATTTTCTATTTTCGCCGATATGTACTTTTTCTTGGCCTTCCTTATTACATTTCTTAGTATTTTAGAATAAAGTTTATAGTGAACTTTCAGCGCATAGTTATCTGATTCTCTCATTTTCAAATAAAGGTCCCTCTTTGTTTTACTAGAGATTCTAATACCCTTTGTTATCCATCCCATGCCCAGTTCATTGTTTGGAGTGTTGAGAATTTTCCTTTTTTTGAAACTACCTTCAAAAAGTGTTAGAAATATATTCAGAAAGGAATCAAATTTCGCATTAACACCCTGCGCATTATATACTTCTAACCAGTTTTCATTGTTTAAGGTATCTATGAAGTGTTTTATATTATTTTCACTAATATTTCTTCTATAAACCCAGCTTTTATTTATCTGTTTAACAGTGTTCCTGGACTCGATACATAATAGCTGGGCATCATGATCTGAGATACCATTTATTACTGGATGTATGCTGTAATTACTGCACTGAGAAATATCCATAAAAAAATTATCAATTGCAGTCCTGCTATTATTTTGTATTCTCGTAGGAAAATTTACAAGTGCTGTTAAGTTAAAAGACAACATCAAGGCTTCCATATCTAATCTATCATTGCTGTGATTCAGAAAGTCAACATTGAAATCTCCACATAATACTATTTGTTTGCTATTTGTAAAACTTAGTAGCAAAGACTCTAAATGAGATAAAAACAGTCTGAAATTACCTGAGGGGGCCCTGTAAATTGCTATCACTATCAGCTCTTCCTTATATTCTAGTTTAGTAACACAACATTCAAAGTGTTGTTCTATACAATACTTACTTACAACTACACTACTGCATTCAATATTATTTTTAACAAAAATGGCAACTCCCCCTTTCTCCATTTTACATCTGCAGAAATGAGAGCTTAATTTATAATTTGGGATGGACAGCTGAGATATTCCTGTATCAGACAAATGATGCTCAGATATACACAAAATGTCTACATTAAAATTTCTGGAATTTTGAATCTCTTCTAGGCTTAAGGTAATGTCATCAGTTTTACTAAATATTCCTCTTATATTTTGGTGGAAAATACTGGTCTGAACACTTTGACGCAATGACTTTGAATTGTTTATTTTATTATTACATACTGGTATATCAGTTGGAATTTTTAATTTCAACAAATTATGATCATCAGAGACATTAATTTCCTTAAGACATCTTAATAAATCTATTTTATTTACCCTAAAAAAGGCCGCGACGTAACACCATTTATCACAGGAATACCTCTTTCACTCACCTGGCATCCTCTGACCTCATCAGCAATAAGAAGCGAAAGCTTCCTCTTACCTCTGACATTCAGATGGAGTCCATGGCGAGTATAACTGTCCCTACCAATGCAGGCCACATCAATCAAACCAATGTGTGAATTAGCCGGCCGCCAGAGAACCCTTTCCAAGGATGCATTTGTACGCCTGATGTTATGCCACATCCAGGGTTTATCGTAACGCTCAAGCAAACCAACAAATCTCACACCTGTCTGACGTGTGTTCTTGGAAAGTAGTATTAGCATATCTGGTATTTGGATTCTGAATATTTCATTAAAGAAAACATTACCTTCATTTTTTGAGCTATTGCAGACTATAACTAGTAGAATGAAGTTAGTAATATTACAGTTTGAAGGTTTTTTCCTGAAGAGATATGAAACTTTAAAATTTGAAACCATCATGAAAATGACGTTAAAACAGAAAAATAGTTAAACTTAGGAGAGAATTAATTCAAAGGATTCGCCAAGTGTAAATTAAAGAAGATTTTTTTTCTAGGAATGACATTGCAATTGGTTTTTGAATTGATACAATATTTTGGCTTATATCCGAAAAAGAAAATTATGGATAAACTAATTAATATGGACGATTTCTTATTGAAAAGGGCATGTAGAATCTTTTAAAATATGTTTCAGAGCTGTCAGTTAAATATTTCTAAAAGATACACAGTTTTTAAATCAAGAATTTTGGTTCAACCAGTTAGAAAACAGTAAATGAGGTGATCTTAGTACCAAACAAAAGAGTAGAAAATTAGAAGCAAATTAAAACTAATTTCATAGCTTTAAAATTGTGGAAGTTGTAAACATTTTTTTGGAATTTCAGAAAATAATTTTTTATGGCCAAACCAGTAAAGTTACAATTTTTTTTATGTGGATTGAAATTATGCTTATAAGCCCATCCAACTACTGTCAAAATTTCAGGCTGGTAGGAATTTATTTAGGGATTTCTTAAACATCGGATTTCAAATCGTTGAGAGCAGAAGACTACACTTGACCAGGAGTTGGGACTCCTTTCATGAGAAGGAAGTAAATTCCCGTTCCCACATGTCTTCTACGAATAGCAGTCCCAGGCTCGCTGCCCCCAGTTTTTGATTATCAGTTGGAACGAGACCACGTTTCTCATTAGTGCAATTTGGATGTGATGATAGGTGAATGTAGATGCCCGGGCAGGCATGTTGAACTTTTGAGGTTAACCTTTGGCGAAATTAGCATTCCTCATGTGACTGTAAATTCAGTTAGGGGTCATGAGGTTGGTCTGTCTCAAATTGTTAATTGTTCCTGCAGTTAAAATTCTTTGGTGATTATTTCTGATGCCACAAGTTTGTGACTTTGTAATTTTTGGAAGAATATATCGTTTAACAGTTTCAATCTAAACAGTGACCTTCAATGATGACTCACCTTTCCTGAGTTTGGGTTAGATTTAAGTGACGACCGAGTTCAGCAAAGCACAAACTGTTTATCCAAAGTCAACAGCACACAGTTGGAGTTGAGACGGAATGGTTTAGCACTAACCCCCATTGAACATTTTGTCTTATAGCTTCTGTTTTACCTTACTGAAATAAGAAGCACGTAAAATGTCACCAGTGTCTTCTTGAGAGTATGAGGTGGAACAAATGATAAATTCTGTTGCATTGGCAAAAAAATATTTATCATTTATTTGTAATTTATCTTCTATTAATAAAATGGCCCACAGCATCCAATTATTTAATGGTTGCACCTATCTTTTACTTACATTATAGCTTGCATTTTTCTCATCAATATTCCATAAAACAGCTAATTGAGTTTATAGTAATGCTCATTCTTAACAGTTTCTGTTAATCACTCTTTAAAATTAAATATAATTCTTAAATTGAAGCTGTTACATTTTTAAGATCAGCAAAATAAAAATCAGGGATTGTTTTTAAAACAAGTCCAACAAATAAGGCATTCAGTTTTAGTATTTTCCACAGTAGGCTTCTACAGAATTGTTCTCCGTTTTGCACTCAAAATGTAAACTCATTAATAACAAGAAATAGCCAGCAACAAACATTAAAATTAACTAGAAACTTTGCTAACCCACCACTCACAGCCACAGCGTTTATTGGCACATAATGTCACTAAAGCGTCCACCAACCATAGAGCATTTTTTTTTTTTTTTTTTTTTTTTTTTTTGTCATGTGACCAAAGGTAAGAAATCAGCAAATTTATTTTTATGATTTTCTTTCAAAATTATAAAAATAACTTTCTTCAGCAGCAATCTATGCACATAACAATATATATATTTGATACAGTCAAATAATCTATTATCTCATATCTTTAAACAAGCAATTCTTGCATATATATTTTTTTGATATATTGGAAATGGCTCTGATGATTTGGATGATATTTCATATTTAGATAACGTTTTGCTTTTCAAGTTTATCTAAATAGTTGTCTTCCCTGCAAAAAAGGGTTTTTACAAAAAAAAAAAACAAGAAATTCTTGTATTTGGTATCTTGGAAACTGCTCTAATGCCATCTTGTAGAAGTTTCAGGCATCAGTAAGCTTAATGATGTTAGTGATAATGGTTATTTTGAAGAGTAGTAATAAATATCACTTTTATTGTATAAAGTTGTTATTAAATACCAGATGTTTAATTGTAAAACATTTGAAAAGTAGATATTGGCTCTGTCAGATGTGATTTTTCAAACTTTTTTACTTTACAAAACTTCTTCGAAAACAATATTAACAGTTATAATGTGATCGTCTTTTACTTTTTGACTGTATATGTTTTTAACAAAAATATAAACATCACTGAATCTATAAATTCATGAATGGTAAAATAATTGCATCTGACCTTGCGCTTTATTAACTTTACTTTATTACTTTTTCGTGAATTGTTTTATTATTGGAAAGGCACAGTGGATCAGAATGGTTGTCAGGTTAATGTGAGGTATGAGCATAGTTTTATTGGAGTAAATGAATTTAATAGTGTTGATTACTCTTCTAAGTAAATTACCACTAATTTTATACCATTAATGAATCCCTGATTAACATTATGATTTCTATTTAACTTAACAATAGCATTTTTTCTTAAAAACAATTTATGAGGTTGTAAACTGGGCTCTAACGTTTTGAGTGAAATTTCATATGTAGATAATGTTTTGCTTTTCAAGTTTGTAACACGGTTTTACAAAGAAACCAGCAAATCTTGTATTTGGTATCCGGGAAACTGCTCTAACCTCATCTCATAGAAGTTTCAGGTACCAGTAAGCCTACTGACGTTCGTTAAGACTTTCTTTGGCTATAGCAAAAACTGTGCAATTCAAAATACTTAGGAAGCCTTCAAGAAAATGTTTAACTTTTATCAAACTGCATGCAAAATCTTGTACATTGAACAAAAATCGAAGATCGGTCACCCAGGTACTTATCTTTAACTGAGATCATGCAAAAGATTGTTTGAAGAATCTGAAGGTGCACTAGCCACACCAGCTTTTCTTGATGCAAGTTCCATTCAATTTGTGTATGATTCCAGTGGTGGATCTAGGAATTTTTCAACCCGGGACAAAAATTGAGATTCCTGATTTCCTCCCTTTAAAAATTTATTTGGTCACTCCCCTGAATCCGGAGCAGGTACCCCTTCCCCTCCTCCTCTTGTTGATTCCCCAGTAATTGATGCTTCAGTTTATAGAAATCTGAATGTAATAAAACTTAATTTATGTTTAGTTTTTAAGGTTTGAGTTCGTATGACTGATTTTACATTACCATCAGTTTTTGATATGTGAAGAAATTTGTCTTTTGTGAAGGGATGGTTCACAATAAAGTTTTTCTAGTTATTAACTGAAGATTGAGAATTCGTGGTTTGATTTGGGATTAACAGTTAATAATTAGAATAAATAACACAAAAATTGTATCAAAAATCATAATAATAATAATTTTTAGGAAAAGCTGATACAAGTGTGATTTTTCTTCAGTTGAAGATTTGGTCAGTTATGATTCAAATAAAAATTAATATTTCAGTAGCAAGTGATATAGTTTTCTGAGATTTGTTGTTGGTGGTCAATGAAAAGGTTCTTCTGCTTATGTAATGTTTCAGTTGTTCCTTGGGAGACAGTCGGAGTAAATTGAATGCGCCTTGGATGAACGCTAAGACATTCAGTACCAAGAGCTCCAACAGAGACACCAATAATGCTAAAATTTTGCATGGTGCAAATCTGTATTAATATTGCTCAGTTTATCATGTTTTGTTCATTTTTTTGAACATCAGTAATAAGTTTTCTGATTTAAGATGTTGCGCTTTATTCATATGTGATTGTACTTTGTTTGATTCATCTTGTTTAAAATATGTTAAAACATGAGCATTCCAATTTCTGCAGTATTTTGGACATTGATTTAATGTATGTTGAGCATAAACTTTCTAATTTTTGTCTGTGCTGCACTTTATATAAATTGTATTTGTAATTTGTGCCTTCAGAAATTGATTTTAATGGAAAAAAAATTATATTGTTACTTGAAATATGCAAATCTTATTGATTAAGAACTTATTAAAGATTTTTCCTCACAGTTTTTTTTTTTTTTTCTTTCTTTTCTGAGAGTTGAAGATCACTCATCTTCTGAATGGTGATGAGTGAAATGCTACATTTTTTTACTACTCATAAATGGTAGTTTAACAGACTGCTGTGACTAGAATTAAGTATGTATCACATCTTGGATTACAAGCCTCATGGGCAGGCAACTAGCACGAATATGGTATCTGTATACGCCACTACAATAAATATGAAAATACCTTTTGGTTACTGATTTTCTCTAACTAAATATGTACCATTTCACCAGAGCCTTTAGCAAGTAGTTGATGACTGACGTAATGTAAATTGTCTAATTGTAAACCATGTGAAGATTGCCAAAGCTACTACACTTGCATTACAAAACAATATAGAGCCTTGCCACTGGAGGGTGGGACATTAGTGTTTGATACATTGTGCATAGCATTCTGATCCTAGCAAGTTATGTGAGACAGTTGTTACTTTCTCGTGACCTGTCATAAGCTGGATGACTTTGTGGGCAATCTGTATTAAGTCTTTTATCTAGTTGAGGACCCCTCAGTAAGGTTACAAGGTTTCGATCTCCCTAGGCGGCAGTGGAGGATCATCAATTGAAATCAAACAGGACAAGGCAGATGCGCCTACTTATTATACAAATGGGGCTGGGTAGATTCTGCAAATTGTGACTGTGGAGCCACCTTACAGACAATCAATCACATCGTTTCTGACTGTCCTCTTCGGCCTACAAGGGAACAATGGCGGAAATCCATGATGCATCGATCATTGCAGTTGACTGGATTAAAACATTAATCTCGAGATATGAAATTGTACAAGCTTGTGATATGTACGTTTCCTATTGTGTACCTCGTAAACAATCATACGATAAATAAATAAATTTAACTGTGTTCAAAAACTCTGTGCCCAGCAGTCACTATGAATCTTCATAAAATTCAATCAATGTTGTTCTGTCTTTCAGTGCTAAATAAAGCTCTGCTGAGTTTCCTGGAAGTTTATCTACCTTACAATGTCCACAGATATTTACCAGCCGAGAGGTTTTATATACAGAAGATTGTTATGGGGTTGCCCATCCAAGCAGCACTAAGTAACTACTATTCACTTATCAAATATAGGGTGTTCAGTGAAGATATTTAAACTGTGTTATGGATTATGGTTTGAATGTGGGATAGCTTATTCAAAGTTATTTGCGCCACTGCTGGCTGATTCTCCAAGTTCAAACTTACAATTTTTGTGTTAAAAGGTGAACACCAGTAGAATCACTTAACATCATTATTAGAATTTATCAGAACCACTACAATGTATAAAAAGCTTTTTTCTTGTAAATTGTTAGAAATGTTTAATTATTCTGATGTTTCATCTATGGCTCAGTATTCCTCATCATTTTAATTTATTGTTAATCCTCTGACACAGTAAGAATTCACTGAACTATAAGATTTAATGTAAGCCAGTACCATCAGTCTTATGCTGTAATGCAGAATATCAACTAGGATGAACATTTTTTACTAACCGAGTGTGGTGGATGAACGGTTAATGTTCTGGCCTCGCATTTGGGAGGATGCGGGTTCGAATCCCTGTCCGGGCATCCAGATTTGGGTTTTCCATGGTTTCCCCAAATCACTCCAGGCGAATGCTGGGATACTTCCTTCAAAAAGGCCATGGCCGATTTCATTCCCGTTTCCTTGTCCCCAGTCCCATCTCGCCTCTAATGACCTTAGCCGTCGACGAGGCGTGTAATGCTTTGGTAGTTTAATTCACTGGTGCCAGTTAGCATTTAATAACTTTTTTTTTAAATAGCCATTAACCAATGAGGAGACCGTCAAATGTTGGGGATGCTGATTTTTCTAAACTTTCTGGAGCATGTAGCAGAGCACGAGGGGAGTACTGTGGAACAGTGCTGAAGTGCACCTCTCAAGAATATCAACCCCCTAAGTTTTGCCACTCATTTATATAACACTAACAATGCATCAATAATCTGTTGTCACAGTGGTCTCGTTAGCGTTTTGACCTGATAACCATGCTAAAAGAATTTTAATCTGCACTCGGATAATTTTTTTCAGTGATATGTTGTATTTCATGTGAGCTATCATTTGCGTATTAATTTTTATTATTAATAATTTTCACTGAATTTGACATTGTATAATTTTTCAAAGAAAATGGAAACATTATATATACTTTAAAAACTTATGTTGCATAAAGTATTTTCTGCTTTTGAATTAAAATACGTAATTTGTCAAAACAAACATATGAACTAATCAATCAAGTTGGAAAAATCACCTAGCTTGTAGTTGATCAGAAATGCTGTGGCTTCGCAATTGACAGGACACTGGTTTCAAATCTCTGTCAGGCTATCGAGATTTCACATCTCCACGATTTCCAAAACCTGTTCCAGGTGATTGCAGGAATGGTAACTTCAAAGGTTATGGCCTAATTTTTTCCATTCCTTGCCCTCGATATTTTCTTGACTCTTAATCTCCTTGATGTTGACGCTAAAACTTTTGGTGTGAAATGTAAAATGTACTGATTTTGTTTTTTAGTCTGATGTTATTCTGCTATAAATGCAGTCTTTTTAATAATGCCAGGATGAAACTTTAGAACTTGTAGCCGCACATAGGCACAGTGACAGGGCTATTAGAAGCGAAGTTAGTTCACTTTTGTGATATTGTGTAATGATGTCTGTACTATTTTTCAATAAAAAACTTAATAAACCTACATGTACAATTACACTATTGAAGTATTGATAATACAGGGCGTTCGCCGGGAAATGCTACCCCCCCCCAGTCTGTTGCCGTCGGCAACTTGCTGGGACAGTGGAGCCAGCAACTACCGCCACATGGCGCTGTGAATCACCGCACTGTTTAACACCTCCGCTGCCCCAAGTGTTGTGAATAAACGTTTCTTTGCGGTTTGGCTGGTTTGGGGCTTCATACTCTTACTAATCTGTACCGTGTTTGAGTGTGAGTAAAATTATGGTACGTTTGCAACAAAGAATATTTCTCTACGATACATATGTGAAGAAGAAGTTGTTTAAAAAGTGTCGCAGTAAATTTCGTCGCGAATATCCTGGCGCTTTACTGCCAGCTATTCAACAATTCTGCGTCTGGTTAAAAAAGTAAGAGAAACGGGTTCATTTTTTAACAAAAAGAGACTGTCGGTCAACTGTATTCTCACAGAGGAGAAAATTGATGATATCGCTTTGTGACTAGAACAGTCACCCAAAAAATCATTAAGTCAGTTAGGGCAGCAGGCAGGCGTATCTAAGACGTCGGCTAGGAAAGTAACAAACCTAGTTCACTTAAAGCCGTACAAAACAATTGTGGTGCATAAAATTACAGAAATAGACCAGGAGCCTAGGATTAGATTTTGCAACTGGTACCTGCAGGGTGTCCACGATGGCACTGTTGATCCGCAACTGATGTCACATTTAAATGCTTAGCACATACAAGTTTATGAAGCGTAATTATTATGAAATAATCCGCGGCCGACTGTCGAACAATGCCGGAAGCTGACCGCTCACTCGCCGGGAGCAGTTTCTTCCTTGTAGCGCTAACAGTGGGTAGCGTTTCCCGGCGAACGCCCTGTATAATAGTGAGAACTGTTCATCACATTGTTACAGTTTACTTACCTGTTTTTTTTGCCCCCTTTTCTCACACTGTGCAATATCTAACGTTTCCATCTGTTGAGAAACTGGGGAACCTTTAGTCCACATCCTAATAAAAGGCGATATGGAGATTGGTACCTTGGGCATACTGGTCTCTTTAAGAGAACACACAGTCCACTACAGCTTGTGTGTGACTAATAGCAAACAGGGACCAAGCGACAATGACTCCATACACGTTCACTTGAATATATATTTGATAGATAAATACATAAAATGGGCAAAAACAGGTCCTAACAACAATTTAGGCATTATTAAACTACAAGCAATGCCCTTATATGCCCATAAATCTTCTTTTTAAAAAAATATATTTCAATCAGGAACAAAATAGTTCCGAGGTCTAGTGATAGTTATCTTCGGTTATTAATATTGCAGGTAGTCCTAGCTTATGACACACTTGCTTCTAATGAGAATCAGCTACATATTGCCTTAGAAATGGCACAGTAAAAATTGATACCAGATTGATTAAATAGCAATAAGATCTAAAAGTGGATATACCAAGGTAAAATTCTCATTTTATTACATCTGATTCAATATTAATATTTTCCGTGGGATTGTTATAATTAGGGTTTGGATCTTTATGAACAAAAAAAATAGAGAAATGTGCAGGCAAATACAACCTTAAAAATGGGTAAATATGACCTAAAAATGACAAAATATGACAGTACATTTAAATTTACTATATATAAAAAAACGTGCTCAATTATACATCATTTATTTTATATAGTAGTGCAGCGAGTGCACAGAAGCAAATTATGCTGTCTACATGAAGACACCATTGGTAAATTAAATTTTAAATCGTTTGGTTGAAGTCACTTTAATTTCAAACAATTTTCAGAATAGAACTCTTTCATCTGTACTAAAACACTCTTCTTCAAATTCCCTTTGTAACTTTGCACTTTCAGAAAATTTTAGTTTCGGCAAGGCAGTATGTCTGCTCACTTATCCGCTGCAGATTTAATGCTGGCTGAGGATATTTCACCGAGATATTGATTGACGCGCATCGACAAAGGCATGCTTCTGCTGCATTGTCGAAATTAAAAGGCGGGCGGAATATTACATTTAGAGAGTGACAATAATGTTTAACTTTAATTCTCAACTGTTGAAAATTAGTTCACCCCCTCCCACCCCTGTATAGCAGAAGTGCCGTTCTGTGAATAATTATCTTAATTTTTTCCCAACTATACTAGTGAATTCCCAGTACTATTACAAAACTACCAAATTTTTTTCCTCAAAATATGACCATAAATATTATCGAAGTATGGCCAAAACTGGGAAAATGGTCTCAATATGCTATATAAAAATACAGTACATTTAAATATACAATTAGAAATGTTTAATGAGTGTTTAAGTCAGCATTTCAGCTCAAAAAGAAGGCAGGGAAAAAATATGACCTGTCCAAAGATCCGAACCCTAGTTATAAACTTCCTGCTTTGAGGAAGCTTTCTCTAGAATCAGTGTATTAACAATGAAATGCTTTTCACAGATCTTTCCCATAAAGTTTGTTAAATATTCTTGATAATGATTTAAAATATTGTGCTAGAATGAACAGTGACAGCTTTGTATACATATGTTACAAAATAGATGTTTATGCTGTATTAAATTTAAGTTTAATTACTCAATCAACTTATCAATTAAGTTTTTTTTATACTTGCTTTGTCATCATGTTTGGTAAGAAATATTATAATTTTAACTTCTCCAAGACACTTTTTGAAAAGAACATTGTAAGATTTGAAGTTGTTTACAATAGGTTAATTATTCCAATATTGATAGTTTTACAATGACTCGGTTGTATTGCTCTCTGTCATAATACTCGTGGAAGTGTGCTTCCCCCCTCCCTTAGCTCCTATACTTTGTATACCATTTGCTATACAATGTCTACAAACCTCTGTAGTTTAACCATAATAGGCCATTAAAAATAATTACATAATTGACTGTTTAGGACGTAGGGCCAAAAGTGATTATCTGCTTTATGACATCATTGAAATACCAGCAACCAATGCAGACTTCCTTTCTTTTTCAGCGGGAGCTTGCTATGCAACGTATTGTTGGCTACATATTCTCCCCCGATCGTTCTATTGCAGCATTGTACTCCAGAGATGCCGCAACTGATATGTTTCAGGTACTAAATCTATATTACTTATGGCCATTTTTGTAATTTAAGCGAATAAATTGAAACTTATTCAGAATTTTAATTAGTGATGAATCATTAAAAGATTGTGACTAATTATCTTTTAATAATTACCAAAACATTAGACATGTTGAAAATAACTTCTTCCACACATCTCTTTAACTTTCATGTTTATCAGTTTAATCCAAATCATTCTTAAATGTGGAAAATCCGCTTAATCACATAGACCAGTGTTTCCCAAACTGTTCTTTCCTTTGAGGCAGTAATTTTTGGGATTCTTTCTCATGATTCACTAATAACCGATTGCCCATTTTGAGATTTGTTTGAGGGAAAAAACCATTATTTGGATGTCAATATAATTTTCATTGCTAAGGAGTCTTATATGAAATTATTACAGAAATTATTGCCAAAATGAAATTATATTAGAAGTGTGAAGCTGTTTTATGCTAACCCAATACTTTACATATGGAAGAAAAAATAATTTTCAATTTTGGTTCGTCCTACAATCTGTTTATATTTATTTTTTAGGGAGACCAGTGTTGAAAATCTGGCTTCTCACTTACAGGTCATGACAAAATCTGTTAGAAATTTTACTTGTTTTTCTGCTAAAACTGGATACTCCAGATGACTTAAAGGGGGAAAAAGCATCTGCGGTGTGCTCTTGTATATGCCTTTGACTGATATGTCACATGACTGTCGAATAACTGTGTTCATACATGCTGTTATATCTGGTGTTTTAGTTACTCAGTAAATGTTTAAGCATACTATGATATAACCGCATATTTTGTGAACTGATTATAACTATAAAGAATCCAATCCGTTTGTTTTCAACAGTTTTCAGTTTATTATACAAAATTTGTATTCCTTTAGGAACTAAATCGAATTTATGTAGTATCCGAAGATGCAAGGACCTTCAGCAATGAATGTTTTAAAAGCAACCGATCTGTCTCTGTGTTGTTAACCTCTAATTGATTTATTTCTCATCTCCATGGCAACCTACACTTCTTTTCTTTAAGAATAAATATATCAATTTTTGTTTACACTCAAGGAATAAAAATATAATTTTCTTATAAAATATTTTGTTATATCACATGCCTCCTCTAGTTTACCATGGCTTTGCTTAAAAAGACACTGGTAAACTTAGAAAGGAAACCTTGCATCCAGTGATACCCATTTTAGTTCATAGAAGGAGTTTTACACACATTTTACAGAAAACATTCAAGAAACACAAAAACAAACTAAAAAACTAAAAACATTACAGAAAACACACAAGTCCTGTCACGGTCGCCATATGATATAACTGCATGTTTTGTGAACTTATTATAACTATAAAAACACCAATCCTTTTGTTTTCAACAATTTTCAGTTTATGATACAAAATTTGTATTCCTTTAGGAACTACATCGAACTTCTATAGTATCCGAAGATGCAAAGTCCTTCAGCAATGAATGTTTTAAAAGCAACTGATCTGTCTCTCGTTAACCTCTAAGTCTTGATTTATTTCTCATCTCCATAGCAAACTACACTTCTTTTCTTCAAGAATAAATATATCGATTTTTGTCTACACTCAAGGAACAAAAATATAATTTTTTCTTATATAAAATATTTTGTTATTTCACAATAATTTTGCTGTAGTGTATCAAAATTTGTATAAGCATCGAACAGTGTTATTAAAATGTTCTGGCTACCAGGTTGACAGGCAGGATAGCTTTAAATCTGTACTGTCTGAGATTTGGCAGTAACATATGAAACACCGAGCGTGGTGGGTGAACGGTTAACGTTCTGGCCTCGCGTTCGGGAGGACGCGGATTCGAATCCCCGTCCGGGCATCCAGATTTGGGTTTTCCATGGTTTCCCCAAAATCACTCCAGGCGAATGCTGGGATGCTTCCTACAAAAAGGCCATGGCCGAATTCCTTCCCGTTCCTTGTCCTCAGTCCCATCCCGCCTCTAATGACCTCGACATCGACGAGGCGTAAAGCCACAAATAAAAAAAACAACATATGAATCACTCAAGTATAGCATACACAAACAAACTTTCTTTTGTTACCAATACACAATTACGTCTGGCAACCAACCAAAGTAATTTACTATACTTCGAAAACAACAAATAACAATCCAAAGATTCGAAGTTGTCCAAAAATTCCACGGAGTCATCAGAATTCTGCAGTTCTCTTTTCTCTTCTCCTGGATAAAGTGAGCAGCATGTAGTAGCTAAAACGCTCTGTTATATACCCATCTCTTTATTTACCTCTGCTGGTACCCGTATCAATAGACTCCATTCCACTTCCTTCTTGTTACTAGTATTTTTCAACCTAGTAGGCAGCCAAGAATTTGACTTTCTCTATCCCTTCTGCTGGGCAGTATACCTTTTCTGCCCAATTTTTAATTTCCAGCTTCACTTCTTCAATATTGTCTTCACAAGTCTTGATGTATTTTTTGACTGTTTTCTATTTTCAGTAATGTTGGTACCCCTTTCACTATTGATCACCCTTTGATGACATTGTACTAGCATTTCCTGTGTAAATAGTTCCAACTGGATCCTTGTTTCTTCTATGTTCGTGAATTTCTTATGTAACTGTTAGCATACCTCTTATTTAGATCTCCCCGTAGGGGCCTGGTATGGGTTAGACGAACCCACGGTTCCTGAGCTGGAAACTTGTCAGCGTAAACTCCAACATGCTTCAACGACCACCATAGGGTGTGGCGGTGGAACGTTGTGTGCCTAGGAGAATGGGGATCTTGGCTTCATCGCCCGGATGGCGAGGACGGTACAAACCTCTATAAAAAAAAACCTCAACCTCAAGGTCAGACACATGCCGAGGAGGTGCATGGGTGAGAGGCAGATCACTCGCTAACGTGCAACCTCAGGGGCACCTGCGCACCCCTGTTGTATTAGCGCTTCTTTTAAATTGGTTTTAACTAGTGGGACCAAAATGCAGCCTCACAAAACCAAAAAACCCTGCGGTTCGGGTATGCCACAGGTTAATCCTAATACACCCAGTTCCAAGAAGTGGGTCAGGGTTGATAGTCCTCCCGCTTCTGAATGTAATAGTAATGGGAAAGTTTGTTCCATAGCGAACGCTTTCATCATAAAGCAGAGGATAGAGGAGACATTTGAGAAGGTGTCCCCATTTTACATCAACTAGGGATTAGAAGGACTTGTTGGTACACTGAAATCGGTTAAAAAGTTGAGGAACGGTACAATGCTGCTGGAAACATCCACCAGTAGGCAGGCTTCCCAGCTCCTCAATTGCGAGAAGCTCGGGGGAGTTCGCCGTGATGAGTGAACTCCAAAGAACCCTAAATTGTAGTAAAGGCATTGTCACCTGCTAGGACATTATTGATTTAGGGACCAAGGAACTGGTTAAGGAGTGGGAAGATCAGAACGTGGTCGAGCTGCGTCAGATTTCACGGAGAGTAAATGGCAGTCTTGAAAAGATTGCCACCTTCATCCTGACATTTGACACTCCGGTGTTGCCCAAGTGTATAAAAGCTGGCTACAACAACTTGAATGTCTGTCCGTATGTTCCGGACCCAATGCGCTGCTTCCAGTGCCAGAGGTTCGGACATACGATGGCATCATGCAATGGCAACCCCACCTGTGGTAGATGCGGCAAGGGGGCAAATGACCCGGGTGTCAGTTGCACGCTCCCACATGTGTACGTCAACTGCTCTGAATCGCACCCTGCCTGGAGTAGGGAGTGTCAAGTGTATCTTGAAGAGCGCAAGATACAGTAGTTGAAGACCAAAGAGCGGATACCTTATGTTGAGGCAAAGAAGAAGGCGAAAGCGCTCGCCGCTCCAATTTTCGGAACAAGCGTTGCCAAGATGGTCTCGACTCCCGTCAGGAAAGAAAGTGTTGCTACACAGACATCCTTTGCAGACATGGGCACAAGCACTATGTGCTCATGTCAATGCAAGTGTGGTGCAAAATCCACGAAGGTCATAACACCCAAGACGGCGTATGTCGCTAGCAACACATCTGCAACTTCGACCACTACAGCAGCAGTAACAAAGTATCCACCAGCATCAAATGCAGCAGTCAAATTAAATCCGCCTCCTATTCCACCACATGCTGTTGAAATGGTGGCGATACCATTTGCTACCAGTGGAAATAGAGGTGATCAGAAGATCCGAGGTATAAAGTTCAGACAGATGGACTTGACCCAGTTTGTTAAGTCCCCCTCTTCGTCTCCTCCCAGACTGCCCAGCAGTAGGGAGAGTAAGGGGCAGAGGCAGAGGAAGAAGAAAAAGAATGGGGAGGAAGTTGACTAGTCCTCTGGGTCGGAGATGTCTGTCTCCTCTTTGGGGCAGGAAGAAACTGAGATGCTGGTGGACGACTCTGGTCCCGTTCCTCAGCAGTAAGTGACTGATGACCCACCCGAACCGGGGTGGGTGAGGTTAAATAGGTAAGGATGGCTCCCATACTTCAGTGGAACATCAACGGTTTTACAGCTCACAAAGAGGAGTTACACCTCTTAGCACGCTCTGATCCTTTGTGTCTCTGTCTACAAGAGACACATTTCAGACCAACACACCAACCTATGCTAGGAGGATATGACGTGTACCGTAAGGACGATAATGACAGTGATCGAGCGAAGGGTGGAGTGGCTGTGTTTGTCCGAAACACTATCCACTCGGAACTTATAGCTCTCACCTCTTGATTTACAACCAGTGGCAGTGAGGATTCATGGTCCCATCCAACTTACAGTATGCTCTATCTATCTACTACCTAACACGCCCGTCAGTTATGACAACCTGTTTGACATCTTGCAGCAGTTTACTCGGCCATTCCTCCTCCTAGGAGACTTCAACGCACATAGTGCGCTGTGGGGCTCATACGCCGATTGCCCCAGAGGCCGAATGGTTGGCAGATTAATAGAGCAAGAGGAAATATGCGTCCTCAATACTGGTGCAATGACACATTTCACCACTGCTTCCAGATCGTCCTCTGCCATTGACCTTTCGTTGTGCTCCCCCTCAATTGCGGACTCCGTGCATTGGGAGGTGGATCACGACCTTCATGGAAGCGACCACTTCCCAATATGGATGCACGTAGAGTTTGATCATGGAGGAGGCAATAACTGACGCAAATGGAACGTCAGCTAAGCCGATTGGCAACTCTACCACCGCTCCATTACTCTTAAAGAGTACAACAACGTTGAGGAGAGTGTGAATCGCTTTACGGAAGTGATTCACCAGGCAGCTGACATTTCCATGCCAAAAGCTCCGGAACGCTATGAAGGACGCCTGTCCCCTGGTGGAGCCACGAATGTCGTTCTGCTATTCAGGGTCGTAGATGGGCGTTGCGTCGATTTAGGTTGCAGCCAACTTCCGACAAACTGGCAGTGTTCCGTATCGCAAGAGCAAAGGCACGTCGTGTTATTAAGGAGAACAAGAAAAGTCATGGCAGGTCTTTGTGAGCACAATCAATCGTTCCACATCATCATCCAATGTATGGCAGTCCATCCACTGTATATCTGGAAGGTGTTCCCGCCCACCAGTATCTGGATTACTGGATCAAGGACGTGTAGTTACCAATGAACGAAGCATAGCCCAGCTGATGGCGGACAATTTCGCTGCCATCACTTCGTCTGCCACCTTGGACCTCCAGGTCCAGCAGACAAGGACTGCTGCCGAAAGGTGCACACTGTGCTTTGATTCGTCAGGCACAGATGCGTATAATAGCCCGTTTTCATTGTGGGAGTTGGAGTCGGCACTCAACAGCGCCAATGACACCACTCCAGGGCCTGATGGGATCCAGTACCAGATGCTGAGGCATCTTAGTAAAGATGGTAAGGAGTACCTTTTAGATATTTTTAATCGCAGTTGAACCGGAAGACACTTCCCTGACTCGTGGAAAGAAGCAATACTAATTCCTATTCTAAAACCTAGAAAAGATAGATTGTTGCCAGGTAGCTACCGTAGTATTGCCTTGACAAGCTGCATGGGGAAGACACTGGAGAGGATAGTGAATCGCCGCCTCATCTGGTGTTTCGAATCCCATAATCTCCTGACCCGCTTTCAGTGTGGATTTAGGAAGTTCCGTTCCACCTTGGATAACCTGATCCTGCTGGAGGCAGCAATACAGGATGCTTTTGTATCCAGCCAACACCTTGTGGGTGTATTTTTCGATATCAAAAAGGCCTACGATACTACCTGGCGGCATGTTATTTTAAAACAGTTACACGAATGGGGTTTTCGGGGCAACCTGCCCTGGCTTTTAAAATCATTTTTATCTGGTCATTGCTTCCGGTACTGAGTCGGTGGTGAAGTGTCTGATCTTTTTACCCAGGAAAACGGTATTCCTCAAGGGTCAGTTTTAAGTGTCACCCTATTTGCCATTGCTATCAATAGCATCTCAGCTGTAATAAGGAGTGCCATAGGGTACTCCTTATATGTGGATGACTTTTTAATTTTTATTGCATTGTCCATCCTCAGAAGCGCTGAGCGGCAGTTGCAACTCGTGTTGAACAGGCTGGACGAATGGTCAGTGCACATCGGTTTTCATTTCTCCGCTTAGAAAACCCGGTGTGTACTTTTTACTCGCAGCAGAAGCCTTTTATTAGAGCCCCACCTTACCTTGAGGAACACTGTTTTAAGTTTTACTGATACTGTTCGCTTTCTGCGCCTCATTTTAGACACAAGGCTCAGGTGGCTGCCACATCTTAAAGACGTTAAAGCCAGAGCCTTGAAAGCTTTAAATGTCTTAAAATTCCTGTGTGGCAGGTCGTGGGGCGCCGATCGCTCGTGCCTGTTACAATTTTATAGAGCTTTTGTACAGTCGCGTCTCGAGTATGGTTGCATTGTATACGGTTCGGCACGGGACAGTTATCTCCGTATACTGGACAGTATCCACCATGCAGGGATCCGGATTGCCACTGGTGCCTACCTCACCAGCCCGATACCCAGCATTTGTGCTGAGTCTGTCAAGAGGCCACTTTCCATCCGCCGGCATCTCCTCCTGGTGCGACACTACATGCATATTGCTACAACACCTGGCAGTCCCGTGTACGACGTAGTAATGAAACCAAATTGCGAACGGCTTTTTGCCAATCGACATAGAGCAACCAAACCATTTAGCCACCGTACAAAGGCCATTTTAGAAGAATATGGGATTGAACCACCCTTTTTTTACCACCAGGGTTGGGTAAATCTCCTCCCTGGCCCAGAACGATCTTAGAACTGTCAAGGTTCAACAAGCTGTCTACCGCTGACAGTGTTTTTACCAGAGTTTATTGCGATATTTTAAACCAGTATCAGGATTTTACCCCGGTATATACGGATGGGTCTAAGCAGGCTAACGGAGTAGGCTGCTCTGTAGTATTCCGTCGAGCGAATTACAAATACAAGCTGGATGGCAGGTGCAGGGTTTATACTGCCGAGTGCTACACCCTGCTGAAGTCGCTCCAGCATATGAAGGTAAGTCATTCTATGAAATACATCAGATGCTGTGATTCCCTTAGCTGTATTCAGGTGTTAGTAAACATGTACCAAGCAGACCGTTTCGTCCAGGACATCCAGGATGCCCTCCTTTCTCTTATGGAAAGGAGGTATTATTCTGCTGGGTACCAGGCCATGTGGGAATCAGGGGGAACGAGGCAGCTGATGTAGCTGCCAAGTTAGCCTGCAACAAGGTCAGAATTGACTTTGATGCGGTCCCAAAGTCAGACCTCGCCTCGGTGATAAAAAAATTTGTTTCTGACATTTGACAGAGGCAGTGGCTGGAAGTAGAGCATAATAAGCTCCGGCTGGTCAAACCGACCATTCAGCCGTGGAGCAGCTCCTTCCAGTGGGCACTGTCCTCTGACTCATGGTTTTCTTCTCCGCCGAGAGGACCCTCCGGAATGTGATGCCTGTGGCGTACGTTTGACGGTGTGCCACATTTTAACTGAATGTGTGATTTTTTTTAGAGTTGAGGTCAGACGTTGGCTTTGCCAATGATCTGTCCCTTATTTTAGACAATGATAATAGCAGTGTGGCAAAAGTTTTAAAATTCTATGTATTAGCCGGTCTTGTCCCAAACATTTTGGTGGCATAGGTTTTAAGATTGATGGGAGGTCCCTTTACAGCCTCCCGTCCATGTGTATTGCTTTTACTTTTTATATTGTAATAATTCCCGTCTCTCTGGCCATTATACAGCCAGTGAGGTGGAAATGGTTTTTAATTCGTTTGTAAACCTGTTCGGCGCTGGTGGCATTTTTATAGCCATGTCCTTTTTTGGTTTTATTTTGGTTAGCTGTCTGTATGCCCGACCCCTCTACAGTCGGCCATGCACACGGTAATATTCCTAATTAGCCACACTGCTAAGCTGGTTGTTGCTATAGTGCTAATGACCCCGTCGCCGACGTGCCCTTAAGCCCAAATAACATCATCATTATCATTTAAATCAATCCAAAGGGCATTTCTTTTCTCATCAATCTTAATTTATATACACTTAACATCATCTTGCGTTGTTTGAAAGATCCTTTCATAGAGAGAATTAAAGTTTTCTTCGAAGTAATTCTGGTCCGCATTGCACATAAACCCAACCACAGTTTCTTTGAGGGACATGTTCTACTTATGCTTCATCACCCCTACCATGCTAGACTCCCCTGGATCCACCTCTAAATACACCCTCAAACGATGCCAAATATGAATGAGTTGTCAGAATGGTGGTGACAGACTCCCTCGTTATATAAGACTGACTGATATAAACAACCACTTAACTTTCCTGGACAGGTTATGGATGTGTCAACTTAATATTTGACCACCGGAAACACTTTTCAAAAATGAAAAATAACAATCCTGGACAAATTCTCTTAAACAAATACAAACAACTATACGATTAAAGAAAAACCAACTTAGACTTTTCAAAGGTGCCTTTTCTGGTAGCTTTTTTGAAAAAACTTCATTTAATTCTCTGCCACATTAGCATATGGTGGTAATTCACTACTGCTATAACTTATAAATCCAGGTACCTAGTAATTTCCCCAATGGCGTGACAGTAAAATTGCCCATATTTGGTTGCCCCCCCCCCCAACTTCACCCTCTCTCACACATTCCAGTAGAGGCAGTCATTAGCCTTAACTGCCCTGGTGCTGCAACAATACACTGACCTATAAAAACTTCTTGGGTTTCAAGCCGCATCAAAATTGATCCATCTGGCGACATTTCGGAAGCTTGCACTGCTTCCATTGTCAAGCCCCCGCATAACATCAATGAAGTCTGCCGCACGGTAGTCTATTCTATAGTGCCCGCAGCCAGGAGCGGAAGGGAAAATGCGTGGAGGGGCGGTCTAGTTGGGCCCTGCTCGCTTGGTGACATCATGATCGTTTCAGTTCTATGCCCTAATATGGCTCGATTCTGTCTGGTTTGTAATAATCCAATTACTGGTTTCCATGCTTGGCTTAAATTGAGGCCTTTATCACAAATGATTACATTATTACTAAGCCTAATCTCAATCGCCTCCTTCACAACACTGTCCCAAAAGTTATTTACATAACAAAGGCGTGTCGTTTTGTGAAGTATGGCTCATGTCCATTATCAATGGCATGTTCGGCTAAGGCAGATTTTTCTTTTTGTCCAAGTTTAAAGTGTCTGATGTGTTCTTTGCGACTTTCATCAATCGTCCTTAAGGTTTGCCCTATATAAGAAGTGCCGCATTCACATAGAATTTTGTACACACCAGGAGCCCAAAGATTGATACCATCCTTCGGAGTTTGCAACAGCTGTCCAATTTTTGGTGGAGGTCGAAAAATCGAAGTGATGCCCTGCTTTTGATGTTACTGTTCCACAGAAAGGTAGAAAGGCACGATGCTTGTATTGATCTCTGTCATCTAACCTGGCCAGACATTTTATATCTCTAAACAATATACTGGTGCTATCAAACCCTCATGTCCTTGCTCACCTTCAACAAATTGTGCAACAGGCCGTAGAATCTATAAACAGACATGTTCATAACCATCTACAAAAATTGTCCACTCTGTACCACTCCCATCTCAAAGCTGGACAGCCTCTCCCTGCAGATTACCAGGTCACCAACCCAGTTGTCAACCCTCCCCCCACTCCTCATTTTTTCACGACCATCTACTGCCCAGCTCTTCAACATACCTCTACCACCTCCCTTAAAACCCACACCTCGCCCAGCCAGTCCTAATCTAGCTGACTGACCCAAACTGTCTGTTATTAATCTGTCTTCTCCTCCACTCTCAGAACCACAACTCTCAGTTCTCTCCAAGGGTCTCACTTTCTCACCCACTCGTGAATTTGATCGGATCACCCTAGTGCGCAACTCCTTAGCGTTCTGCCGCAGGAGGTACCACTTTGCCTCAAAGAGAAGCAGTCTGGACACTTGGAATGACCTGGAACCCAGTCTCCAAAGATTCCAAGCACCCTCCATTCTTGATCCACTACCTCTCCCATAAAACAACCTTTTCCAATTGTTTCAAGATCTCCCAGTTTCGTTAAATCACTACCCAATGGTTCTAATCTGACTCTTTCAGAAACCCAGGGCCTGAGGGAGCTCTCCTCTGATCCACACTTTGATTATTCTACCAGCAGACAATGGCTCAATTACAGTGGTTATGAACTGTTGTGGCTATGTTAGTAAGCACTGCGTCAGCTGTCTGACTCTTATCACTTACCACACCCTCAACCTTGATCTCACACCTGCAGTCAATGATAGAATAAAATACTGTATACAGCTCAGTTGACCCCTCCGAGGCCAAATTCCCCATTCTGCCTCACTCCTCGTTCAAAAAAAATCCGCGCACACCTTCCCTATACCTACTTCTTAAAGTTCATAAGCCTGGCAACTCAGGACAGCCCATAGTTGCTGCATGTGGTTCACCGACTGAGCGTATCTCTGCCCTGGTGGACCAGCATCTACAGCCCATTGACATCCAGCTTCCCTCCCACATCAAAGACACCCGACACTTCCTCTCTTGACTGGCTACGGTACCCACATACGGTACCCACACCTCTTCCCCTTGACTCCTTCCTAGTAACGGTTGAATTGACCTCCTTATATACAAATATTCCCCACTGTCATGTTCTCAGAGCCATAAAACACTTTCAAACCAGCGTCCCCCCAATAGACTCCCCAACAGGTCCTTCCTGATCACCCTGGCCGAGTTAATACTAAAAAATAACTTTTTTCGTTTGGTGGGAAAATTTACCACCAAGTTAGCAGCACTGCCATGGGCACCCGCATGGCTCTCTCATATGCCAACGTCTACTTAGCCATCGGGAACAGTCATTCTTAACTGGAGCCCATCTGAAACCCCTTTTGTGGGTCAGATTTATTGATGACCTTGTCATATTCTGGACCCGCGGGTAAGACAACCTACTCAGTTTCCTCAATAAACTCAATACTGCCAGCACTCTGCAATTAATGTGGACTCACTCCCACACACATGCCACTTTCCTGGATGTTGACCTATTCCTTCCGAAAGGCTGCATCAACTCATCTGTCCATAGCAAACCCACCAACTTACAACATTACTTTCATTATGATAGCTGCCATCCTTATCAAATCAAACGCTCCCTCCCCTATAGCCTGGCATTCGGGGGAGACACGTATGTTCCAAAGAACAGGCCCTCTAACAGTATTCTAGCAACATATCCGAAGTCCTGATATCCCACCATTACTCACCAGATTTAGTTCACAAACAAGTTTCACGGGCCACATTACAACCCGCTCAACCTATTAGCAACCCTCTAAAACCATCCACAGCCCCGTTTTGATCATCCGATACTTCCCGGGTTTGGAATCTGTCAACCGAGTCCTGCAACGGTGTTACGACTACCTTTGAGCCTGCCCTGATATGACAAACCTCCTTCCAAAAATCCTCCTTCACCCACCCAGAACCTGCTTCAGCGGACCTCCAAAACTCAACCAACTCTTTGTCCATAAACACGTGTGTATCCTCCCCCCTCATATATCAACTTACCTGTAACCATTTCCCAGCCTACTACGTTGGTCAGGCAACAAATCCACTGGCCATCAGAATGAATGGACACAGACAATCGGTATTCACCCAGAACCCTGATCACCCTGTATCTTATCATGCCACCACCCATGGCACCAACTATTTCAACATGTTTTGCGGTCCGTGCCATCAGAGTCCTCTCGGACAAAAGCAGCATCACAGAAGGTGGGGAACTCACTTATCACTACCAGACATCCACTAGGACTAAATTTCAGATAACAATAATTTTCCACTTAGGCAACATTATAAATTAAGAGCGAAATTTTTCGGAGTTTGAGACCCTTGAAGGAAGAAATTAATAACTATGAAAGTTGCATGTATGAGTCTTATGGACCTATTCACACACCCAAGCCACATTCTTGGATGTGGATTTGTCCCTATCCAATGGCTACCTTAACTCTTCAGTCCATATCAAACCCACCAACCTTCAACAGTATCTCAATTTTGACAGTTGCCACCCTTACCATACCAAACATTCCCTCCCCTACAGTCTTGGCATTCGAGGTAGTCGCATTTGCTCCAACCTACAGTCCCTTATTGATTATACAAACAATATTTCAAAGCACTGATATCTCACAACTACCCTCCAGCTTGGTTAACAAACAGCGTTCATGGGCCACATTACAACCTGCTCAGCCCATCAGTCATTACAAAACTGCAAAAACCAACCATAATCCAGTCTTGGTCACACAATACTACCCAGGCCTCAAATCCATTAGCAGAATCCTCTGGCAGGGCTATGATTTCCTGCAAACCTGCCCTGAAATGAGATCCATCCTTCCCAAACTCCTCCCCGCCCCTCCTAGAACTTGTTTCAGCAGACCACCTAACCTCAGCGAACTTCTAGTCCACAGACATTTTCTTCCTCGTCCCAACAGACAGCCCCAAGGCTCTTTCCCATGCAATAGACCCCACACACCATGCCTCCTCCATTTTCACCAACCCTGTCAAAGCTTCTGTGTCAGAGGACACGCCACCTGCAAAACCTCCCTTGTAATTTTCCAGTTAGCATCCAACCACTACCTGGCTTCATATATAGGTTTGACCACAAATCCACTTTCCGAAGAATAAATGGCCGCTGACAGACAGTGTTCACATGGAACCCAAAGCACCCATTTGCTGCCCATGCCATCACCCATGACTCGAATAGTTTCAAGTCCTGTTTCACAGTCCGTGCTATCAGAGTCCTCCCTAATAGCAGCAGCTACTCAGAACTCAGACGGTGGAAACTTGCCTACCAATACAAACTGGATACAAGGCAACCACCTGGTCTCAACTTTAGATAATACCCAGTCATTTTTATTATTTTTACATATGTTTTCCTTTTTTAATCCTCTCTTTGCCTTCATCCCCGCTTTCTATATTGAACCACCACTAACCTAAGGTGATGTTTACTTCATAGTCTCTCTCGTTTTTTGTTTTTTTTTAATCTTTTTATGTATTTTTAAATTTATAAATATTAATTTTTCTTATTTAGATTTAGTTATATTTTGCTCTTCCCACCCACCAGAGATTAGTTTGGATATTTATCTATGCTCGGGTATTAGCTCTGAATCATTGGCCCTGTACTTTTCCTCTGTTTGAATTTACGCCCCACTATTTTCCTGGCCAACAGTCACTGTGTGATGCAGTCTCCCACATCACCCACCTCCCATAATGGTCTCCTGTTGACAAAGGTTTCGTCCCGAAAATTTCTTATCATTTGTATTTTTGTCTTTTCTGTGTGTTTGCACCCCACATCCATCATCTAAAGGTAAGTGGTGGCTCATTTACCTATCGTATGTATATATATATCAATTTCCCTACACACCCATATTCTCCCTTTCCTGCACCCACCTACATTTATCCTCTGCAAATTTTCTCCTTAAATTCTTTCAACATTTTTGGTAAATTATTCATCATTTCTCTTGGTAACTTATTCCAATTCCTGACACCCTTACCGAAAAAAGTGATTTGGTAGCTATGGGGGTGTGGGAGATATGATGGGTGAAATTGGTCAATGGAGGGCATTTTGATATTTCAACCAAACATGTGTGCCCCTATATTTCCCTTTGCAGCCATAAATACCCTGCGCAGATCACTGATGTTTGTGTATGGTATTAGCCTTGAGTCTCCCATCGTGCACTATGTTGGTTACATGTCGGTAGCTGTCAATTAGAATTCTTTGCAAACATGAACAAAGTCGTGGGCACCAGCGAGTCATATATATTATTTCTAGTTGCTAGATAACAGCAGCACATATCACAGAGATATTAATAAACTGCTTTATTGGCATTGACTCCTATTGCATTCATATTACACTAAAGGAATAAACAATTTCTACAAATGAGGCGGTTCTTCTTCCATCCTATTACAAACCACCAACCTTACTACTCATCGTATGCACAATTTTTTGGCGTGGTTTATCTAGTGACATATAAATAATTTAAACAAGCAGCAAAATAAGTGTTGCATTTGACAAGTCTCCTCTGCTCATATAGCTGAAAGAAAAAAACACCATATCCAAACGAAAAATTTGAAATCATCTGAATTGTGGTATAGGCAATAATCCCAAACTTAAATATTGACTGCTGTTAGAGTACGATTTAGTACAGTATGTATGTACAAAAACTTCAAATTATGGGAGATAAATGTCCAACTATCCACATTTTTTTACATGGATTTAACTTAAAGTTCAAGGTACTGACCAAAACATTCAAATTATAGGTGTTCAAATTATTCAAGTTTCACTGGAGTTGAAACTCGAACAATTTTAGATTCAGTAGATATCATATGAAGTTATATATCTACAACCATACTCTGCAATTCACAGATATTGCGGGTGGCAGAGGATGCTTTGCACCAAAGCTAACTCTGTGCATTCCAATCCCGAATAATGTGAGGAAAGAAAGAATTCATATAAGCATTGGTATGGCATCTTATTTCTGTAGTCTTATCTATGCCGTAGTGCAAACTATTTAGGTTGGTGGATAAAGTATTACATATCATTCGAAAATGGAAGATAAACTTCGGGGAATCAACTGTGTCAATAACTGAGCTGTTTACTTTATATTAGTGAGCAAACAGATTCTTTTTGCCATGTGCATTGCATGTATGTTTTGCTATAAGGTGTAAATTGCCATTTATAATACCATTCCGAAGTAACATCCAGATCGCACTGAATTTCTTAACAATATTCAGAGCACCCTACTTCCCTGTAGATAATTGCATCTTCAGCAAACAATTTCAAACTGCTATTAACGTTGTCTCTAAGATTGTTTATTATTTACACTTCCTTTAGGAACACTTAAAGTAACTTCTAGCTTAGAAGATACTTCCCTGTCCATGACAGCATATTGTAATTTACTAATTAGAAAATCTCATATCCATTCACAAATCAGATCCATATATTGCACATTCGAATTTTCACTAAAATTCATTTGTGCGGTACAGAGTTGAAAGCTTTCAGAAAATCCAAAAGAAATATCATCAACCTGTAAACCTGCACAAAAACTTTCATTACATCATGTGAAAATAGGTCCAACTGTATTACACACCATCTGTTCTTCAGAAATCCATGTTGGTTCAGTGTTAGTGACTTGTTTTCATCAAGAAGTGTCATGATGTTATAGCATATAACATGCTCCAGAATTCTACTGCACTGATACTGTTCGTTTTCTGGGCCTCATTCTAGATGCAAGGCTCAGCTGGCTTCCACATCTTAAAGATTGTAAAAGCCAGAGCCTTGAAAGCTTTAAACGTTTTAAAATGTCTCTGTGGTAGGTCGTGGGGCGCTGACCGCTCCTGCATGCTACAATTTTATCGAGCCTTTGTACGGTCACGTTTGGAATACGGGTGCATTGTATACGGTTCGGCACGTGACAGCTATCTTCAGATATTGGATAGTGTCCACCATGCGGGAATTCGGCTCGCCACGGGTGCATATCGCACTAGCCCAATACCCAGCATTTGTGCTGAGTCTGGCGAGCCGCCGCTTTCCATCCAGCAGCATCTCCTCATGGTGCGACACTATGTACATATTGCCACAACTCCTCATAGTCCCGTGCACGACGTTGTGATGACACCTAACTTCGAACGGATATATGCTAATCGCCGCAGAGCGACCAAACCGTTTAGCCACCATACAAAGGCCATTTTAGAAGAGTATGGGTTTGAACTGCCCTCATTTTATTACTAGGGTTGGAGTAAATCTCCCCCCTGGCTTTTAAAGAGGCCCAGAATGATGTTTGAAATGTTTAGGTTCAACAAGCAGTCAACTGCTGCCAGTGTTTTTATCAGAGTTTTTAGTGACATTTTAAACAAGTATCAAGATTTTACCCCGGTGTATACGGATGGGTCTAAGCAGTCTAACGGAGTAGGCTGCTCCGTAGTGTTCCCTCGAGCGACATATAACTACAAACTGAATAGCTGTTGCAGCGTATACACTGCAGAGTGTTACGTGATGTTAAAGTCGCTCCAGCATATGAAAGTAAGTCGCAGCATGAAGTACGTCATATGCTGTGATTCCCTCAGCTGCATCCAGGCCATGGGAAGCGTGTACCCAGCAGATCGTCTGGTCCAGGACATACAGGACACCCTCCGATCCCTCCAATCTTCTGGAAAGTAGGTCATATTCTGCTGGGTACGTGGACATGTGGAAATCAGGGGGAACGAGGCAGCTGATGAAGCTGCTAAGTTAGCCGGCAACAAGGTCAGAATTGACTTTGATGCGGTCCCAAAGTCTGACCTTGCCTCGGCGGCGAAGAGATTTGTTTCTGATGTCTGGCAGAGGCAGTGGCTGGAAGTCGAGCATAATAATCTCCGGCAGGTCAAATCGACCGTTCAGCCGTGGAGCAGCTCCTTCCAGCGGGCGAGGAGGGATGAGGTTCTCCTTACTCGCCTCCGTATAGGGCACTGTCCTCTCACGCACAGCTTTCTTCTCCGCCGGGAGGACCCACCGGAATGTGATGCTTGTGGCGTACCTTTGACGGTACGCCACATTTTAACTGATTGTGTTTTATTTTTTGACCTAAGGGCAGACGTTGGCCTTGCCAATGATCTGTCCTTCATTTTAGACAATGATAGCAGCAGTGTGGCAAAAGTTTTAAAATTCTGTGCATCAGCCGATCTGGTTCCAAAAATTTTGGGCAGACCGGCATAAGTTTTAAGATGGATGGGAGGCCCCTCTACAGCTTCCCGTCCATGTGTGTTGCTTTTATTTTTTATATTGTAATAATTCCCATCTCCCTGGCCAGTATACAGCCAGTGAGGTGGGAATGGTTTTTAATTCGTTTTTAAACTTTTTCGACGCTGGTGGCTTTTTTACAGCCACGTCGTGTTTTGGTTTTATTTTGGTTAGCTGTCTTTATGGCCGACCCCTCTACAGTCGGCCATGCAGACGGTTATATTTATAACTAGCCACACTGCTAAGCTGGTTGTTGCTAGGGTGCTAATGACCCCGTCGTCGACGCGCCCTTAAGCCCTAATAACAACAACAACAACAATTCTACTGCAAGCAGATGTTAGTTGTATTGGTTGATAATTCCTAGTATCTCTCCGATCTCCTTTAAAATGGCAATTTCCTGGGCAATTTTTCGGTAGGAATGTATTTTTTTCTCTTCTAAAGACTTACAGAATATATCAGACAAAAATGGTTCTATTTCCTCTTACTAGGATACCATCAGGATCCGGCACTTTCCTCCACTTCAGGAGCTTTAATTGCTTTACAGTATCTACGCTATCTGTTTGTACTGAGTCCACACAATGTGGAAAAATGGGTATATGTTCGTCAGTGAATGAATTTTTAAAGTAGACACCAAGTACAGTCATGACTGTCTTTTAATATTAGTGGCATATTGTTGTCACTAACTTGACTGATTTATTGTAGTAAAGATGTACTAATTCTTATAGTAACTACTGTTTTCTATTCCAGATTGGCCGTTCTGCAGAAGGTACTATTGATTTTGTTGTATTAGACACTGCAAGAGTTGCTGGTAGAACTGATTACTGCACAGTGTCACGATTTGCTTGTCGAATTACTGCTGACCGAACGAACTGCAGTGATGTTCGTGTTTTTGCAGGAGGGTTTAATGAAGACAAATGTATTATTATTGGCGTGAGTTTCTGAAAGTAGTTATCCAACATCAATTACATACACATTCACTGTCAAGCAAATTTCCGTAGTTTAAAAAAGAATAGTAAGATAAGTTCTTAACTCTACTAATTCAGTATTCTATATACATTTACCAGTACACTGTACCAAATATTTTGGAAATTTTTCAACTGTCTGCCTGCTCAGTATATACAGGATGATTCATAAGTCTCTCCAAGATTTCAGACATTTATTGCTCAGTGGCTATGACAGGTACAGCAAAAGCAGCCGTGTCCATAGATACACTCTCTGAAAGTTTGTAAATAGGCACCTTGGCATATTGCCTGATTTACCCAATAGAGTACACTTAAAATAACTGGTGTTGAGTAGTAAATCCTTCTGTGTCTTAAAATTTGCTAAATGTGAGTCAGTTGTGTGCAAAGGAAATTTCATACAAAATATTAAACGCAACCATCTACAAATAAAACAATCCATATGTGGTACTCCAAGATCAAGGAAACTGGCTACTTGTGTGCTGCAACTTAAAGGCTCATAAACTTGTTGATCTCAATGTTTGTGTAAACATGTCTCAAAGCAAACCCTACACACTTTTAATTATTGTACCATGTGTCAGAAACCCAGGTTTTCCTGCAGTATAAACAGTCAGTTCGCTTCTTTCAGAGAGCCTTTCACATTTTGTAATTGATTGCTGCATATTAGTCATTTTTGTATCCTTGACCTGCTAGTTCTATTAAGTACTCAAAATCCTCTACAATTATTCACAGAATATTTTCAAGCTGTTGAATATCTTATAACCTCAACTCAGATTACAATGTCTCATGAACACTCATCTCACCCCTTCGTAATATCCTCTTTCTTGTCCAAATGATCCTTTCCCCCTTCTCTTTTTTTGCTTCGGCAGAAGTAATAAAACTATAAAAACAGCAAACTTGGTTTTTCTAGTCAACATGTTTCACTACCTAGTGGTTTTTCACAATTGTTGTAGCTCCTACACTAGTGTGCCACGTAAACATTTGACATTTTTTATGAGAGTAGAATCAACACTTCTCTCAGAAGAAAAGTGTCCCACAATAACTTGCACCAGTTAACAGCCTCAGTGTTGACAGATAAGCAATTTGATTTAGAAATAAGTGTCACAAGTTTGCTGTCCATTTATACGCAGTTTTTTTAAAAAAAGCCAGCTAGGACTGTCTGCTGAGAATTGGTGTCTGTCGTGTCACCAAAGACTCACAAATGGAGCTTCCGTAAGGTACATCAGAAACTGGGAGAGATTATCAATCATTGAATATGATCAGTTATGCACAATGCATGTCCAAAATCCTTGAGAGGCTTACAAATCACCTTCCATTACAAGTTTCTGTCATGAATATTTTCACTGAATTGTTCAGACAAGTAATAGATGTTTATAATAATATGTAAGAAAAAATAATAATAATTAAAAAGTGTAAAAGTGGAAGGTAAAGTATAATCTCTTCATTAATTTTGTTATTTAATGAGGCCTAAAATGGATTTAGTTGGTTCATTCATAAGGTTTAAGCTCATTAAAGAGCTAAAAATATTTGAATAAAATGGCTGGTGAACATCTTTTCTATCAGAAAACTAAGTGCTACAAAAATCTTAATATTATAAATGAGAAAGTTTGGATGGATGTATGTTTGGCCTATTTACCTCAGTCTCACCTTAATTGCTCAACAGATTTGATTTAACTTTGGTTCAGAGTTAGTAAATTGTCTGGATAGTGATGTAAGATGGTTTTTATAATGCAATACCTAATAGGAAATTGTCATTATCAATTCACATTTCGACAACACCAAAGAGTTTCCTATTTTGTAGATGGTACTGCCAAGTTTACTCTTTGCTTCTTGCATAAATTGCAGACCCTGCTTTTCATCAAAGCAAGAACATTATGACATATTCATTGGTGTGTTAAATTTAAAAATGTGAAAATGATTGCTCGTGGTTAACTAAGAATTCTGGAGTGGGAAATATAAAACAGTTCTTAACCCTAAATTTTTTTTTAAGCTATATATACTTAGTTTCCAGTAATTTGCACGTAGGTATACAATTCTGTTGGCAGATTATGGAGCTGAAAAGAAAATATTTTATTTACATTTCTTCAGAAATTATCAAAATTTAAAAACAAAAACATGATAACGTCTTTTTAACAGATTGAAGTACTAAAAATATGGATAATGCAGAAATTTGCATTAAAGTAGAAATTCACTGTAGTTTTTAATTAAACTGTAATTAAGTTACTGCTTTCTTTTCTTTTATGTAGTTTTGAAGTTTGTTGCAGCATTGAAGATTCACTCCTCACCCAAATCATTTAATATTTGTATATGTTTTAATAAATCATACCCAACCTATCAACTGTAGTATCTGGGGCAGAGAAATTCATTTCTTCTGACACATTGAGAAACTAAAATAAACTTATAATAATGTTATAAAAGATCATAATGAAGAAACAATCAATTACTACTTTAACATGCAAATTTCTATTTCAAAGCAGAATTAATTGATTGAAGCGACATATCAACAAAACAAAGCTAATAACCAAAGTGGAAATGAAGTTAATGTTAAGACATGAGGGGCAAATGTTAAGTCAAATCTTCATTCAAATGTAATAAAGCTAGGATTATGAAATTAATCAAAGATCACAATGAAGAAACAATTAATTTTTACTTTAACAATTTCCATTTTAAAGCAGAATTGATGAGTCTAATAGAGATATAATATTATAGTAAATGTTTTTGCTGTAAGCCTTTCGTTATGGTCAGCTAGGGACCACGTGCCAATTTAAATTCTTCTCCTGGTGTTTTTTCTTTCTTCCTTTCCAGTACACCTTCATTATTGCACTGTTTTTTTCTGTTTCTGTCTTCAGACCATTTTGTACTCGTTTTCTTCTCCTCTCTACCTTGGAATCCTGCCATATACGAAATATGTTTTCAAAAATTTTCTCTTTCTATAGCATCCTGTTCACTGATATTATTTCGGTTCAAATCTTTCTTAATCTCTGGGTAATAGTTGATTTTTTCACCCAATAATATTTGAATATCTTTTTTTATTTGCCTGGTGTCACCCATGCGGATAGGTGTTCCAAAAAATATCATTCTCCTTTTTCTGATTGATTCTGTTATTTTTTCAATGTTGCCATATATTTCTTCATTAGTTCTTAACTTCCATTGTACTTTATTTTTCAATGGATCCAAAATTTTCCTTATAATTCTCCTTTCCAATACTTGAAGCTTATCCAGTTTATAATTTAATACCAGGAATTCACTTGTATAGAGACATTCCAGTTTCACCACTGTATTATAGTGTCTTATTTTAAGGCTTTTAGACAGGCACTTTTTGTTGTAAAAATTCTTATTAATATCATACGCTCTTTCCATTTTGTGTATCTTTTCTTCTATTGCAAACTCTTCTAATCCATTTTCTTGAATTATCTCCCCTAAATATTTGAAATTTCTTACCTTTTCAATTCGGCCAATATGTGTCATTAAACATTTTGGAGAATCTTTTATGTTTGTAATGAATTTAGTTTTTTCCACTGAGATTTACAAACCTGCTTTGTTAGCTATTTCTTCCAAGAGATTAATTTGTTTTTCTGCATTTTTTAAGCTTTCTGAAAGTCATCTGCAAATGACAGACAACGAATTTCAACACCTTTGTGTTTTCTCCCCAAGGTTATTGATGGAATATCATGTCCTTTTAATTTTTTCTTCAAAATCTTTACTATTTTCTCCAAGACACAGTTGAAAAGAATGGGCAATAAACCATCACCTTGCCATACACCTGTATTTATTTTGAATGACTGACATTTTACCCATAAATTTTACTTTTGATGTAGTATCTCTGAGAATTTCACGTATTAAGTTTGCCAATTTTGATTTAACTCCAAATTCCCTAATTACCTTATCTAAGGTTTCCCTATCCACCGGATCGAAGGCTATTTTAAAGTCTATAAATGTTTGACTGTGTCTCTGGAGGTCTGATGTCTGTGACGAATGATAGACTTCAGATTAAAAATCTGCTCAGAACAAGATCTACTTTTCGAAATCCAACTTGGTATTCACCTAAATGACTGTTGAGAGTCTTTTCTACTCTTTTTAGCAGAATTGTGGAGAATATTTTGTAAACAGCTGGCAAAAGGGGTATACCCCTATAATTATCAACCTCTTGTTTATCACCTTTCACCGAGCATGGTGGTGTAACGGTTAGCGTTCTGGCCTTGCATTCGGCAGGACGGCGGTTTGAATCCCCGTCTGGGCATCCAGATTTGGGTTTTCCATGCATTCCCAAACCACTCCAGGTAAATGCCAGGATGCTTCCTTCAAAAAAAGGCCATGGCCGAATTCCTTCCCATTCCTTGCCCCCCCCCCCCCCATTCTTTTCCGTCTCTGAAGATCTCATTGTTAAGAGATGTTAAGCAATTTAAAAAAAAATTATCACCTTTCTTGTGTAATGGGTGTATCAACGCTGTCTTCCATGCATTCGGGATCTTTTCTGTTTTCCAAATATCTTCAGAAGTTAAGTGTAGATATTTAACTACCTTTAGTTTGGACCATTTTAATAGCTCAGATGTTATGGAGTCATGACCACTAGCTTTATTATTTTTTAAAGAGTCGATTGCTAATTCAATTTCATCAACAGTGGGAGGTACGTCGGGTTCCCGATTTTCATTTATCTCCGGAAATTCTAATTTATGTTCTGGTTCTGGGCAGTTTAAAAGTTGAGCGAAATGTTGTGCAAGTATGTCACAGTTTTCAGTTCACTAGAGTCCCACTAATCTGAACATGGCAAAAAATTAGTCTAAGTATGAAAAATGGTAAAAGAATTAAAATACAGTTCATACTGTATTTAATTGTGTGGTTAACTGCTGTACATACACACAATTTTAATTTACACGGTACAGTACACACATATTAGAAAAATTAGCAAGTAAACATTAAGTTTAAACAGTGCATAACAATGAATGAAAAACTGTCAAACTTACAATAATAGTTACAATGCTTACAAGCACCCATTTTATTCCTACTTTTTAGATGACAAAAACCCAGTCATTGTTTTTTTGGCATAATGAAGACAGTTATATGACTCAAAGTTGTGCTGCCATCACATAAACATTAAATCAGCAGGTGTAGCAGTGGTCTGTTGCTCCAAATAGCGTAGCGCAAGATCAAGGGCTTCTACCGCATCACTGTGTGGCACCAGCTCTCCTTTGTCACATTCCGCCTCATTGTCACTTCCACCACAACAGTCCACTTCTACCTGGTCTTGAGTCACAGCAGCCACTAAATCAACATCAGTAAGGTTCTCCAAACTTGCATTATCCGCTGCCATCCATTCATCTATGTCTGCTTCACAGGCTTCTTCACATCAAAGGATTGTCTGTAGCATTTGTAGGAGATTCTCCTCTTCATTTTCAACTAGGGTATCCTGAAATTCAAGAGAAGTCCATAGTTTTCTCCAAGATTTTCTCAGTGTTTTCTGAAATATTCTTCCATGCCTCAGCAGCCCAATAAACAACATCCTTCACATTTTTTAATTCCTCAGTGCTGAGGTGAGACGGCATGTTATCAGTCAAAAGGATAGCATGGGGAGGCAAATGATTTTCCTTAGAAAACCGACGGTGGTCGTGAAACCATTCTTTGAACAGCTTATATGACTGAAAGTTGGTGCTTTTTTCTGGTTGCGATAATATACGAGCAGGGACTTCGTGTTACAGTTTTTAAAAGCTCTGGAGCTAACAGATTTTCTGATCATCATTAAAGGCAGCTTGTGATTACCAGCAGCATTGCTGCATGCTAATGAAGTCACACAACCTTTGTTCATTTTAAAGCCAGGAGCTTGGACTTCTGCTTTTGATGCCAGACCTTTTGTTGGCAAAGCCCTAAAATTTAGGCCTGTTTCGTCAGCATTATAAATGTGTTGGGGAGAATAATTTCCCTCTCTTATCAATTTATCAAACTCACCCAAGTATCCCTTCACTGCATCATGATCAGAAGAAAGCTTCTCTCCAATAATTGTTAGCTTACAAATCCCATGACGTTTTTTAAATCTGTCCAACCAACCCGTACTCGCACTAAAAGACTCATCACCATTTATTAACTTGTTTAGGTAAACAGCCTTTTCCGGAACCATTGGTAAACTCAAAGGAGTTTTCCTTGCTCTTTCCTGTGTAAACTAAAAGAAAAGAGCTTCATCCACTTCATCGTACTGGCACTGTTTCAAAGATTGCCGAATTTCAAGTGTTTTTCCTGAAGACATTGCACAGGACTGTTCAAGCTCCACTCGGTTCCTTTTCCAATCACAAATGGTTGCATTACCAACACTCAGTTCTGTCGCCAGTTTAGATACATTCTCACCATTGTCTAACCGCTTCAAAGCATCCAGTTTTTCTTGGTGAATTAACGTTGTATGATTCCGTTTACTCGTGACGACAATACCCCACTACATCCGATTGCATACAATACAACTGTCAAGCATGCCAACGATCGACAGCTAACATTAACCGAGCCGGCTGACAGTGCACTGACCTCAAACAGTTCAAACATCTCAACAACAACAAAGGGAGGGAGTGATAGTGAGCGTCTTTGCCCCCCCCCCCCCACCATTACCATTATTTATCTACTTATATGCTTGGTATACTTCATTCTAGAAACTGGTCACTGTAATTCCGGCTAATCTGAACAAGGCCCTGTCCCAATTAGTTCGGATTAGTTGTTAAAATCAATTTTACCATTTACACTTGGTGCTTGATAGCCTTTCAACTGATTCTTAAAATGATTAATTGACTTTCTTAAAAGTGTGATAAAAATCGTATGAGTTATTTTTATTAAAACTATCATGTATTTCAAGAAGCTGTGACTTTTGAAAAGATCTTTTGAGTGCTCTTATTATTCTTGCTGTGTCTTTCCTTTGTTGTTTGAATTGTTCATAATGGTCACTTCATCTAGAACATTTCCACATTGTCCATTGTTTTATTCTTTCCATTAATACATCTTCACATGTTCTATTCCACCAAGGTTTCCTCTTCATTTTGTCAGTACCGAATGTCTTCTGTGCTGCATTATTGATTACTGCAGATAAATCTTGCCAGTTGGGATTTGTGTTATTTCAATTTCTTGCTGAATTTAATTTAATTTAATTTAATTGCAATGGAGCACAGGCTAAGGTGGCAATTTCCCTACACACCCATCTTCCCCCTATCCTGCACCTACCTACATTTGCCCTCTACAAATTTTATCTTTAAATTCTTTCAAAGTTTTCGGTAAATTATTCATCATTTCTCTTGGTAACTCATTCCAATCCTTGACACCCTTACCTAAAAAAGAGAATCTTCCCACACCCTTGTGCCTGAAATCGAGTGCCAGCTTGTGGTCATGGTCATCTTTTCCCTTCCATGCACTACTTTTCATACCTATTGTAATATCTTTCCATGCCTCATCGCCAGTATATGCCCTGTACACTCCCATGACCCTCCTCATCCTCCTCCTGTCTTGCAATGCTCCTGCAATGCTTCCAGCTCCTGAAATACATTTATTGTTTCTTGTGAAATGGTTAATTGAAATTGTATTTTACTACTTTCTTTTTTTCTTGTAATTTCTGTGGGGATATAATTTGAGTTTAATCTTTGATAAGTAGTGATTAGAGTCATATTCACCATTTCTTATTATCTTGACATTCATAATTTCTTTTGTGTTTCAATGAGATTTTGCCACATGGTCCAATTGAAATTCATCCAATGCAGGATTTGGAGACTTCCATGTTTTAGCTTTTCTCGGACGTTTCTTAAAAAAGTTTACATTAACTTCATTTGATAGGATTTGCAAAGAGTAATTAATCTCTTTCCATAACTATTTGTTCTGTGGTGTGCCAGATATTCTCCTACTGTTGCTCTGTTGTTACTATTATTATTAAAGAAAACCCTGGCTGCAAAGCACTGCTAGTAAAAAAAAAAAAAAGTACTTTCAGGATGAAAATATGATTGAAACTTTTTATATGCATTATTATTTAAGAAAAAGTGTATGCAAAGCAGATGAAATATATGAGGCAGAAATAATAAAATACAAATCGCCAGGTTACCTGTGGTATTAGGCAATGTGTAGCTGCCACCATTATCATGAATGTGCTTTTCTGCATACACTACATATGCTGATTTTTGAAGAACTGTATTAGTGAAGGTTTTGATTGTGTTGAAACACAGACTCAACCAGAATGACTACTAATTTTCCATGTTACCTAATGGATTTGCAAAGAGTGAGAAGGTGGTATCCGTGCCAAATCCTGACTATAATGATTGCAGACCATACCTTTAACAGTATACTATAACTCACTTTCAAGTGGACGAAGTTTCAGATGATTGCAATATATGGGGAAAAAATGCACTTTAATGTAAATTAGATCAGAGTTGCATTACTTAGTGTAAACTCTGTATAAATCAATTATAGTGGATCTTAGGTTTACAAATAAGAAAAATCATGACTTATTTATTGTCTGATTCTGTGTTGAACAGTGGATGTGAAATTTGTTTGAAAAAAATGTGCTGAAGTATAAAATTTGTTAAAATTTTTCATTCATTTAAAAAAATTAACTTAGTAAGTTCATTTTCACTTTAGGAGGTATCACTGAAAATTTTGAAAGACTTTTTTGATCACTAGTTTCAGAAATAATATGGGTTATAGTATTTTTCCCCCCTCCAAAATCATGCACAAATTGTGTTATAAAAAGGGAAAATCCAAACGAAACATTTTGAGAGTCAGCTTATAACAGCCCTCAGACCCAGTTCTTTTATGAAATGTTATTTTAAGAATCATATATTGCCATCTGGGAGTTGATTAATTATGGATTTTTAATATTTTTTGTGTGATTAATTGTGAATTTGTGTATATTCGTCATGTAAATGAACATTGTTTTATGGAGAGAACGTGTGTAAATGATATGTAAAACGCTCGAGGACAGTATTATTTATGAAACATTAATTAAAAGTTTGTATTGTTGATGTGAGCCTCGATGTTTTTAGGACAATTATTAACTGTTTCGACTGTTTTATGTCGATAATTTTGTGTGTAAATCCCTGTAAATATCTTTAATTTCTATTTCAGTGTGTTTCATTATGATTTTGTATTAATTCTAATTATTTTAATGTGGCTTAGATTGTTGGCAGCATTGTTGCCGTTTGAGAAACATCAATCGATTTTCTTTGTTATTCTGGATTTTTCTGTAGCTTCTATTTTTATGAGCGGTAGAGACGAGTTGTCAATCATTGTCAAAATTTTTGTTTGTGGTTCGTCAAGTTGTCATTTGTGCATTTAATCGCTGGAATATTTGTATTTTTGTGCTGTAGTGTCTGTGGAGAAGTCTGATTCCTTGTGTTATCCTACAGCTCACTGGGAAATAAATATGAATCGAAATGCAATTTGTCATTGTTATCATTTGGTAGAACTATTTAATTCAGTGAAGAACAGTTGTAGTCAATAACTTTTGGGGGAATGTAAAATCCTCTGGTGACAAACTGTTAATTGGAGGATGAAGTGATTATCGGAAATATTCATAAATTGACAACTGGATATTACCAAAGGGTGTATCAAGCTATTATTTGATACTTACGAAGAAAAATTTTCCTGAACCACCTGCAGTTATTTTCACCCCACAACAGTTTATCTAATTTTTATGTTGTAACCTGTTGCAGATAGTAGGACCTAAAGTTGAGCCAACTACAAATTTGTTAATTCAATTGTTCAACATTGTTGAGAAT
Source organism: Vandiemenella viatica (assembly GCA_031002005.1). NCBI lineage: Eukaryota > Metazoa > Arthropoda > Insecta > Orthoptera > Morabidae > Vandiemenella > Vandiemenella viatica. The sequence continues at coordinate 32,716,234 of JARYHS010013630.1, read as the reverse complement.
ATGAGAGATGGGCAAACAGACAGTTGAGTGATTCCATAAGTATCAAGTGCTGTTCGCACAATTGAAGTTTCGTTGCTGCGCAGTATGTGGCCATACCATCACATATGACCCTCCTGCATTTTCTCAGGGATTGGAGCTACTCCAAATGCATGTTAGTTTGGTTTTGAAAGGTCCTCTTCATCCAAAAACTGCAGGACATTTGAACAGATGGTATGTTCTAAAACCCTGCAAAATATTGAAGTTATCGAGATCGATCTAAAATTTTGAAGGTCATTAACATTGCCACTTTTAAATGCTAGACTTACGATGGTGGTCTTCCACTCAGTGGGTATGTATGTTTCCTTGAACCAAGGAGATGGTATAATATAATTTCATCAAATATGCTGCAATTTCCTTTGGCCACGTAGTGTAGAATTTAGTAGGAATGGTCCGGGAGCCTTATTGGTTTTTACATTCCTAAGCAGTTTCGTTATTCCATCGACATCAAGAACGAGATCTTTCATAATTTTGCCATTATGCTTATTAAGCATCTGGTTCTCCTCTACATTTTCTGTTGTTAAAGCTTTGTTAAAATCAAAATTTTTGTTTTCTGTATGTTGGATTCCTATAAGTCCCTATTTTCCTTCATTAGTAATGGCATAATGTTATGAGAATCCCTTATTACTTTGATTTATGACCAGAATTTTTTGGATTAGTCATTAAATCTTCAGATGAATTCCTGACTTGGAATTCTTTATTAGCTTCATGCATTGCCTTGCGCACTTCCCCTAATTTAAGGTAATAAGATGATTCCTCCGATTTCTTTACCATGGCATGTAGACGCCTTTGCTTCCTGAGTAAACATTTTACCTCTCGATTGAACATGCAAAGTTCTTACTAACCTTAACAAATTTCTTAGGAACAAATTTATTTATACCAGTTCATATTATTTCTTTCAAATTATACCAAAATTCCTCAGCATTCGTATTTAGTGTGTATGTTTCAAAATTTTTCGCCAAATGATCAACCATACCCGCCTCATCAGCCTTATCAAAACAATATTTGAGCTTATCTTCATCATGTTTCAATGTCAGACTAGATTTTAAAGTAACCACAACTGCCTTGTGATAGCTTATACCGTCTTCTATACAGATTGTATCTGCAATATCCGGATTGCTTGTAAGAAAAATATCCAGAATGGACAAGGTATCTTTTGTCACTTCGCATTGACTCTTCGATCATGTCTTCAAGAGAATTTTCCACGAATGATTCTTGGAACCTTTCGGTTATCTCTACCGCCTGACCTGAATGTATATGTGTCCCAGCTAACCGATGGTGTATTAAAATCTCCTTCCGTGATCAATGTATATCCCTGACATTTTTGAGAAATACTGTTAAGTAACTGTCTAAAATATTCCGCTTTATCTAATCCAGAATCCGGAGGTCGATAAAATGACCATATTGTGAATTTCAAATTCTGTCAATTTTTTCCTTCGCCCATATTAACTCACAAAAATTTTCTGTTTCAGTTACTAAAGAGCAATTGACAGTTTTATTAACGGCCACGAACTTACCTCCGTCTATTGAAGTAGTTCATTGAATTGAGGGACAAATTCTTCGCAAAGTCAACCAGCTCTCGGTTCCTAGTATTATATTGACATCATTAGTCATAACTGCAGTGTGGAAATTGGCTACTTTCCCTCTAATTCTCTGACAATTTAGGACCATTATCCTTAGATGCTTTGTATCGTTATTTGTGGAGCCTAAATTCTCATTTTTCCTATTCTTGTTCCAAAGAAAAACAGGTGAAGTATTTACAGCTGTAATAATCGATTTATTCATGCCATTACTTACAGAACCAAGCTCTAGGTTATCAGCACATTCTCTTCGGTGAACTGAATGATCCTCAGGCCCTACGGTGTTCCTAAAAAATATTTGACATCAAGATGGTTCCATAATTTTGTAGCTACCTTGGTCGGCGTTCTCGGTGTGTAGTGGACACCTGACCTGTCAAAAGTGTCCCAGGTGGCAGCTATCATCATTGTGCCAGTAATATTGATTGCACAGGTCTTAATATCTTTGATTGCTTCGTCAACGTGGTATCCATGTTCTGACATATTTAGGAAGGCTATAGATGTTTTCAACTGGATTTACCCTTCTTTAATTTCCACTTTCTAATTCACTCTGATGAAGACTTTCAAATCTGAAACTGAGGAGGAGCAGATGTTGGCGTGATGTTGTCCAGTGGTATAACTTTTGCAACAGTTACAAACATAAGCTCACCCATTTGAATAAACCTATAATCAATCTGTGTATTCCTGAGTGATCAATATAATATTATAGAGTCTTATACATGCTATCCATCTGTCCGTTACTGTTCGGTTAGTTTTAAAAATTTCATGTTATTTATCTCTTCCAAAAAAGTATACTATGTCCTTTCTAAAGATATATTCTATTTCCTTGTCAAATTTCGTCAAGACCGGGTTAGCCATTTAATCATGAAAAGTAACAAACGGGCAGTTTATTGCAATTATAATGTTGGTGTAGATGATGCTTTTAATAAAATGTATCCACCTGCCTTAAATTGATAAGATTCTACAATAATCTTTGAATTCTTTCTCAGCCAGAAATTTTAACAATTTTGTGAGACTCTATTTCTATTGCATCATTTAAATATAAACTTCCAGTACCTTGTTAGACTGTCCTTCAAACAGGATAATATATATCATTATCCACATCTTTTTATATCTTATTGCCTAAGCTGTCCAAGCTATATTTAGGTTGTGATATATAGGATTCTGGTCAACAAATAAATATGGAGAAAAGGATCATGTTTTATCACATGACGAAAGATATTGGAGATTAACAAAAATGTTCAGATGTTAGGTTATCATTACAATGCAGGATAATGCAGTGGCCTTGGATTGTATATTTGGATCATGTTGTAAATTTGTATCCTCATATGTTTGTGAATCTGAACCAGTCTGCCATAATTTATGCTGAAAGTTTTCTTTCTCTGTTCTCAGTTCTACAATTTTTGTGTTCTTGCCTTTAAACTTTTTTTTATTTATCGGTATATTCATACATCTTTTTTCCTCCGAAAATCTTAAATCTAGAACCTTTCATGCATTTTAGTTTCATTTAAACCATGGTCCTCGAACTTTCTTTCAGTTCTTGTTTGTTTTTAAAATAGAATAAATTGGGGCACTGTTGTCTTCATCTTGAAAATTTGTTTTCACCATTTGAGAAATGCCTATGTAATAATGAAGGTTTTATTATTTCTTTCCTTAACATGCTTTATTTCTTTTCAGCAGGTCCATTCTTTATTGTGTGTGCCACCACTGGTTCCACTTTCCCAAGTAATGTAGATCATGCAGACTTCAGCTTCATGATGAACTGCTTTGTGGGAAATAAGATACAAATTTTTGTGGTTAAGATTTCGTAATCTTACTTTCGTTATAATATTCTGTAACTAGTCTCTTTCCTAATGTATCTCATTTCCTGCATAATCGAATGGAAATTTGAGAAGTGTGCTCAGCACTCTGCCACAGTGTATGTAATAATAGAGGGGGAACCCAAAAGTAACTGTAATTTCCTTATATCCAGTGGAGTATCCATAGTATATGGTTCTTCCACTAGGGAAGCATAAAGCTATGCCTCTTGATCCAGTGTACCAAGTGTAAATGCTTGAGAAGGTTGTGTGAATTTTTTCATGGATGCTTTTCTTCAATTTTGGTTGTTGCAGACCTTCATGCATAGTGTGTTACGTAGAGGTTTTGTTTCCTGCTTGGAAACTGTTAAGATGTTGAAAACATCTTATGGGGTTGCTGCTACAGGTGTTCATGTGGTTTTCCCATTTCAAAGAGGTATAAAAGGATGACTAATGACGAATTGAACTCTGGTATTCATTCAACTTCCCAAATACTTAAAAAATGTCAAGGAATTTAAGAATTTGTGTTTAAGATTGAGGAAATCAAAGAATTGGCTGGAATGATCTGAGTTGTGCACTTTGAATTTTAATGGGAGATTTAAAAATGAGAAGGGTCATTGCAGTGTTCCTACTCTTGCGATGTGGCATTTTTTACAAGGAACAGGCCTATTTGTCTTATGTTGCCCAAGTGATATTTTTAATTCCTACGGATGAAGGAAAGTGTTCTGCCTACGTGGAATAGGTAAACACAAAAATTATGGAGGCACCATAGGCATCATAACAAGTGAATTTAAAATATGCTTTGATTGGTGGAAGAAAATACTGAACTTGTGGATTGAAGCAAAATAAGGAATTTTTGTAAAAAATAAACAAACAAATTGTAAACATTTAATTGATTTCACTCTGGGGATGGCAATCTATTGCAGAAATGATAGCCAGATGGTAATGATAAGATTGTTCTGAAATTTTAGTTATGTTTTATTTTAAATCTCTTTTTGGTTGATATGTTATTTTTATAAGGCCATTTAAATTTTTTAATCTCATTATAACCTGAATATTTGAAATTGTAATTTACTGAATGCTATGCTGAAATTGCATGTGTACCTAATTCTTTGGATATATTATTGTTTCTGAATATTAAACATTAGATCTAAACTATTACCAATTCAACAGTTGGATATTAGAGGCTCCAAATGTTTACATCATATCTGATTAGTGTGTGAAGGTTTTTTAGAATTATTGTCTACAATTGAAAATGAGGATAAAGTATGCAGTGTAATTATGTAAGTCATTTCATAGCTACTTTACACTTCATTATTTTGTGAAGCTTGGAGTACCCTCCCCGAGGGACACCACCTTTCCGTAGGCATCTCTGATGTCGGGTGGGGAGGATTGCGTGCTTCAATGACGCTTTGGTCTGCTCCTATATTATCCAGAGTTGTTAATTTTCTGTGTGGAGGGACCTTAGCGGAGTTGCCAGACGAAGAGTGTCCCATTTTTTTAGGACAGTGGCAAGAGTTAACACAATGTGCAGTCGTTCCTTTAAAAAAATTAAAATACGTGACATTTGATCTGTGGAGTTAAGGAGAAATTGTGTGTTGGTAGCTTTGCAAAATACGAAGTGTAAAGGATTGTCTCATCTTTTATGTAATTTACTGTAATGAATAAAAAGAAAGCAAATATAAAGTCATTATTTTGTGCAGTCTGAAAATTTTGCTTATTGTGTAAAACTAATGAAGCCCATTTTTATATTGAAAATAAGAGAGGATGGGGAAAATAAATCTGCATTCACCACAGTCCAACACATAATTACAATAGTTTACATACACCTCAATCAGAATTGGTAGATGACATATGGCAAGAGTGTCAGCTTTGTACATAGATTCACCACATGATTAAACCAAGGACCGTATGTTCTCTAACTGGCAAGATTTATACTGAGCTATTGTAAATTGTGTTTGTTGTGGACTTCGTCTGTGGTGAATGATGGGTGTATTTTCATAATCCTTTCTTATTTATCCTTTTTTTATTGCTTAGCTGCATTTTTATTGTTACAAATTTATTTTCACTTTGAATATTTACATTTTGCTAGTTATATATTACAGTGTCCAAGTATTTGCAATGGCATACTAAATTATCATTATCTTTTTTGTGCCACATCATTTCATTATAGCTACTTCCTCATGGTACACCCTGTGTAATTCTAAATGGACTAGCACAACTAGTGGTAAAATAATCTTAAAGTGTATCTTCAAGATCTTCTGACTGTTAAAAATCATAAACTAGACAATCCTTTTCCAATGAAAGTTTCACGGGTGTCCAGCCGGATGGTGTTGTTTTATGACACCATCCGGCTGGACACCCGTGAAACTTTCATTGAATCAATACGCCGGGAAAGTCTCCATTTGCAATCCTTTTCCAGATTGACAGTCTAAAAAATTGAGTCCTTGCATTCAAATTGCATTGAACATTGAGAGTGTCAGTAGAGGAAAATGTCAATCAGTACACAAAACAATTGCATAAAATAATTTTGCTATCCTTTTCTTCAGGACACATTCATCTTAAATGAACGATGGCTGAGCCTCAAATTTGGAGCTACATTTCACAAATCATATGAGACAGCTATGCAGAATGACCTAGAAAATTCCACTCTGTTGTCCATACTATCGGCCAATATCATCTTCTAGGCCACTGATAACAAGGTGATGATGAGTGAAAAACATTAGAAAAACAGAAACATATGCAGTATTTCGATTTAACGCCTTATTCATGTGATAGGGAACATGTCATATGGTTCATGAGATGTGCACACTCCGAAGTTTACAACATGACTCATATGGTAAGCATCAGGATGTGCATACCTCCTGAACCATATGACTCATTCCCTATCACGGGAATATGGTGTTAAACCGAAATATTGTATATGTTTTTGTTCGTCACATATGTTTTTCACTTTGCAGCCTTCAACTTTGGTGAGTGGTGAGTCATTTTCCCTATCCTTTGTTATTGATTTTGCCTAAAGCCATTTCCTTTTTCCTTAGTATCATTATTAAAATGATGATTAATAAGGCATATATGTCACCCACAGTCTTCTGGTCTCAGAACATCCTGAAACCAGCATTACATGCAGGAATATATATTGGGGATTTCAGTACTCATGACACAAGATTGGAAATAAAATACATCCGACCAAAATTAATATTGCCTCACCAGCTGGACAGAGAAAAACAATGTAGTTTATCTTTGATGCCAAAGATCATGGCACATTTAAGTCACCAGCCTGCAGAAGTGAAACCTTCCCTAATATGTCCTTTTCCACTATGTAAAAGGGAAAATCCTTGGCTAGAATGTGGAAAACAGCTCCTTGAAAGTGGTGACAGAAATATGCACAGTAAACAGCCTGAATGTAACCAGGTGATTGATATGGGAGGAGATAGTTGAGCATTTTAACTTCAGTAGATCTAGTTGGAATGTATGTTTCTTATTACATAAGCTAGGACGTGGAAATAAACTTATTCAGGAGAAGCCTCTTGTCTCGCCCAATACTATAGCTTTCCATATATTCAACACTTCTAGACTAGAGCGCTCTATGAGTAAGGTCCTCACCTTTCACAGTTTATGACTGCATAAACAAGATGAACCTGGAGAAAGCTTCAGCTTATGATTGTATTTGCCCAGATTTTCTATGGGACTGTGAGAAAGTATTAAAAGCATGGCTTACAAGTATAAAGCTTACCAAATACTGCTGCAAATCGAAAGATCAAAAAGTATTGCCAAATTAAATCCTAATGAACCCACAAAGATCTCACCCCTCTTAGGTGTAGTCTATAAATGACTAAATATAGAGCTATATTCAGAAAAAGTCTTGGGTGAAACATAAAGTAGCTGTACTGACCTAGTCCTTTTGTTAATAACTTACGTAGAGACTGGTTCCCAGTAATAACTTATAACATCTAACAGTCTGAAGGCAAAAATTAATTTGTAAGTTTCTCTACATGAATCAATGCCAAAAAATGGCAAACTTTATTGCTGCTATGCTAAGCAACAGAAAATTTTGGTAGTTATGGGTGCCAAAAAAAACAGACAATTGAAATTAAACAGTGGACTTCTTGAATGCTCAGTACTAACTGCCTTGTTCTTCAGCTGTTCCTTGCTGATGTGCCCACAATATTGTCACTTAAATTTGGATATACTGATAGGGTACTGGCCAAGTAGCACAAGGATATGGAGGAAGCCCAGGGCATTCTTACAAATATTTTCATCGGTAACAAAGACTGAGGTTACTGGCTATCACCTTAACATTAAACTCTCTAACAGGAGCTATAAATTAATTTCAGTGACAAGGTGTTAAACCATAATAAATATCCAAAGTACAGAATGTAGGAGTCTCTTCGAATAAAACTCTGAGCAACAAACATCACCTAATAAACTAACTGCGACAGTCGGCACCTGGAATAACCTCGTAAAAAAGTTGTGTGGCTCTATAGGGGGTTCATCAGTCTAAACTCATTTGCTTTGGGACTGATTTATTCTGCAGCTGAATACTGCTGCTCTTTACGGCTCAGTAGCACTCATTCACAGAAAATTGTTGAGCAGTACAAAACAACATGGATGATATCTGGAACAATAAAAACCAGTGCTCTCTCTAACTGCCAGTTCTCAGCCTTTTCTCAACTGGGCTGATAATATGTTGGAACAACCAAAACCTAAATTGAAGATCAGCTTGATATCACTCATTGTTGGATAAAGGAATGGGAGGAATTGTCACCAATGCACTCGAGAGATCTCCAATGTTTCTCTGAAAGATTGTCTGGTTTTGGCCTATCTATAAGAATGTGGACTAGTCTAAATAGAATTAGAGGCAAATGTGCAGATTCATATGGAATGTGACTGTGGAGCAGAATTCAAAACAATCCACCACATGATGCAAAAGTATCCCTTAAGAGCATATCCCCAGCCAATTAAGTGATTTCCTAAATGTGAATGAGATTGCAATTCATTATGTTTGCAATTTAGATATATGCTTCTACTATTTGCTGTTTGTTCCTTTACAATTATTTTATGCTATTTGTGTGCTAGATTGTCACTTATATTGATCCCATTTGCTTAGAAATAATTCCATTATTTTCAAATGTTTCAGTGTAGAGAAGAAATGGAAGTTATTTTGGGCTAGATCTGGTGTGAGAATTTCTTTTTTGAACTTGATTGAAAATTGCCAGTGGGAACAGAATTTTGTATAACAAATTTAAGAACTGCATCAGAAGGAAAGTAAAAATACTCTTCAGTTTTTTTTGTGAATGATAATGTTGTCAGCTGTTATTTTAGTTGTATCATTCATGTTGCTGGTGTATTATCATCTTATTTTTTGGTGGACTTTCGGCACGCTGTACACACATTTCAGTAATGTGCCTATTATGGTCTGCTGGATCACAAATTGGGGGTTTGCCACATATTTACTATAGTTGAAGTTTGCTTTGGAAATATTAACTATGCTTGATGGTTGAATTTTTGCTGAGTTCCAGTCAAGCCATCCAAATTCCAGAAATGGCTTTAACTGTGATTGTACTGACATAAAGGCCATTGACGGTTTTACTCTTCCTTAGCTCTAAATGCCTGCTGTGAATGAGCTACAAAGTATTACTAAACAGAATTAAATAGTTATTGTAGTTTTATTGTCAATTCAATAAAATTGTTTAGAAAATGCGTATGGTAGTAGCTGTACCTTGGAAAATTCATGTTTACGCATTTTCTAAATGAAGAAGCAGAAAGAAAAGCGTAGTCATATATTTGTCAGTTATTAATAAATCAAATCAATTTTCTTTACCAGTCAAGTCAGATTTTTTTTAGATTGATTATTTCATGAAACCATTTATTTATTCTTACAAAATAATAATTTGTTGTTCCTGCAGGAGAAGGCAGTCAAATGGCAAGATGGGAAAGAAATTGATGGCTTAACCACAAATGGCATCATGGTCAGCCATCCAGTTGGAGAATACTGGGGGGGCGAAGCAAAGCCCGGTTTTTGGAGGGAAGTATCAATTTGTGGTAAATTATACACCCATCGATTATCGAGGAAGTCTCAAAGAAGGGGTAAATTTGTAAGTTTTCCTCAAGTTGCTTGTGTATATTGACATCTATATAGTTTCTTTTTTGTCACACTTTATAATAATCTATTTTTAGTTGCCAGATGAAACTAATATGCTGAAAGATGGGTCTCTCATTGATTTATGTGGAGCAGTGCTGTTGTGGAGATCTCGCGAAGGACTGGAGAAATCACTTGTGAGTATTAAAACCTTTTTAAAAAATGGTTTGGTAAATAGATAAAAAATGGAATATCAAATCAGATAAGAATGAATTAGATGAAGAAAAAAGATAGGTAAATGCAGAGTAATTGTTTTTACATAAAGACTTCATTTCTATGTTCAGGTTATTTATTTCTATACATTAACATTGTGCCTGCAGTAACTGTACTTAAACACTACTTCATTACCACAATTTGGAGGGGGACGAGGAAATTACTGCCTGCATTCTTAAAATTCCTGTATAAAATTATAAATTTAACTTAAAATATATGGTACACTAAGGTGTTAACAAGATTTTTTTTTCTGGGGCACCTCCTTGAAAAATTCCAATAAACTATAGCTCAAGTTGGAGGGAGTCATTGAAAAATAATCAGTTATCTTTTAAAATAAATCGTTGCAGTCACAAAAGGCATTTGTCAGTTTTTACATATTTTACTGGAGAAACCAAAATGCTGCCTACATTTCTTCCAAACCCAAGAATAAACAAATTATTGATATACCAGCAGTCGCCTGGAGTGATCCGGGAAAAACCATGGAAAACCCAGATCAGGATGGCTGGAGTGCTTTATTGAAAGCTATTCCTGTCGGATTTTAAGTTTACTCGCCCGGTAAATCCTATCTATTCCATTCCCTAATTGCTTGTGGGAAAAATGAGTACAGAAATGAATCGGTTCTGGCCCTGATTTCTCTTATCTTATTTTCGTGGTCATTCCGAGATATGAATGTTGCTGGTAGCAATATTTGTTTGCTGTCATTCCATAATACGTCAGTCGTGAATTTTTCAATTAGTTTCTATCAAGAGCAATGCCTTCGGTGTTCCAGGTCTTCCCAACCTAACTCCTTCAACATCGCACTTACGCTTTCCCTCCAACTATATATACCTGTCACGAATCAGGCGACTCTTTTTTTGGACCTTCTCTAATGCCTCTATTAATCCATTTCGATGGGGACCCCTTACAAAATAACAATATTCTAAGTGAGGATGCACTAGTGACTCATATGCAATCGGTTTAACTTCCAGAGTCCATTGTTTTAAATCATGACCTAAAAATCGGAGCATATGATTTGCTATCCCAATTACGTTCTCGATATGCTCATTCCATGACAAATTACTACGAATTGTTACCCCTAGGTATTTAGCGAAAACTACCGTTCTAAGGACAGTACCATCAATTGTATTTTCAGTGCTAAATGATGACACCTTTTAACTTACATGCATGACTTGGAACTTTTTAGCATTTAACTCCAACTGCCAGTCTTTACACAATGCAATTATTATCATAATATCGCCTTGTAACAAAGCACAGTTGTCCTGGGTTTTGATTTCACGATAAATTATAGCATCATCGGCAAATAATCTTTTCATCCCCCTTATTATGGAGCACAAATCATTAATGTATATGAGAAACAACAGAGGCCCTATCACACTTCCGTGGCGTACCCCGGACCTCACCTTAGTAAGTAATGAAAGCTCACCGTCGAGAACTACACACTGTGTTCTGCCCTTCAGAAAGTCTGCAATCCAGTCACATATTTGTCTAGATATGCCGCAACCACGAAGTTTCATAAGTAACCTAGTGTGAGGCACAGTGTGAAAGCTTTTTTAAAATCTAATAGAACTAAATCAACCTGGGATTGCTCATCTATAATACGGCACAAGTCATGAATTAGAAGTGCAAGTTGTGTTTCGCAGCATCAGCCTTTTCTGAAGCCTTGTTGATTTGGGTTTAAAAGCTCACCTTCATCCAAAAACCACATGACATTTCAATAGATGATATGTTCTAAAATCCTCAAAAATATTGAGGTTAATGAAATCGGCCTATAATTTTGAGGATCATTAACATTCCCATTTTTAAACACTGGACTTACGATAGTGGTCTTCCATTCGGCTGGTATTTTTCGTCGATCCAGGGAGGCAGTATATAATTTCATCAAATACAGCGCAATTTCCTTTGCGTATCTAGAGTAGAATCTTGTAGGAATACCGTCTAGTCCGGGAGCTTTATTGGTTTTTACATTCATAAGCAGTTTAGTTATTCCCATGACATCAAGAACGAGATCATTCATATTTTGTCGGTACTATTGTTAAATATCTGAATTTCATCTGAGTTTTCTGTCGTTAATATTTTTTTAAATACATTATTCAAAATTTCTCCTTGTTTCCGATAATTACCAATTTTCCTTAATCAAGACTGCATAACCTTACGAGAGCCTCTTCTTACTTCGACATACGACCAGAACTTTTTTGGATCAGTAATCAGATCTTCGGATAAATTCCTGGCTTGGAATGCTTTAAATGCATCATGCATTGCCTTACGCACTTCCGCTCGCAACTGGACTAATTCAGCGCGATTAGATCAGTCCCCCGATTTCTTCACCATGGCATGTTAAACTCCTTTACCTCCTGAGCAAACGTTTCACTTCACTATCGAACCAAGGGAAATTCTTACTAACCTTAATAGACTTCTTAGGAACATATTGATTTAAACCGGTCCATATTATTTCTTTTAAATTAAACCAAAGTTCTTCAACATTTGTATTTAGCGTGTACGTTTCAAAATTTTTCGCCATGTGATCAACCATTCCCACATCGTTAGCCTTGTCGATGCAATATACGAGTTTGTCTTTGTCATGCTTCAAATTCAGATTAGATTTTAAAGTTACCACAACCACCTTGTGATCACTTGTACCATCTTCTATACAAACTGTATCTACAATATCAGAATCTTTCTGTAAATGATTCTAGTAACATTTCGATTATTAACCTATCTCTTCCGCCCAACCTGAACGTGCGTGTGTCGCACTTAACCGACGGTAGATCAAAGTCACCATTCACGGATCAATATATGTCCCTGAAATTTTTTGTGTATATTATTGAGCGACACTCTGAAGTATTCCGCATTATCCAAATCAGAATCCAGAGGTCAATAAAATGACCTGATTATGAACTTTAAATTTTTACCTTGACCCAATTAATTCACAAAAAATTTCCGTTTCAGTTACGACAGAGCAATTAACGGTTTTGTTTACGGCCACGAACACACCCTCACCTATTGAGACAGTTATGTCTTTCCGAAAAACATTGGAATGAGGTCCAAATACTTCGCTAGATTCAACCTCTGGCATCAACCAGCTCTCGGTTCCTAGTATTATATCGACATAATTAGTCGCAACTGCGACGTGAAAATCTGCTACTTTCCCTCTAATACTTCGACAATTTAGGACCATTATCCTTAGCTGCTTCGTATTGTTATGTGTGGAGTCTAATTTCGCACTTTTCATATTCACATTCTGACGGGAAATGGGTGAAGTATTTGGAGCTGCAATATTAAAATTATTCGTGCCAACACTACCAGAACCAACGTCGAGGTTATCAGCACATCCTCTTCGATGAACTGAAGCATCCTCGGGCCTCACGGTGTTCCTAAAAAATAATCATATCAAGACGGTTCCATATTTTACCAGCCACCTTCGTCACCATTCTCGGTGTGTAGTGGATGCCCGACCTGTCAGATGCGTCCCAGCTGGCAGCTATCATCGGTCATCAATGCCCTAGTTGTTTCTGCGACACAGCTCCTGCAAACTACAATTCAAATTAAAAATCTTCCACCATACAGCCTCTCCATAATTTATGCGTGGCACAACACTATAAATGGAGAACTGCAATGAAACCGAATTTTCCTTCACGACTTCATACACTTTCTAGCCTAACTTGTCCATGGATTTAACTATATCTGCAACAGAAACACGACATTAGTAATTAGTACCGACGTGCACAGCTCTTAACTGACGGCAGTTTGATTCTTTAATTGCTTTTGGAATGGCCTCCATGACACGTGGTACGGTTGCTCCTGGAAGACAAACAGAATGAATGATAGTATGAGGGTCTGCACCATTCATCGTGGCTAGTTCCCGTAGTGGTTTCTCCAGACATCGGACGTTGGAGCTGTCAATGACCAGTAAACCTTTTCCTGGCATCGCTCGGGGTCTGTGAACAAATCTTCCCTGCTGTGTTTCTGGGCCATTCGCACTTGAATCTTTCAGTAACACGGAAAACTCATTACTTAGTGGCAAGATATCATTTTCCCATCGGTTAATTGGGAATTTCGACGCCTATCTCCGACCCACACGATGCCAGACGGTTTTCTGCAACAGGTACTTGAAAATCCAAACTTGCCGGTTCTACTGCAGTTGACTGTGAAATTTCTTCGACGCACTGCCGCTCCTCGGCTAGGATGCTCCATACCTGCGCTTGGAGAGATGCCATGGTATTAAGAATCTCTTCGAGAGCTGGACGCCTACTGGAACACATTGCACAAGCCATGTCACCTGAAACAGCCAAAAAGGGAACTACAAACACAAAAATCGGCAACTCGTACTAGCGGCTGCTGAAGCTCAACTGACCGACTACCTACACAAGAAATTCAAGGATAAAAACAAAAGCTACTTGCACACTTCAAATTAAACACAAAAGTCAGCGTCTGCGCGTAACAGCTGCTGAAGCTGAAAAAAAAAAATCGAAGTCAGATAATTTTAACTGACCTTTTTTTTTTCTCCAGAAATTCAAAAGAAATTTGTCTAAAAGAAATAACTGGATAGATTTAACAATACTAGTTTCTGTTTTCTGTGAAGCATTATAACTACCTCAACCGATTCAAACTGTGTTATGATATAAAGAAAATCGTACTCCGTTAATCCCTTTTTCCCTGAGGGTAAGAAACCATATTTTCTTCAGTGTATGTTCAGTAGTGTGTTAATTTAACATTATTGCTCTGCAAGTTGTATTCCCTTAGATTATAAATTAAACAATGCAGCATATCCTGAAAATATAGTGATTTTTTTTCTTGTCAGTTGTCTGTCTAAACTAATCAATTTGAGTAAGAGATTGTTGATCTTTAATATATAATTAGACTTTTCTGAAACTAAAGCTACTTGCCTTCATTATTGATCCCACATGGCAACTTTGCAACGGGGTTGTTAAGGCTGGAAAAAAAAATAAAACTTGCCTTCTCTTTAATTTAACCTGGAAATTGCTGAATAAAAACACTGGTAAGTTTGAACTGAAATTACCTGAGCATTAAAAAAAACACGCACACACACAATTTTGGTGATAATACAGCTTGTAGTAATGCAGTATGATATATAAAATTAGTTCATGTATGTAATGGAATTTTTGGTGTTGTATAAAGTATATTTCTAATAATAGAACAATGAAAGTACAATTTAAGTTTGATTCTGATGGAATGCTTGCTTTGGAAATAATTCTCTACACGCCCATTTTTCCCCTTTTCCTGTGACTGCCTATGAATTTCAACTTTAAATTCTTTCAGGATTTTTTTATATTAAAACAGCGCACTCTTTTGTATCTCATTTGTGTTCTCTGCAGTTAGCTCAAACCCGTGTAACTGAAATCTTAACTGCACCATTCAATAAAAGGCAGTAGAAACAAAAACTAACCTCAGTACATACTTTTGTACTAGTGTCCACAAATGTGCATGAGTTTTGTTACTGTCTTGCAAATATTAAAATTGCTTTATTGTCATAAACTTGGCAGTAAAATGTTTTGATAACTTAACATGTTCGTCACCACGTCACCCATATCTGGGTGACAGGTATGCATGCTTCCAGGGGGGCCCTGTCACCCAAATATGGGTGACACTCTTCATGTTCAAGTAAATAGGATTTTTAAAAGGAATTTATGGAATAAGAACTGAAATATAAATATAGCGTATACAACATAAAAATACTAAAAATATAAACATGATACTATACTTTTTAATAATTGATATTTATGATAATATTTACCATTATACTATGTCGCATGGTGTTTTTTAAAACATTCTAAACACATTTGAGGTGATTTTGGACAGTTGGAACAATAGATTGTAGGTTTTACACTTTTTTCGTTTCTTGGGGTTTAGCAGTTCGCCTCTTCATCTGGTAACATATGGTGCACATCTTTCTTATAGGCTTGCCCTGCTGGTTCCTACGAATCTGTAAATTTTGTAATACATTCCTTGTATTATTTCTATTATTTTTGCGCATAGGATTTTCTGAGGATTTAGGCCTGGTGAGAAACTCGGCCGAATCACGCTGGGTGACA
Organism: Vandiemenella viatica; assembly: GCA_031002005.1. Taxonomy (NCBI): domain Eukaryota; kingdom Metazoa; phylum Arthropoda; class Insecta; order Orthoptera; family Morabidae; genus Vandiemenella; species Vandiemenella viatica. The sequence continues at coordinate 32,700,420 of JARYHS010013630.1, read as the reverse complement.
AACGTGTTAACATGTTTATTTTTGTCTCTTTTACGTACATATCTTGTAAAAATGAAGTGGTATAAGCATTTGCAGGATGCAAATGTAAAGCGGATGCAAGTACACATGTGAAATGCTGTAAAGAGTGAACTTCACAGATGATCTCACATCATTGTGCATAGTTGGCATATTATTCTGTTGCATTTCATAATATTCTTCATATGCACATTTTGTTTGTTTATCAAATATTGCCCCCTCCTTTAAAAAATAGTATATCACTGCTGGGATTTTATTGAATGAATACAAATTTTGTCAACAAAACATAAGATTATCTCTGATATTAAGGATAATAGTCCTGTTATTACTATTACAATTACTCCGCGATTCACTAAAAGTGTTTGGCGGAGGGTGCATTGCACCTATCAGGAAAGGTAATGGTTTGGAAGGGATATACGGGATATAGCAGGTGGCGCCCATGGGCTATTGTGAGGAACCATCCCAGCATTCGCCTGGAGCAATCTAGGGAAACCATGGAAAACTCAGATCAGGATGGCCGGAGTGCTTTATCGGAAGCTACTCCTGTCCAATTTTGTGTTTACTCGCCCGGTAAATCCTTTCTATTCCACTCCCTAATCGCTCTTGGAAAAAATGAGTAGAGAAATGAATCGGTTCTGGCCCGGATTTCTCTTATCTTATTTTCGCGGTCATTCCGAGATATGAATGTTGCTGGTAGCAATATTTGTTTGCTGTAATTCCATAATACGTCAGTTGTGAATTTTTCAATTAGCTTCCATCGAGAGCAACGCCTTCGGTGCTCCAGGTCTTCCCAATCTAACTCCTTCAACATGGCACTTACACTTTCCCTCCAACTATATATACCTGTCACGAATCGGGCGGCTCTTCTTTGGACCATCTCTAATGCCTCCATTAATCCCTTTTGATGGGGACCCCATACAGAGCAACAGTATTCCAAGTGAGGCCTCACTAGTGACTTGTATGCAATCGATTTAACTTCCGGAGTGCATTGTTTTAAATTACGACCTAGAAATCGAAGCATACAATTAGCTTTCCCAATTCTTGATATGCTCATTCCACGACAAATTATTACGAATTGTTACCCCTAGGTATTTAGCGGAATCTACCGTTCTAAGGACAGTGCCATTAATTGTATATTCAAAGCTAAATGGTGTTACCTTTTTACTTACACGCATGACTTGGCACTTATTAGCATTTAACTCCAACTGCCAATCTTTACACCACGCAATTATTTTCATAATATCGTCTTGTAACAAAGCGCAGTCGTCCTGGGTTGTGATTTCACGATAAATAATAGCATCATCGGCAAATAATCTTTTCATTCCCCTTTTTATGTCGCACAAATCATTAATGTAAATGAGAAACAACAGAGGCCCTATCACGCTTCCTTGGGGAACCCCGGACCTCACTTCGGCAAGTGATGAACACTCACCGTCGAGAACTACACACTGTGTTCTGTCCTTTAAAAAGTCTGCAACCCAATCACATATTTGTCTAGATATACCGTAACCGCGAAGTTTCCTAAGTAACCTAGTGTGAGGCACAGTGTCGAAAGCTTTTTTGAAGTCTAATAAAACTAAATCAACCGGGGATTGCTTGTCTATAATATGGCTCAAGTCGTGAATTAAGAGGGCAAGTTGTGTTTCGCAGCATCGGCCTTTTCTGAATCCATGTTGATTTGGGTTTAAAAGCTCATCTTCATCCAAAAACCGCATGACATTTGAATAGATGATGTGTTCTAAAATCCTGCAAAATATTGAGGTTAACGAGATCGGCCTATAATTTTGAGGATCATTAACAATCCCACTTTTGAACACTGGACTTACGATGGCGGTCTTGCATTCGGCTGGTATTTTTCCTTGATCCAAGGAGGCGGTATATAATTTTATCAAATACGGCGCAATTTCCTTTGCGTACTTAGAGTAGAATCTTGTAGGAATATCGTCTGGTCCTGGAGCCTTATTGGGATTTACATTCATAAGCAGTTTAGTTATTCCCTCGACATCGAGAACGAGATCCTCCATAATTTTGTTGGTTCGATTGTTAAATATCGGAATCTCCTCCGAGTTTTCTGACGTGAAAGCTTTTTTAAATACATTATTCAAAATTTCTGCTTTCTCGACGCTAGTTTCTGATAATTCCCCATTTTCATTAATCAACGACGGCATGACCTTACGAGAGCCTCTTATTAATTTGACATATGACCAGAACTTTTTTGGATTAGTAATCATATCTTCGGATAAATTTCTGGCTTGGAATTCTTTAAACGCATCACGCATTGTCTTACGCACGTCCGCTCGCAAGTGGACTAATTTAGCGCGATCAGATGAGTCCCCCGATTTCTTTACCGTCGCATGTAAACGCCTTTGCTTCCTGAGCAAACGTTTCACTTTCTTATTGAACCACAGGAAGTTCTTACTAACCTTAATAAACTTCTTGGGAACAAATTGATTTAAGCCGGTCCATATTATTTCTTTTAAATTAAACCAAAAGTTCCTCAACATTTGTATTAAGTGTGTACGTTTCAAAATTTTTCACCAAATGATCGACCATAAATGCATTATTTGCCTTATCGAAACAATATACGAGTTTGTCTTTATCATGCTTCAAATTCAGCCTAGATTTTAAAGTTACCACAATCGCCTTGTGATCACTTATACCGTCTTCTATACAAACTTCATCTACAGTATCCGGATTGTTAGTAAGAAAAAGATCCAAAATGAACTAGGAATCTTTGAAGCTGTTCAAGAGAATTTTCAACGAATGATTCCAGGAACGTTTCGGTTATTAACCTATCTCTTCCGCCTGACCTGAACGTAAATGTGTCCCAGTTAACAGAGGGTATATTGAAATCACCTCCCATGATCAATGTATGTCCCTGAAATTTCTGAGAAATACTATTAAGTGACTGTCTAAAATATTCCGCGTTATCTAATCCAGAGTCCGGAGGTCGGTAAAATGATCCGATTATGAACTTTAAACTTCTGCCAATTTTTACCTTCACCCATATTAACTCGCAACAATTTTCCGTTTCATTTACTACGGAGCAATTGATGGTTTTATTAACGGCCACGAACACACCTCCGCCCATTGAGGTAGTTCTGTCTTTCCGAAAAACATTGAATTGAGGAGCAAATACTTCGCTAGATTCTACCTCTGGCGTCAACCAGCTCTCGGTTCCTAGTATTATATCAACATCGTTAGTAGCAACTGCAGCGTGGAAATCGGCTACTTTCCCTCTAATACTCCGACAATTAAGGACCATTATCCTTAGCGGTTTAATATCTGTATCTGTAGAGTCTAAATTCGCATTTTTACTATTTGCACTCCGAAAGGAAATGGGTGAAGTATTTGGAGCTGTAAATTTTGATTTATTCACGCCGTCACTTCCAGAACCAAGATCTAGATTAACGACGCGTCTTCTTCGTTGAACTGAGGGATCCTCGGGCCTCACGGTGTTCCTAAAAAATAATTCACACCAAGACGGTTCCTTATTTTAGCAGCCACCTTGATCGCCATTCTCGGTGTGTAGTGGACGCCCGACCTGTCAAATATGTCCCAGCTGGCAGCTATCATCGGTTGAAGATCGACGAAGCCCCAGTTGTTTCTGCGACACAGCTCCCGTAGACTGCAATTCAAATTATAAATCTTCCACCATACGGCTTCCCCACAATCGACGCGCGGCACGACACTACAGATGGAAAACTGCAACTTTACCGAATTCTCACGCGCTGATTCATACGCCTTGTGGCCCAACTTGTCCATAGATTTCACTATATCTGAAATAGAAACATGACACGAGTCGTTAGTTCCGACGTGCGCAGCTACCCTTAACTGACGGCACTTCGATTCTCTAATCGCTTTTGGTATAGCCTCCATGACTCGTGGCACGGTTGCTCCTGGAAGACACACAGAATGAACGTTAGTACGAGGGTCTGTATTATATGTAGTATATAATATTTTTGAGTGCTTTCGCTTAAGCAGTTAGACTTGTCTGTTGATTTTATAAATGTCAATTTCCAAATGTTGTAGACTGTTGGGAATATCTAATTTTTTCTTATATCTTCATAAAGTAATTGATCTCTCCGTATTTAATTTGGTTAGCAAAATTGTTGGTCATGATGCACATTATTGTATGCTTATGAGATTGTACATTTCAGTAAATTGTGGTTTTCAGTTCTGCGTAACATGTAGGATAGCAAAAGTATATACTCTTAGCAAAGATAGTTGTAAATGTTTTTGAGCTTTACTGCCCAGATCTCAAAATGACTATAAGATGATAATTAGAACTTTGATGATCTCTTGCCAACAGAAATATTCATATTTTTCTTTGACCAAAAAGGATGCAAAATAACCATATAGATATAAAGGGGAATTACTATTAAACCAAACTTTGGAACTACATAAAGAATAAAATAGGGGCACATAAAAAGTGGGTATAAAAACAAGATTATAAAAGAAATTACGTTATGTCAGAACAGGACAGTGTGTTCCCGTCAGAGTGAATGGTTTGAATGTTAAGGATATTGGTGGAGGACATTAATATTTTTCTGTCCAAGTTAATGAGGTCTGCAGGAAAGTATTCTGGAAGTAGCAAGTTTCTGGGAAAGACTTACTGTTAATTATAATGTTATAACCATGCTACTAGTTTAGAGAATATATCCCATGATTTTGAATTCAGAAATGTCTGAACAATGGGCTGGTGAATTTCTATTCCAAGAGTTGGTGTTAGTCGCAATACTTATTTAGGCTCCAATGTTTAGTATGTAACTAACTTGGAAGAAATAATTTTGTATTTGGCATTCTGTCTCACTGCAGATATACTTGATTTTCTTTTTTTGTACACTCTGACTTTGCCACCAAATCATAACCAGCATTGGAGACATTTTCAACATAAATCACCATAAATAAATTGGAGGCATGATTTTTTTAATAAAAATTTAGGGGTGTGTAACATTGTTAAGGTGAAACTCAAACATTCTTAAAAAATTGAATTCATAGTTTTTACTTGGATTTATATATTGGTGATGAAGCTTTCATATTCAATTGTCATAGTGGTCTTGCGGTCATAGTAATAGACTGTGGTGATCACAGTTTGAATCTTGATCAGACTTTTTCTTAATGAAATATTTCTTGTTATTGCATAAGCAGTTATTAACAAATTATTTGTATTTTCATTATTCATACATTTCTGGCACTAAGTTCTTGCATTGGTGTAATGTTTTGATGTTTTTATGCAGTGGGAACTTAGTTCAAAGGAAATAGGGTACGTTTTGAAAGTATATTATCTTTCAAATTCCTTTTAAGTTTTAAGTAGTTTACTATCAAAATAATTCAGTTGTTAGATTATACATATGAACTAGTATTCGGCCAAGTAGAAAAATTCCACAAGGAATGGAAATTTCTATCCAGGGAATGCATGCCCTAAGGGACAATCGTAAAAATTGCAAATACATTTTCAAAATGTTTTTACTTGTATATTCTCAGTTATTTAGCATTTTCTCAAATGGTACTAATCATATATTTTCCTTACATACCTATCTTTCCCCCTTTCCTGCAACCTCCTACATTTGCCCTCTACAATTTTCAACTTTAATTTCTTTCAACATTTAGGAAAACTTCCCTTTCCTTGCAGTTAATGTTTAAAATTTCTTTAGAAATTCTCTGATCTTTTGTATGTTGTAAAAAATATTCCGATAAATGGAAAGGTTTGTAATGAGCAACATATAATTTTAACAGTTTTGAAAAACTGTGGCAAAAAAGAAAGTGGTAAATTACAGAATGGATTTTTAAATCATCTCATCTTAAGGTGACTGTGTCTATTTTCTATCAGACATTAATTATTCAGAATTTTTTATTACATTTTTTTCATTTTCCAAGTATTTATGTTAAAGATGAAATATTTGAGTAGAAAAGTACAAAAAACTGTGAACAAATAGTGTTCTTCTATTCACGTTGAAGAAAATTGGGTACCTCAAAAAATATCCATGAAAAATTTATAAAAGCAAATTTTAGTGCCAAAAAATGTGTTAATAATTTTTTTTTTTTTTTTTTTTTTGTTGTCAGTCTTTCGACTGGTTTGATGCAATCCTCCATCCTTTCCTATCCTGTGCTAACCTCTTCATTTCTACATACCCCTTACAGCCCACGTCATCAATTATCTGTTTCATATATTCTAATCTCTGTCTTCCTCTACAGTTCTTACCTTCGACTGTTCCCTCCACTAACAAGTTAACCAATCCAGCATGTCTCAAAATATGACCTACCAGCCTGTCTCTTCTTTCTGTAAGCTTCTTCCATAAACTTCTTTTCTCACCCATCATTTCCAAAACTCGTTCATTTCTTACTTTGTCTGTCCACTTAATTTTCAGCATTCTTCTGTAACACCACATTTCAAATGCTTCAATTTTCTTTCTTTCCGGTATTCCTAAAGTCCACGTTTCGCTACCATAAAGAGCTGTGCTCCACACAAACAGTTTCAAAAAGTTCTTTCTAATTCCTAGATCAATATTTGAAACTAAAAGGTTTCTCTTTTTCATGAAAGCTCTTTTTGCTAGTGCTATTCTGCTTTTGACATCATTCTTGCTTCGGCCATCGGTTGTAATTTTACTTCCCAAGTAACAGAATTCGCTTACTTCTCCTATTGCATCCGATCCTATTTTTATATTTAATCTAGTATTGGTATCATTTCTGCTACATTTCATCACTTTTGTCTTGCTTTGATTTATATTCAGTCCAAAATCTTCCTTCAGTATTTCGTTCATGCCATTCAGTAACTTCTCAATATCCCCAGCCCTCTCTGCTAACAAGACAATGTCATCAGCAAAACGTAGCATACTGATTTTTTCTCCCAGAAAACTTATGCCACATGGAAATTTTTCTTTGACTTTCTTCATTGCTGCCTCTACATACAAGTTGAATATTAACGGGGATAGACTACAACCTTGTCTCACACCCTTTTTAACTGATGCATGTCTCTCGTGATTCTCTACTTTTATTACCGCCACTTGATTCTTATATAGTTTATAGAGTATTCTTCTATCTCGATACTTTAGACCTGACTTCTTTAAAATTTTGAACATCTTGTCCCACCTAACATTATCAAATGCTTTTTCTAAATCAACAAATGCCATAAAAGTATCTTTGTTTTTCTTGAGCCGCCCTTCAAGTATTAATCTTAAAGACAGAGTTGCTTCCCTTGTACCGCGATTTTTCCTAAACCCAAACTGATCTTCACCTACTATCTCTTCTACTACCCTTTCCATCCTTCTGTATATTATTCTGGTCAGTAATTTTGAAGCATGTGATGTTAGACTAATGGTGCGATAATTCTCACATTTGTCGGCTTGTGCTTTCTTTGGAAGTGTGAACATGATATTTTTATTAAAATCAGTTGGAATTTCTCCTGTTTCATAACTTTTTGATATCAGCTTGAATAATCTTTCGATTCCTTCCTCTCCTAGGGATTTAAGAAGTTCTGCAGGGATTTCATCAATTCCAACTGCCTTATTTGCTTTTAAGTCATTCAGAGCTTTATTAAATTCTGTCCTCAAAACAGGATCCCCTAAGTCATCAATGTCAACATCATCTTCCTTTTCCATTACACTATTGTTCAAGTCGTCTCCATCATAAAGTTTCTCAATGTATTCTTTCCATCGGTTAGCTCTATCTTCTGAGCTTAAAAGAGGTTTCCCATCGGCAGCTTTAATGTTCATATCCTCTTTTCTTCATTTCTCCAAAATTCTGTTTGATCTTTCTGTAGGCAACATCTACTTTACCTACGACCATTTCCTTTTCTACTTCTTCACACTTTTGTTGTAGCCATTTTTCTTTTGCTATTTTGCATTTCCTATTTATTTGATTTCTAAATTGCCTGTACTGCTCTCTTCCTGCTTCATCCTGAGCATTTTTGTACCTTCTCCTCTGATCCATCAGCTCCAAAATTTCTTCTGTGATCCAAGGTTTTCGGGCAGATTGTTCCCTAAAGCCTAATGTTTCTTTACCAGCTTTCATTATTTCGGTCTTTAATGCATTCCATTCGTCCTCGGTTGAGCTCCTTTCAGAGATACTTCTTAGACCCAAGTCTACTATTAATGAAAATTTTTCTCTAGTGCTAGATTGTTTCAGTTTATTCACTTCCAGTCTGTTCTGCTTATACTGCTTCCTTATTCGCTTAAATTTCAGCCTGCACTCCCATTATTATCAAATTATGGTCAGAGTCTATGTCTGCTCCTGGGTACGCTTTACAATCTAGAACTTGATTCCTGAATCTCAGTTTGACCATGATATAATCTAGCTGATATCTGCCTGTATCCCCAGGACGTTTCCACGTGTAAATTCTTCTTGCATGGTTCTTAAACAGTGTGTTTGCCACTACTAGCTTATATCTTTCACAAAATTCTAGCAACCTGCTTCCTCGTTCATTTCTTTCTCCTAGACCAAAACTTCCTACAGTATTCCCATCTTTTCCTTCTCCCACTATTGCATTCCAATCACCCATGACTATTAGATTTTCCTCCCCCTTCACATATTGAATTAATTCTTCAATTTCAGCGTATATTTTTTCTATTTCTTCGTCATCTTCCTGTGATGTTGGCATATACACTTGTACTAATGTGGTTGGGACGGGCTTAGTTTCTAACCTCATCAAAATAATCCTGTCACTAAACTGTTCATAATAACTCACCCGTTTCCCTACTTTCTTGTTCATTACAAATCCTACACCAGTGACTCCATTGACAGCATGTGTGCTAATTATCCTGTGTTCCCCAGACCAGAAATCCTCTGCGTCCTTCCATTTAATCTCACTAATCCCAACAACATCTAACTTAAGTTGTTCCATCTCCCTTTTTAAGTTTTCTAACCTACCTGCCCTATTCAGACTTCTAACATTCCACGCTCCGACTCGTAGAATGTTTCTATCCATTCTGATGACTCCTCCCTGAGCAGTCCCCACCCGGAGATCCGATTGGGGGACTATTTTACCTCCGGAATATTTTACCCAGGAAGAAGCCATCATGATATATGTAATTTGAGAGGATTACATGTCCTCGGGATACCCTTTGGGTCTTTAATGCAGTGGTTTCCCGTTGCCTTCTGCATCCCCATGCCGTTGATCATTTCTGGTTCATCCGCCTTTAGGGGCCGTTTCCAACCCCAAGGGCAAGAGGGTGCCCTGAACCGCTCCCCGCTCTTCCGCCCTCCTTTCGGAGGCCGTTGGCAAGCAGTGGGTGATTCCTTATACCGGGAATCTTTCAGTCGCCAGAGCCTCGTCCGTGCAAACAGGGTGCACCACGTGAAGGAGAGGTTGACATTTGGTTGGAAAAGGCTAGTATAGCCTCTCCCAAACCCTTACACCCCCGTTAATAAATAAAATTCAGATAATATACTAATGACTGGTAATAAAAGAAAATGTAACAAAGAAGGAAAGCTGTATAAGGGGAAATGAAATCTGACCTCCCAATTTTCAGTCCATCACTCTAACCATGAGACAGACCACCTTGACAATTGAGTATGATCTCTACTTCACCATTATATAAATGCTTTGAGGTTAACTTTCTTCAGAATGGATGAATGATGCACCTAATCACTTCCCAACATGGAGGTTTGCCACACACCACTAAAATTTAAAATTAAAAAATCACTTCCCTAACATCGGTTGCGCTAAATGGATAGCTCTGATAGAATTATTGTTAGGGAGTAAATTAAAGTTAACATATTTTTCTGTTCACAGTATCGAATGTTTTCTACTGTTTACTGATTTAACTAATGGCTACATTTGCTGTAATGAAAATTGCTGATAAGAATGCGTGTCATATGTTGTAATAATATGTGAAATATCTTTTTATATCTTCTTTTTTATATACAGACAAAGGCAGAACTGTTATCAATGTTTGAGAAATATGGGAACTCTGCACAGAAATTTTGCCATGGGGAAGTTCCCCAGAAGAAAGAAAAAGTATCTTATGTATATGTGGATTGTGGGCATATACAGAATGGTTTAATAACAAAAAATACCTCTGCAAAATGCCCAGTGTGTCTTAAGGTGTGTATATTATATTTGCTTTTGTAGACATAAACAAAAATATTACAGTTTCCTTGATGTAATTTAAAATGTGGATTTTTTAAATATAAGGCTTACTTTTTCAATGTTTCTCCTCTGAATTGAACTGTACATCCTTCCAGAAAATCCAGCATGCTTAAGAAATAACTTTAAGTTTTTTGTTCTTGTTTTCAATCACAGTAAAAAACTGAGTTGTAATAAATCAAAATATGTTGTTTTTCTAGTATACTGGATGTATGAAGTAAAAATGATAAGTAACAACTTAAAATACAGTGAATGCAACAATTGTAGCCTTGAAAGTGGAGATGCAGTCACAGAAATATACCAAATGTGGAATTTATTGTTAAATTTTCTAATCATAGAGCAATATGATATGTTTTCTCTTCCCTAGTGCACATTGCTAGGGACCCAAAGAATGCAAACTGTTAAATGTGTAGCTTTTATTATGTAACCGGGGCATCATAATGTTATAAAAATTTGGCAACTTTTTCTGCGTTTATAATGTGGAACATTATTTTGTGAGATTTGTGATGGGTCCAATCATTCCTCCTTTCACCTTATGTTTTTACCAATGGCTACAGCCTTTCTCGAGGTCCAAGCTGAGCAGGTGGCTCAACTCCGTGATAAAAACTGTAGGCATTGATCAAACATCAGGAGAAAGGAGAATTGATTGCACACAGCGTAAATTCTGGGAAATAATTGATAACATCATAATGTTGTTTCAACCTTATGTGTAATCCACATTCTGTCATTTGGCAGGATGTGAATTCAGTTCCCAGCCCATCCATTCAGATCTTGACTGTCCATGGCCCCTAAAAATCATTTCATGGTAAATAACTCTTTGGTTCCTTCAAAATGCCATGCCAAATTCCTGCCATTAATTCTATACTTGATGTGATGATCTGGTGTTTCCTTTTCCCAATGTATACAAAGTACTTATTTGAGCATTGTGATTTGACAGACCATTTTCCATTGGAACTATTTGTGTTTCTCTAATTTATTTTCCTCTTTAACGTTATCAGTAGAGGTGCTAATGTCTTTTTGTACTATAGTTGGGAAATGTACAGCTTAAAGATTGTATGATTTTAGCATCTCTAGAATATAATGTGTCTGGTAACATTCTAAAGCAAAATTTATGTTGAAGTAATCACAGAAGATAATTTACCTTTTAGTGTGTGGTAAATTAATGAGAATTTTTTTAAGTTCATCACAAAATATAGGAGTTTCAAGTAAGAGCTCTATAAACTGTCAGCACTACAAAATAGTAGTTGTCTTTTTTATAACTAGTGTTTACTTAATTCTAATGTTTTTGCTGCAGTATTTTCTCTTACATGTATTGCTACACCAATCATTCTTTTCTCTGACATACAATAATATGAAGATAATTTATATCCATTAAGTTGGAAGAGACATATTTCAGAATCTTTTGGATGGCGGTCTGTAAGACATAAAATTTTTCCATTAAGATTAAGTGATTTTTGGGTTTCTTCTGTTAATATTATTAACTCATCAGTTTAGTTTGAGGTGCCCCTGATGTTTTTATGAATCAGAATTATTTTAGACAAGCATTTTTATTTTTGACTTTACTATCATTATGTACATTCCTTAAATAGCTCTTCCTACTGCTGACTTTTGGCTAAAGAAAGCGTTCCACCATCAATTACTACTGGGATGGGGTGCACATCCCACAGTCATCTCCTGATGCTACTGACAATCAGTTTCCTTAGCTTCTGCTTATCCCAAACATTTAGCTGGAGTCCATGGGAGGTCACTCTGCGAAATGCAAGAAATGTCAATGAAACCAAAGTGTGTTAGGTCAGTCTGACAAAACACATGTATCAGATCTGCCTGTGTACATTATAACTGGATCACAAATAAGCATCCAAAGTTAATTGTAAGGCTTGAATAGTTCAACAAACCCCGCACTGGTGTGGGAGGTGTTTTTGTCAATGCTGTCAATATATTTTTCAACAGAGTAATGGCTGTCTCTCAGCTGTCTGAGTGACACCCTGCCGAGGTGTGTAAAGCATGAACTGCAGTTTTGCCCAAGAAGAAGACGACCACAGAATGATGATCGAAACATCAGCTTTACACACCACGACATGGCATCACCCAGACAGCCAAAACACACTAACTCCAGGAACCTGTAGTTCAGATTGTATATTTTGAGGTTATGAAATGATTTTTTGTTTTCTGCTCCAGTCTGGTCACGAAGATTCATAAAATGTACTACCGACTTTAATTCTAATCCTAAGCTTTGAAATTGTAAAAAAAAAAAAAACCACCATCAAAATCTATTAAGTAGTTTGTGGGTGGTGCTGGAAAACACACACACACATACACATATATATGACGCTAAGTAGCGGAAAGGAATCAAATTAGGATAGGGAAATGAGCCACCACTTACCTTTAGATGATGGATGTGGGGCGCGAACACACAGAAAAGACACAAACACAAATAATAAAGTAATTTTCGGGATAAACCCTTCGTCAACGGTTGAACATTATGAGGGGTGGGCGCAGCTGGAGACTGCCTCAAAGAAAGACCGTCGGTAGAGGAGAAGGTCCAAATACGGGCTACCTCTTTTATTTTGGTCCTTGTGATTTTCCTGGTCATTCAATATGGATAATTTTGATGTCACTTGCTTCTATAAACAATCATGAAGTTGATATGAGAATTAAAAACGTAAAATAACCAGTTTTATTTTTCCAAAATCAAAGGATTTTTAAAAAATGTAAAATGACTGATTTTCCAGAGGTGGTCCAAATACGGGCTACTTGTATGTAAAGGGAAATTTATCTCCTAATAAATTAAAGAACGCCAAATTTTGTTTAAAAACTTTATTAACTTGACATTTTACAATCTCCTCACTCTATTTTTTTTCTTTCTAAGTTACAGATATATTTCATTTTCCATTCCAGCACTTTCAGTCTCTGCCCAACCTTCACACTTTGAATCTGACATCATCTGAAAAGTGTACATCACTGAAATTGCATGCTGCATTGTCGTCACCCCATTTATCCCCCAGAGAAATCATCATCGTCAATGCCGTCATCAGTATGAGTAGTCCAACTCTTCCCTGAGTTTACCTAATGAGCTTCTTAGTTTGGCTTGGCAATTTTGAATTATTTTTCTTTGCTGAGGCAACTGATTATTCTTTCGCCTGACAATTGTTCGAGACTGTAAGCTACACACTTTTCTTCAATCATTCGCTGTAAGGAGATCCAGTTATAATGAAGTCTTGGTGCACTTGCGTCCACAATTGCTTTTTCCTTGCAATGGCGGGGATCGAAGGTACCTCATAATGGACTAATCCTTTTGGACGTTGGATCTTGAGCAGTTGGTCGTTGATCTGAGTGCTGAAATCTTTGCGTTTTCAAGTCAAGAGCTAGGCCATTATTCAACCACCAATGGTAGCCCGGTTTTAGACTATGGGGTACTTCAAGTTAATGGTCTCGGCAGCCATTACAAAACAAACAAATCGAACAGTACAGGTGTCCTGCATGAAGCTCAGGTCATGTACTTTGAGATTAGGTGGAAGCTATTTAATTTACTGAGTAAGTAAGAAAGAGAGAAATGAATATTGACATACCTTGAAAAGTTCTGAGTTTTTCAAAAGTAAGTTTTCCCATAAAACAATTTGTGCCATAGCAGGTGTGTCACAGACCAAGTTCATTTGCTCAGTACTCTTCCCCCCTTATTTAGTCTTTGGACCTTCTTGTATATATATATATATTGACTTTTCTGTATATGGATTTATCAAATTTTTTGAGTTATTAAAGTACATTTGAAAAAATTAAAAATTTCAATAGTGTAATAAGATCAGGTGATATTTCTGGATCTTTAAGTAAAATTTCAAGTACAGATGAAAATATAACTGAGAATTATCAAGTGTTTGATGGAATAAGTGTTGAAATCTCAAACTCGAGAATTTCCTTACAAATATGAGCTGAAATTGAAGTAACAGAATTGCCAGCTTGCAAAGCTTCGGTTCACAAACAAAATGAATAAGTATAATTACTTTTAAAATTAAATGTTATCTTCCATGATCCAGAAGTTTCGAAAAATTATTTTGAAGTCTGGTGTTGGATTGTTATTTGTCTCTTCCCTTGCATAGACCTTTGTGTTAATAGTTTTCTACAAATCGTGTGTCAATCATTCACTCATTAATATAGTTCTACAAAAAAAAATATGTTTACTAATTTTGCATATTATTATTTTAATTAATTTTTCTCCCTTACAAAATTCCAGTGCTCCTCGATTTTGAAACTTTGTGCTGGACTAGAGCCAGCATTCTATGTGGACAGAGGTCCTCCATGTTATGCTTTCAATCCTTGTGGACACGTGGCAAATTGGAAAACTGTGATGTAAGTTTTTATATTTTCCTGCTCATTGTTTTATATATAACCCAAAAAACCTCAAGAGAAGCGCGCTTCTCTTGGTTTTTTTTGTGTGTGTTCGTTGTCGCAGCCGCCTTCATCTGTGGTAAGTGTTGGGTCATATTTTCCTATCCTTCCTTAGTTTTATTGCCTTAAAGCATTTTTGTGGTCATTGTTATATTATATATAGTCTCCTACACCACCCTCCCTCCTTGATTTTCTCCTGTTGACAAAGAGCCAAGTCTCAAAATATTCATTGTTTTTTCTGTGTTTTGTGCTTATTTATGTGTTCACACCATGATACCATCATCTACGGTAAGTGGTGGTTCGTTTCGCAATCCTTTTTTTTTTTTTTTTTTAAATCCGTTCGCTGATTAGCTCCTATTATTTCAGTGGCATAGCTAGGTCAGCAAGGGCCCTGGTGCAAAATAAAATTATTTTGGGCCCCTCAGACCAGATGGGCAACCTATTTTTATTTTAAGCTCTGCCAAGTTGCTGGTAGGGGCCCCCTGAGCATAGCTTGGGGGCCCTCTGAGCTGTGCTTGGGGGCCCCCAGAGCAGTAGCAATCTAGGTTCACAAGGCCCTCAGAGCATAAAAAAAAAAGGTCGCCCGTTTGCCCTGAAGGCCTGTGGGCCCTCTGAGCTGCACTAGGGGTCCACGGTGCACTGCACCGCACCGCCTAACCCTATGGTTGCTATGCCCCTGTGTCTACATCTACATCTATACTCTGCAATTCACAATTACTGTGGGTGGCAGAGGGTGCTAAGCACCAATCCTATTTTAGAGTATTCCAATCCCGAATAGAACGAGGAAAGAAAGAATACATAAATGTATCAGTACGGCATCTTATCTCTCGAATCTTATCTATTCTGTCATTACGACCTAAATAGGTTGGCGGAAGAAGTATTTCGTGCACTCGTAAATTAGAGATTTTCGCATATTCTCCAACAAATTTAAACGAAAACGACGTCATCTGTCTGCCAAACAATCCTATCCTAACCCACGTATCAGCTCTGTGACACTTACATAAGGACTGTAACTAGCGGTCACGAATCGAGCGGCTCTCCTCTGTACTTTCTCTAATGTTTCAATCAATCCCATGCGATAAGGATCTCAAATTGCACAACAGTATTCCAAATCACTAGTGTTTTGTACGCTGTTTCCTTTGTATGAGCATTGTAGCTTCTCAAAATACGAGCTATAAAACGTAGTTTGGAATTAGCTTTGCCTACGATGGAAGTTATGTGCAAGTCCCATTTCATGTTGCTTTGTACTATTACGCCTAAATACTGCAGGGAATCGACCGTGTCAACAACTGAATTGTTAACTTTGTACTCGTGAGCAAACGGGGTCTTTTTATTACTTATTTGCATTGCCTTGTACTTTTTACAGTTAAGTGTAAGCTGCCATTTACGGCACCATTCCGAAATAACATCCAGATCACGCTGTATTTCTAAGCAATCGTCAGAGCACCCCACTTCCCTATAAATAAGTGCATCATCAGCAAAAAATCGCATCCTGCAATTAACGTTGTCACCGAGATCGTTTATAAAAATTAAGAAAAGAAGTGGTCCTATTACACTTCCTTGAGGAACGCCCGAAGTAACATCTAGCTTTGAAGAGGCTTCCCCGTCAACAACGACATACTGCGACCGACCAGTTAGAAAATCGCGTATCCATTCGCAGATCTGATCAGATATACCGTACGCTCGAAATCTTCGCTAAAAGGCGGTTATGTGGTACAGAGTCAAGCCTTCTGGAAATCCAAGAAAATAGCATCAACTTGTGATCCTGCATCGATAACCTTCATTACGTCATGCGAAAATAGAGCCAGTTGCGTTTCACACGAACGGTTCTTACGAAATCCGTGTTGGTTAGCTGTAGGTAACTCGTTTTCATCCAGAAACTTCATAACGTTAGAGCATATGACATGCTCCAGAATTCTACTGCAGACAGATGTTAGAGATATGGGTCGATAATTCCTAGGATCTCTCCGATCACCTTTCTTGAAAACGGGAATCACCTGCGCTATTTTCCAGTCAGAAGGTACTTTTCTTTCTTCTAAAGATTTACGAAATATATCTGATAGAAATGGTTCTATTTCTTCCGCGTATTCCGAAAATAATCTTACTGGAATACCATCAGGATCCCGGCGCCTTCCCCCACTTCAGGAGCTTTAATTGCTTTATGATACCTACACTATCAATTTGAACTGGATCCATCTCAAATTCTACATGCCGTGCAAAAGCGGGAATGTTTTCCATGTTTTCGTCAGTGAAAGAATTTTTAAGTTCGGTGTTAAATACGGTAGCCTTTTCGCGGCTGTCATCAACTTCCCGACCGTCTTGTAGTAGAACTGACATATTGTTGTCACTACCACTAACTTTTTTTACATACGACCAAAATTTCTTTGGGTTTTCGTTGAGACTCTTAGAAAGTGAGTTGTATCTAAAGTCGTTAAAAGCCTCGCGCATCGCATATTTAACATGTTCTCTTGTCTCAGCTAGCTTTTCTAAATCACTCCTATACATCGTCGTCCTTGAGCGTGCATGTATCTTCCTTTGTTTTTTAAGTAACCGTTTAATTTCACGTGTATACCACGGGGGATCGTTCCCATCCCTGATTGTCCTTTTCGGTATATGTAAGTCCATACCTTCCCTGACTATATGCATGAACCGAAGCCACATCTCTTCAACCGAGCCTCTTCCTTCTATAAAGGTAATGTAATTATCCCTCAAAAACTGTTCTTAAACTCTCCTTTGGGGCCTTTTCAAACCTGTAAACGACCCTTTCTTTTTTCTTTTTGCGCACGGCTATTAATTTTACTGTAGCAATTACAGCTTTATGATCACTTATTCCCATGGTGGTAGAAATGTCCTGTGAATAACTCAGGGCCTATTCGTAACGAGAATATCTAAAATGCTTTCGTTATCGTTGTGGCACCGCGTTGTTTCAGTGACGAGCTGCTCAAGATTAAGATCTGAGAAAAGGTCAAGAATAATTTCACAGGATGTTTTATCCCGGCCACCAGTAACGTGGACGTAATTATTCCAGTCAATATACGGAAAGTTGAAGTCACCTCCTAGTATTATTGCATGATCTGGAAACTGACGAGCTATATTACTTACATTAGTTCTTAAGGCCTCAGCAATAGATACATCTGCATCTGGTGGACGATAGAAAGACCCTAATACAAGTTTTGTCCTAGCTACTTTTAGTCTAATCCATAGGATTTCACAGACCGTATCGATATTTATTTCGCTACACGACAGGTGTTTACTAACAGCTATAAATACACCGCCTCCATTGGAGTTCAACCTATCCTTACGGAAAACATTCATTCTATCGTTAAATATTTCTGCTGAACTTATATCCGGTTTTAACCAGCTTTCAGTACCTAATACAATATCTGCTTCTGTACTACTAATAATGCTTTCAAGCTCAGGCTGCTTATTACGAACACTTCTACAGTTAATATCGAGTACTTTTAATGGTTGAGACTGATTTACGCTACTCCTAACATATGGTGCCGAATTTGATTGGGCTGCCCATAACTGTGATCCCAGTTTCGGGTCTTTCTACCTCAGCCTAAAAAATCCCCCAATGCACTCCACACGGCCCCTGCCACCAGTGTAGCCGATTCACGTGTGTAGTGCACTCCTGATCTATCCAAAGGAACCCTACACGACTCGACCACATGGCGAAGATCTAGGAATCTGCATCCATGATTATCGCAGAAACGCCGCAGTCTCTGGTTTAGACCCTCGACTCGGCTCTGAACCAGAGGTCCACAGTCGGTTCTATCGACAATGCTGCAGATAGTTAACTCAGCCGAAATCTTGCGGTCATCAACCACAGAGTTCACCCTTTGAGCAAGCCGCCGGAAGGAAGAGAGGATAGTCTCTGACCCCAGGCGGCAAGCATCGTTGGTGGCGACATGAGCTACAATCCGCAGCTGGCTACACCTCGTCCGATCAATGGCATCCGAGATGGCCTGATCCACATCTTGGATCAGACCTCCCGGAATACACAATGAATGGACACAGGACTTCATCTCAGACCTATTCGTTAAGTCCCTAAGGGGTTCAATAAAACGCCTAACGTTGGAGCTACCTATCACCAAAATCCCCTTCTGTGATCGCTCAGGCCTTGCGGGCAGGGGGGCTGGCAACTCGCTGTTTGACGATTGTGGATCTGAACCAGACCCAGACAATACATCAAACCTGTTGGACAGTGGTACAAGTATGTCCTCCTGGGATTCAGACTTGCACAACTGCCCCCGCATGCGGCGTCGACGCCCGGAAACCACACGCCAGACACCGTCAGGTGACTGCCGCACAGGCTCCAAGGTCTCAGCCTGGACTACAGGTACGATGCTGGGAACAGGAGAACCTGCGATAGCACTAGCTTCAGCGAAGTCTCCCATAGCACATCTGCTGCAGTCGCCTACGGCAGCTTCCAGCCTTGTAACTTTTGTCAACAAAGCTGCAAGCTGAGCACGAAGATCAGCCACCTCAGCCCGCGCCTGCACACAGCAATCACAGTCCCTACACATATTATTTCTAAACAAAAGCTACAGAGAAGATGAAAGATGAACTAACCGAGTGTTCCAAATAAACTGTTCACTACTTACAAACAACCGATAGACACGACTGGGAAAAAAAAAACCTAAATTAACAAAGAACGACTTCCTTGCGTAACGGTTACAGATGACCAACTGACTACTGGCGCTGTTAAACAAATGTGTGTATATATATATATATATATAAAAATAGACGTGTTTTCTCCTATATTTCACTTTTCAGCCACCACTACCTAGCACAGATCACTGATGTTTGTGGGTGGAAGTAGCATGGAGTTTTCTGTCGTGCACAACGTTGGCCGAATGCCGATAGCTGTGAGGATGTGGGAGATATAATGATTAAAGTTGGTCAGTGCAGGGCGTTTTCGTATTTCGACCAAAAATTTGTACCTCCGTATACTTCTCTTTCCTGCACACAACTACATAACATAGACCTTTGGTGTTTGTGCGTGGTAGTAGAATCGTCTTTCCTGTCGTGCACTATGGTTGTTAGATGTCGGTAGCTATGGGGGTGTGGGAGAAATGGGGGTTGAAAGTGGTCGACCTGTGGCAATTTCATACTTCTGCCAAAGACAAAAGTGTCATGGTGTATCACTTTTCAGCGAAAACTATAGATCACAGATAACTGGCGTTTGTGTGTAGTAGTAGCACAGAGTCACATTTCGATCACAACAGCGGCCGAATTTCAGAAACTGTGGTACTGTGGTAGATATGGTGGTTGTAAGTGGCCGACCAAGGATATTTTCGTATTTCGACTGTCTCCGCATATTTCACTTTTCTGCCACAACTACATAGCATAGCCCATTGGTGTTTGTGTTTGGTAGTAGAATCGTATCTCATGTAGTGCACTATGGTTGTTAGATGTCGGTAGCTATGGGGGTGTGGGAGAAATGGGGGTTGAAAGTGGACGACCTGTGGCAATTTCATACTTCTGCCAAAGACAAAAGTGTCATGGTGTATCACTTTTCAGCGAAAACTATAGATCACAGATAACTGGTGTTTGTGTGTAGTAGTAGCACAGAGGCACCTTTCGATCACAACAGCGGCCGAATTTCAGAAACTGTGGTAGATATGGTGGTTGTAAGTGGCCGACCAAGGATTTTTCGTATTTCGACTGTCTCCGCATATGTCACTTTTCTGCCACAACTACATAGCATAGACCATTGCTGTTTGTGTTTGGTAGTAGAATCGTATCTCATGTAGTGCACTATGGTTGTAAGATGTCGGTAGCTATGGGGTTGTGGGAGAAATGGGGGTTGAAATTGGTCGTCCTGTGGCAATTTCATATTTCTGCCAAAGACAAAAGTGTCATGGTGTATCACTTTTCAGCGAAAACTATAGATCACAGATCTCTGGCGTTTGTGTGTGGTAGTAACACATAGTCACCTTTCGATCACAACAGCGGCAGAATTTCAGAAACTGTGGTTTTGTGGGAGATATGGTGGTTATAAGTGGCTGACCAAGGATATTTTCGTATTTCGACGAAAGGCATGTGTCTCCGCAGATTTCACTTTTCTGCCACGACTACATAGCATAGAGCATTGGTGTTTATGTGTGGTAGTAGAATCGTGTCTGTTGTCATGCACTATGGTTGTTAGATGTCTGTAGCTATGGGAGTGTGGAAGATATGGGGGATGAATATGGTCGACCTGCGGCAGTTTCATATTTCTGCTAAAGACGCATGTGTCATGGTGTATCACTTTAAGTGAAAACTATCAATCGCAGATCACTGCCGTTTGTGTGTGGTAGTAACACAGAGTCTCCCATCGATCACAACGTTGGCCGAAATTCGGTAACTGTGGGAGTGTGTGAGATATGGTGTTTGAAATTGGTCGATCATGAATATTTTCGTATTTCATCCAAAGACTTGTGTGTATCCGTAAATTTTACTTTGCTGCCGGAACTACATAGCGCAGAAGACTGGTATTTGTGTGTGGTAATAGTATCAAGTCTCCCATCGTGCACTATGGTGGTTAGATGTCTACAGCTGTCAATATGAATTCTTTACAATCACGAACGAAGTCGGGGTACCAGCTATCATATTATAAATGTGGAAGTAAGTCTCTGTCTTTTTGTTACGTTTAGACGATTAAATGGCTATATGAATATATGAATATTGATGGAATTTAACAATGAAATAGTGTAGGAAGGACACAGGACATTTTTTCGTTATGAAAACAGTTTTAGTCACTAAATTTTAAGAACTTATCGAATGATGAAAGATTCGTGTGTTAGTCTGTAATGTTACGTTGGTTGCTCAGTCGCGCAGTCTGTTAGTGTTTGATTTGTTAATAAATTTCGATAAGAAACAAAACTTATTATTTAGTATAGAAGTCAATTTGTTCTGCACTGTACTATTCATTTGTGTCTTTATAAAAGTTTCTGGCACCAATTTGTCTTCCTTTTTGACATGCCTTACGAACGTAAACCTGGCCTAAGGTGCAGGTCTAGAAGACAATGTGCTGCTATTAGATTATAAGATTCAGATGCTCATGTTGAAGAAAGAAGAAAAAACCAAGCTGAAATAAAGCTGCCATCAGTTAACCCCCTACCCACACACACACACACACACACACACACACACACACACACATCCCCGCACCTTCGCTTAATTTTTAAATATGCTGTAAATTGATTCTCTTCATGAGACAGATTAAACTATAGGATGATATAATGATGGCTTTCCATCATATTATGTCGACTCGGTGTTGTTTGGGACAAATCTTACGTTACTAACAGTTTTCTATATCCAATTCTGGCAATGAAACTCCAAGTCCACGTGTACGAAGTCGCGGGTAACAGCTAGTATTATATATATATACCTCCCATAATGTTCTTTCGACAAAGGGCTCGTCCCGAAAATTTCTTTATCAGTTGTATTTTTGTCTTTTCTGTGTGTTCTCGCCACACATCCATCACCTAAAGGTAAGTGGTGGCTCATTTCCATATCCTAATTTTATTCCTATATATATACTGGGTGGTTATAATTAAACTTTCCCTATTTAACACGGAAGCTAATTACCATATGAGTACCAAACTTGGCTGCATTAATGTCCAGAGTATGGGGTGCATGATTTCCATGCGTCACAGCACCACCGTCCAGTTCCAACTATGGCCACCAGGTACCGTGATCATTGATCAGTTCAACTGCTTCTCCGAAACACATTTGGAAATGATTGAATTATCAACCAATCATTTCCAAATGCTTCGCCGGTATGATCACCTGACCTCACTCCTTGTGATTTTTGATTGTGGGACTAGCCTAAGGACAGGGTTTAACAGGGGAACATTCACACATGTGCTGATCTGAAGCGCAGCATATCAAGAGAGGTCCAGCATACCTACGGACATGCTTCGTTCAGTTGTGCAGAATGGAATCCTGCGCTTTCAGACTCTTCTGGACACTGATGGGCGCCATTTTGAGTCCCTTGTGTAGCAGTAATGGTACTGGTATGTAATGGTATAATGTACTGTATCAGCACATTAAAAGTGTTTCAAATGAATTTATTCTGCATTATTTATCTTCCCCATGTCCTTGACATTAATGCTGCCAAATTTGGTAGTCCTACGGTAATTAGTTTCCGTGTTATAATGTGTTAAATAGGGAAAGTTTAATTATAACCACCCAGTGTGTGTGTGTGTGTACAGGGTGTTTCAAAAAGGACTTTACAACTTTGAAAATTTATATAAATTTTATGAAACAAGGTACAGAGCTGGTTTTGGTGTTGTTTTAAAGGATAACACTTCAAGTTTTTTTACCTTAAACTAAAGATCTTCCATGTGCCTTCCGTTGGTTATTCTGCAGACATCCCATCGGTAGTCGATTTCTTCCCAGACTCGCACTATCATTTCAGCTGTAACTTGCTCAGCAGCAGCGTAAATTCTTGCTCTAAGTTCAGGTAGAGTGGCCGGCAAAGGAGGTACATACACCATATCTTTTATGAAACCCCAGAAGAAAAAATCTAGCGGTGTCAGGTCTGGAGAACGGGGGGGGGGGGGGGGCATGCAATTGGCGCATCAAGGCCAATCCATTGACCTGGAAAGCGGTCATTGAGAAAATCCCGGACGTCAGTCAGATAGTGTGGTGGTGCGCCATCGTGCATAAAGAAAACGTTTCGTTCTCGGTCATCCTCATCGATCTGTGTTATCAAAAATTGTTGCAACATATCAAGGTACACTATCCCATTGATGGTTCTCTCTTGGGAAAAAAAGGGGGCCGTACATTTTCCTCTTGATCAACGCACAAAAAACATTCACTTTAGGGCTATCACGAACATGTTGCAATGTTTCGTGTGGATTTTCACTGCTCCAAATCCTACAGTTATGTGTGTTAACCTTGCCACTTAAGTGAAAAGTTGACTCGTCACAAAAAATTATGTTGCCCAAGAAATGTTCATCATCATCCACTTGATTTAACATATCCACACAGAAGTACCTACATGCAATCTTATCAGTGTCTTTAATTGCTTGTAAAAGCGAATATCGGTATGGTTTCAAATGCAAACGTTTTCTCAACACACACCAAACTGTCGTATGTGGGACTTGCTGCTCACGAGATGCACACCGGGTCGATTTCGTAGGGCTGTTGACAAAACTTTTTCTCACTTGCTCAACGACCTCGTCAGGTGTGCTTGGTCGACCTGAGGATTTTTTATGTTTTACTGAGCACCCTGTTTCTACAAAGCATCTATGCCACTCATAAATTGTAGGCCTACTAGGAGGATCTTTAGCGTACTTGGTACGAAAATTACGCTGAACTGTTGTCGCAGACTTCGATTCTTCAAACCAAAACACACAGCTAGCACGCTCTGGTCCATTGAAGGCAGCTTGTGCGGCGTGATTAGGCACTAACGGACTAGGCGAGTCAAAACTTGAAGTGTTTTCCTTTAAAACAACACCAAAACCAGCTCTGTACGTTGTTTCATAAAATTTATATGAATTTTCAAAGTTGTAAAGTGCTTTTTGAAACACCCTGTATATACATTGTATTTCAGTGCTTTGTTTACTTATTTTAATATTTTTATTGTGATTAAGTGTATACCCCAGTGTTACACCTACTCCTAATTCTCTAATTTTAATGGAGATATATACTTAAACTTCATGCCAGTAATCACCTCCTTGTTTATGAATAATATAATAATAATAAATATGTACAAAAATCCTTCTATAGAACTGTGCCAGCAACAAGGCATATTGCCATCATGCACATGTGGACATTTCTGAAATGTGTACGTGTGAATGATTGCTAAATTCCATGTTTCAGGCACTGTGTAAACTACAGTTCTATACATCAATTTTTGTACTCTCATAATCTAAACTGAAAGATTATCTTATTGGCAACTCCTTCTACTCCATTCAAGAATTTGAACAAAACAATTAATTGTATTCAATATGACTTTTGCAAATCAGTTGTAAAAATTTGTTTATTTTATTGTCTTTATTTTTTCTTTGTAACATATAATTGTTTTTTACTATGATTATGACTCATATTGTATGTATGTATATTAACCATGACATGTTTCACATCCCAGAGGTGCTTCCTCAGCAGGGATCCATGAAACAAGATTGATAAATAAATAAAATAAAATAAATAATAATAATAATAATATACAACCTAATGCTTTTGAAGCAAACAGGAATTTTTTAAATTGTGCAGAGTGAACTTTAATGATCAACTTCAAGGCAAGTTTGTATTTAAGCAGATTCGAGTATGTTACCCTTGAAACCATTATACGATTGGGTTATCGTCCCTATTCATGTTACCGAGCGTGGTGGTGTAACGGATAGCGTTCTGGCCTCGCATTCGGGAGGACAGCGGTTCAAATCCCCGTCCGGGCATCCAGGTTTGGGTTTTCCATGGTTTCCCAAATCACTCCAGGCAAATTCCGGGATACTTCCTTCAAAAGACCATGGCCGTATTCTTTCCCATTCCTTGCCCCCTCCTCCACTCCCCCCTCATCCTTTCCCATTCCTTGCCCCCTCCTCCCCTTCCCCCTCATCCTTTCCCGTCTCTAAAGACCTCGCTGTTAAGAGACGTTAAGCAGTTAAAAAAACCTATTCATGTTTAATACCTACATCTATTAATGCTTCTGAGTTCTTCAAGCTCAAGAAATTTTATTCCCCCTGAAACACTGGTTGAGTTTATATTTGGTCAAATCAGATCAACCTGTCATAATCTTTCATCCTAAAAACTGGAACTATTCTAGACCCCTTGATGATAAGCAAAAAGGTCACGGGCTTACAGTAGTTGGTAAATTAAATGTGTCGTAACATATTAAGACATATATGTTAAATTTTAACTTTGACCCCAAGCTTTCAAATTCTGAAAATCCACTCAAAATCTGTATTTTCTGCACGATCCTGGAATAAACAGATATATTCCAAATCCATTTTTATGTGTATGGTATGTATTAATGCATATACGGTCCATGTTTCGATTTTCGAGTAGCATTATTAGCAGATGTAATTATGTTAAAATATATCTAGGACTAAAATGAAAACTGACATTCCGTATCAAATCATAAAAACCATCCCATTCTTAGAAATGTGCTCCTAAATCACTGTTTAGTTTAGTGCCAGAGATCAATGGAGCTTGAAATGCATGAATCTTTTCGGATGAATAAAAATAGTGTACGGGTAAATTAATTTCAAGCCACTCCTTTCTTGGTAGGGCGCAGGTAAATCTAGGTTTTTCTTTAATTCCGGAAATGGATAGCACGAATTGTATGAAACTTGGTACACATTTCTCATTGCGTGAATAAAAATGGTGTTGGTTTACCCATACACTTACTAGACCAGGCAATACCAGGAACTCTGCTAGTAAACTATAAAACAAAGAGAAAAATACTGTCTGCGTTTGGTTTACAATAACCAAACCCTCTCCCACTTTGTCCCCCTCAATTTTTGTAGTTTTACTTTATACAATCCAGTAGTTTTTACCCGATATCGATGGAACGTTGCACACGTATTCTTTAAAACAGACAGAAGAAAACTGTCTGTATTTAATTTACAAAAACTCGGCCCCTCTTTCCCTTTATATCCCTTAAGCAAAATTTGCATATTTAACTATTCAGGTTTTTTTTTTTTTTTTTTTTTATTTTTTTTTTTTTACAAATATCTCTTACATGGTAGGGAAATCATATAAAGTGTGTAGTGATATTCTGAAAGTCCATAATATTTCATGTTGAATGATGCTCAACAGGTTTTGATCGGACAATTGCTGACCGAGAAATTCGAACTTGAGATTTAAAAATTGTTTTTAGGTTGATGTGGTGATACAAAAATTTATAGTTTTTAACCTGGTCTTGAAGGAACTTTGCATATGTATGCTTTAAAATATGTGAAGAAATATTGGACAGTTATTTAGTGGTAACAGGTTTCTTACATCGGTTCCACCAAAAGGATGAACAGTCACAGGCAAACTATTTATATTGGCAACCTATAGCATCCAGTGGCAGACCATGCTACCACATTTGACTCTCAGCAATATCAACACTTGTTTTATGCAAGAATTTTTCCTGGCACTACTACCACTTTGGTACTTTGTAGATGAGAACTGGTCTATCAACACATCCTAGACACCATGCATTCCCCAGGCCTCTACCTCTGCTAAGATGTCACTTCAAAACCTGTCACTAAGATTATTATAAATATACAATAAATTTTTTTAATAATTCTATGTTTATTTTTAAACAGATCAAATTTTAAATCTCTTATAAAATGTAGTCATTTTATTTTATTTTTACTGATTATTATATAAGTTACAATTTCACACAATTATCGCTGCTCATCTATCCCCCTCTTTCCCCAGTGCAATTAGCACCCCTCCCAATTGGTTCATTTCAGGCTGTCATGAGGCAAGTCTGGGTGTGCACACCTTATGACGAAGGTTTTTTACCTAAATATTGTAGGTGTGCTCATGTTTCCATGTTCTTCCTGGCTCTCCTTCCTTTATCTGTGGTAAGTGACTGGCTATTTTCCCTATACTTGTTTTAATTGCCTAACATCAGTTTCATTGTCATTACTATCGTTACAGTCGTTTGCCTGACCAAGTGGTAACTACCTGACTTGCACGAACTTCAAAACTGCTGGAGATCAGTCAACAACTCTTCATCAACTTCTTTGCTGTAATTGCTCTCCTTGACTACTCTCAGTTTTAAGCTGCTACACTAGCAACACTTATACATACTTGGCTTTGTACCAGTACAGGCACCGAGTGTGGTGGGTGAGCGGTTAACGCTCTGGCCTCGCATTCGGGAGGACGCTGGTTCGAATCCCCATTTGGGCATCCAAATTTGAGTTTTCCTTGGTTTCCACAAATTACTCCAAGTGAATGCCGGGATGCTTCCATCAAAAGGCAATGGCCAAATTCCTTCCCTTTCCTTATCCCCAGTCCCATCCCACTTCTGCAATACTATGGTAACACTCTCTATCTCGTGTCCCAATGCTCGTAGGCTACATAATTATAATAATTCCTTTCAAGTCACTCATTTCAGGTGATAGATCTTGTATTAAGTAGAGCATAGTAAAGACTATATGTTTTTAGAAGTAAATGTGCTATGATTTGAGTTCTGTTGTGTGATATGCAACATTCATATATTTTATAAAGTGATAGAATAAGAATAGAGATTACTGCATAGAAGTGTTTCCTTTCATGAATATCTTGTCATTTAATCTCCTATCTTTAAACGAGCAATTCTTGTATAGAATTTTTTTTTTTATCTTGGAAATGACTGTAATGATTTGGATGAAATTTCATACTTAGATAACGTTTGTTTTTTAAGTTTACCTAAATAGGTGTCTTCCCTGCAAAACACGATTTTACAACAACAACCAATAATATATATATATATCAGCAATTCTTGAAGTTGGTATTTCGGAAAAGGTGCTAACGCCAGCTCGTAGACAGTAGGCTGTCAGTTAAGCTCTCTGAGATTACAGCAAAGAACTCTTATAACTTTAAACGAGTAATTTTTGTACACTAGTTGACCCGTGCAATTAGTATTGTGGTCTTTCACTGAATGGTAATATAAAAATGTGGACATAAGTAAATGCTTGTGTTTATTAATGAAAGGTATTTTATTTTGAAGAGTAGGAATAAATATCAATTTTACTGTAAAAAGTTGTTATCATTAATACTAAATGTTTAATTGTAAAACATTTTTTAAAAAGTAGATGTTATAGAAATATTGGCTGTGTCAGATGTCCTTTTTTCAATCTTCTTTACTTTACAAAACTTCTTTGAAAATAATATTAGCAGTTATGTGATCATCATTGACTTTTTGACCACTTGCATCTTTGACACAGAAGTAAATATTAATGAATCTACAGACTCCAGAACAAGCCACGTACAAGTGTAAATAATAAAAAAAAAAAATAAAAAAAAAACAACCCAGATTCTGATAAATAGAATCCTGCCTTTGAAGCGTCTGACATTGTGCTTTATTAATGTTTATTACGAAGGTTACTTCCTTCGGGAATTGTTTTCTTATCATTTGGAAAGGCAGGGTTGATCAGAAGATGTGAGGTTACTGTGAGGTATGAGAATAGTTTTATCGGAGTGAATGAATTTAGCACTAATGATGATCTCGTCTAAGTGAATTACTGGTACGGCAGTTCTACCATTACCGTGGCATCAAAGTATGATGATGAATTCTTATAGAACTTGATAAAACAAATTGAAAATAAAAAAATTATTTTAGATATATATATAATTAGTTTTCAAGATATAGCATGTCAAAAATCAGTAATGGTTAAAGTTCCTTGTGCTTTTGGTGACGTTTCTTCTGGTCCAGGCCATATTTCAACCTAACAGCAACCACCAGGAACAAAATAAAACCTCTGAAGTGCATTTCCACTGTGGAGACATAGTGGTTTTGGTGGATTTTTTTTCTGGTCCAGGCCGGATCTCACCCTAACCACCTCAGTTTTGAGATAAAATATTTCGAAAACTAAGGGAGATATCAAATAAATATTTGCTTTATTTTCGATTTGTCTCGATGAGTTAAGTACAAATTCAACATAAAATTTGGCTATGGCGAAATTTATCTTCTGGTCCAGGCTGCATTTCAACCTAACCATGTCAATTTTTAGATACGATATCTTGAGAACTAAGCGAGATATCAAAAAAAAGATTTTTTTACTTGCAGTTTGTTTCGTTGAGTTACATAAGAATCCATTATCAAATTGTGGCACCAGGGTTATCGTAGAATCCTCTGAATTACCAGAAATCTTGCACCATTAATTAATCCCCAACTAGCATTGAGATTTGTATTTAACATAATAATAGCATTTTTATTTGAAAGCAATTTATGAAGTGATAAACCAGATGGCTTTAGCAATTTGGATGAAATTTCATATGTCGATAATGTTTTGCTTTTCAAATTTGTAACATGATTTTACAACAACAAAAAAGGAGCAATTTTTGCATTTGGTTTCTCGAAAATGGTTCTAACCTCATTATGTAGAAGGTTTAGGTACAAGTAAGCCTACTGGTGTTAGTTGAGCTTCTCTTTTGTTGGAACAAGGAACTGTACAACTCAAGATTCCTAGGAATCCTTCAAGCCAATTACTTTAATGAAACTTAACTCGAAATCTTGTGTATTGAACAGAAATCGAAAGATGCCGAGCGAAAATCGGTCACCCAGGTACTTAATAATTCAAGATAGAATCTTATGGTGAAACGAATTGTACATTAAGTAATGAGTTCTGTTAGGCCACACCTGGTAATTCTGAATAGTTACTTAACTTTAAGCTAGTATGTTGTCTCCAAGTAGCAAGTGTTAGATATATTACCTAGCTTCAAACAGTTTGGCATGATTTTCTTAAGAAACAAATTATCCCACTTCATCCTCAACATGAGATGGCATACGCAGACTAAGATGCAACTTACACCAGTTGGTTGAGGACGATTTCGCTACGTTGTACTCCTGCCGCTTGGGGTATGAGAGCAAGTCAATATGGGTAGGTTTATGATAAACTGACTTTCCCAATGTACTGTACAAACAGTTTTCATCGACACATCATGAAACTGCTGGCAATTGTCCCTTACAAATGCCTGGTAAACTGAAATGTGCCAGGAATTGGTCCAGACTGTTTCTTCCATGTGTCACTACAAAAAACATACATACAGAAACAGTTTGGCTGGAGCAGCATGTTGTTTCATGCTATTTCCTCGAAGAACTCCATGAAAAAATGACCATTAGTATCAGTGAACTCGTTGTTAACTCATACCCTTGTGCATAATACTGTCCTTCAAACCTGAAGTAGGTGACTGACAAAGTATAGTGGAAAAGATGGATCACTCCTTGATCAAAATGTCTTTTTAAATGATCAAAGGTGTCCCTTAAGGGAACTGTCTAACAAGAAATATAACATCAAAGCCCTTCATCGAATCAGCAAGTTGTAACTTCATGCTGTACAAGATATCCACAAGTTCACTGAAATATGGTTCATAGTAATGACCTTCCCCACTAACGGACTCATGGTATCTTAAGATATTTGGTCAGATAAAAGGTAGAGGTATCTATTTCACCTACAATATGTTTCATTTCCAGTCTTTTTGTGGGCTTCCGAAAGACTGTATAGCCAACAAACAAACTTGGTACTTTGCAAGGTTATACTACTAAAATCAAACATGTCTAGTGAGGAAAGTTGCACACTTTAAGAGCTTGAAGCAGGACAATAATATTGTAATTCTTTCTGCTGGCAAAGCAGACTACTGTATAAAAATACAACTCGTGGAGGACACATCATATAAGAAGATTATCTGAGGACTACATATAAGCTTACCAATACGAAGGCAAACCTTCTGCTCACCTCACTTGGCATATTTGATAAATTGCCTGCAACCCATGCTCCAGTGCCCCCCTCCCCTCCCTGAAGCTATACTGTCTTCTAATAGTCCACAAGGAACGAGTGCCAATGTAACCCATTTCAAGTGCAATACATAGTTCAACCAACTTTCTGGCCAAATACATGAAGGATCTTCTGTTTCCGTTAGTAAGGAATGTTTGTTGCCAAGTTCAAAATTCGGGTGAATTTATGGAGATTTTTGATATCACAAGGTTAGATCCAAGTGATGTTATGGTGAGCTTCGATGTTTTATCTCTCCTTATGTGGGTTCCCTTGATGGACACCAGAAATATTTGAGCAGTCATTTTGATCAAGGAATAATCAATCTTTTCCACTGTGCTCTGACAACTACCTCTGGTTTGAATCACAGTATTATTATGAATATTATGAGATGGGGTTGCAATGGGCAGTACATTATCACCAGTCGTTAAAAATTTTGAGGAAGAAGCGTTAAACAATACGCTGCACCAAAACAAATCTATTTCTATATAATTTAAGGATGGCCATGGGGTAAAAACAGCCTGAACCAATCACTGGTACTTTTGAATACAATCCATCAGAATATTTAGTTTCCCATGGAGCTGGAACATACGATTTTTCATTGTTTGGGTGATAATACATGCTGGTTGTTCATTGGGAAACTAAGTCTATCGTAAGCCTGTGCCTACCAACCTTTAATTGGATGCTACAGCTGTCACTACCCTGCACGATGCAACTCGGTTCTGACCACCCTCATACATAGAGCTTGAAAGAACAAAAATAATCTTGCAGGTGAATTAGTCTACTCCTGTAGGCCTTTTGCCTAACATGGTTGCATCAAGCAGATTTGATATGGATTAAAGAATAAGGAAGACTGACAGAAATAACTTCATGATTTAAGGGCGTGGTTTTCCATTTGCTGGAAGAACATATGATGACCTGGGACTTTTACATTACGAATTTAGTACATGCCGTATAAATGTGAACTTATATATCGGGGGGGGAGGGGGTGTTTTATTGTTCAGCAATGGAGCATACAAAAATTTTCACGTTCGTTTGGAGGAAGATTCAGTAGTGGGTTAACACAGTCTCCAGTAGAGCACACTTTTAAGTTTGAAGAAGCAAGTATTTTAGCCTGGGCTAAAGACTTTCAGGACAGCATTGTGTCAGAAGCCATCAAGAATGGAACAATTGATCACTTGGTTAACAGGATACTGGTTACTAGCTTAGTGTGGCCTAGAACCCAGCGTCAATATATTAAAGAAGCAGCGCATCGAGCTACATTGAGGGTGACTTCACTGCCAAGTTTCAGCATTTGTTTTCAACCATTTCCATGATAGCATCAAACTAAATGCCTATCACCTCATCTTGCCTTTTACTGCAGTTAATAGAAAATAAGGCAGAGATCTTGGACCTTTGAAATGTCTGAAGATGCAACATTTTGTCACATAGAAATGAGCTTCAAAAAACCTGTAAGAAAAGTTAATTTAAAATTATACAATCATTAACTTAATATTAAAGGACGCTTCAGGTTAAAATCAGACCAGTATCATGCCAGTAAGTAAAAAGTGATGCTATAAAATTAAATCGGAGGCAAAAATCACAAACATTTTCATAGGTAGTGCAGTTAAGAATGAGCTTTTTAAAGTAATATTTGTATAGTCCGAAAATTTTATTTAAAAAGATAAATGACTTTGAAAGTTTATTCACCATGTGCTTATTACGTAATTAGCAGCAAGGCCAGAGTGCATGAATCAAAGAAAGTTTTACGGGCATGAAAGAAATGACCTTTATTCAGATAGGTAAATCGAATTTGATGATGGCAGTGTATTGCCGGCACCTAGGCAGGGTGGCCACAAACCGGGAATTATCAGGGAATTTCATGTAACCGGGAAATTTCATGGAAATATCAGGAAATTCAGGTAATTTCGAAAATAATCAGGGAATTCATTTGCGACTACTCGGAATTTAGATATTTTTTTAAGGTTGTCTTGAATTTATTTTAATAATGAAATTTCTCATTAGATATTTAAAGTTATTTACATTTAACATAAGAAGTAGGACACTAAAAGCCTACTCACTATTTTGAATGAAAATAATTGGATCATTGGTAATAAGGCTAATGAAATTAATCAAGATTTCAACAATTTATGTTCTCAATGTTCGACATTGCAAGTTCTTAAAAAATTATTCACGAACAAGTAAACGCCTAGATCAGTTGTGGGATGAATTAATTTTTGGACACGCTAATCCAGTCAATAGTAAAACTTTTAAAGATAGTCATGGTTTTTATTTCGTGGCAATGCTAATATTGAGAGAGGTTTTTCAGTAAATTCTGAAGGTTTAGTTTAGAATATGAAACTTTAATTGCTCAGCAATTAATGTATGACTGTCTTAAGTGAAACAAATGGGGATGTTGCAACTCTTGATGTTCCAAAATCTTTAGTTCATTCTTACCATTACTCACTTTCAAATTTATCTCAAGAAATTGAACGTCGAAAAAAGAAAGATAAAATAACTGAATCAGAGGATATGAAAAGAAAACGTGTAGCTAATAAAAAACATTTGGCATCAAATAAAAAGTTAAACTTCTAGCTGAGATTCAAGTTATTGATGATCAATTTAAAAATCTTAAATGATTTTTATATAGCAAATACTAACAGTTTAATTTGTGCTAATTTATCATTAGCTTGTTTCTGTTTTACTCATTTTAAATTACTTTTCATAAGATTTTTAAATTAGTTATAAAATACCATCTATAGCAATGTATTAAAAATTAATTAAATAAATTATGATATTCAAATAAACATAATTAGAAATGTCTTTTTAATTTTTGTGAGTTTTGTAACAGTTTTTCCAATTAAAATGTAATCAAATATTATAATTATGTGAATAAAATTTCTAATTCAGGGAAAAGTATGACAAACTTTACTGGAAAACCTGGAAATATCAGGGAATTTTTAAATCATTTGTTTGTGGCCACCCTGCTAAGAAGATTTCATGACGAAAATTAGAGTTCGTAAACAAATCCTAAATAACGTTTTTAAAGGGTCAAATAAGTATGTCTCTGTAAAATAAAAAGAAGATTGAGAATATAACCAAATGATAGCCAAAATTAATACAATAAAGCCCAGTACACACGACAACAGTTGCAAACCAGTTGAGCTCGCAACTGCTATATGACCTTGACGTTGCAGGGTGGTGGGAGACTGCAGATCCAGTGTCACAGTGGCATTGCAGAATTCAGTTGAACAAACCCACCAGGTGTTTAGGGCTTATTTTTTCCAAACACAATATGAGAGATAAAGAATTTAAAATTCGTAGGAGAGGTACAGAAACGTGAAGTACTTTAAAACTATAAACTTCCAGGACATTCAAGAAAAAATCCCTTAAATATGAATGGACCCAATGCTTCCTCTGTATCCTGTAGTATTGATAATAATTGACAATGTCTTTCTTGTCTGAATCTGACATAGCAAATATTCTACAAACTCCGCACTGTCTATTGAAAATTGAATGAAACTGATCCACAACCAGACTATCCATGTGCGGACAGAAGAACTTCACTAAGATTTGTAAAGTTTTGGGGGATTGCCTGAATTAGTCAAGGTTGAAAATGTGTGAATGCAGAATGGTTAATTGCAATCTTCAACTTAAGATTTTTGAGGCATGATGCAATCTTAGGAAGTGTAAATATGTAATCTGATACCAGTTTAAACTCAACAATTTTTTATGAATATATAGAGTTATCTTCAGCCATGGGCGTATCCAGCGAGGGGCTGCCCCCCCCCCCCCCCTAGAAGAAAAATTAAGTTGTCTTCAGTACACTTCGACGAGTGAAGAACTAGTTCAGGAGCACTTTGGGAGATAAAGATTGACAAGATTATGTCTGACGAGTGATCATCGAAATTTCGTGAAAGAACACCTTGAGATATTGACAAACAAAATTATTGAAATTGAAAATCCGAGACAATTAATGTTTACATAAAAAAACTAACTGACTTACGATCTTAATTAACTACATAGTAGGTCCTTAGATTAAGTAGTTGGGTTACTATATTAAACAATGATAAAAATAGTTTCCTGAATAGGTTTGAGTTTGATTTTGTAATGTCATGTTTCAGTCCCCCACCCCACTTCCTCGAAACCAAAATGAGTTGCCACCCCCCCCCCCCCCTAGTTCAAATCCTGCCCCCCTCTAGTTCTGATCCTGGATACGCCCTTGTCTTCAGCAGTGACTTTTTCTATGCATCTATTTCAACCGTTATTTCTTGAGGTGTAATAATACAAGGAGATTTGTGACCGAAAACAGTTTAAGGATCATGCATAAACTTTAACAGATATCAGGTTATTAAACTATGCCCACAGTTACAATAACAGAATTTTCATATCCTAAATTTTTGTTTTGTCATTACAATTCTGACATGGTTTGAAACTTGTGATTGTTTTATCGTTATGATTAGTACTTCATTGTAATGTACAAATGATTTATTTAAGAACAATGACAACCATAGTTAAAGCCAGTGTTGCTATAAGTTTCACCATATTAATTGAATGTATTTTCTTTCTTGCAGGTATTGGTCAAGTGTCAAAGTACTAAATATGCATGATGATTTTGAACCAATTTGTCCTTTTTGTGCAACACCGTTGGATAAAATAAAAAGTTACATACACCTTGAATAAAGTTGTCACTTTGAAGTGGAAGTTTATCCACTAAATGAGACTTCACGTATGGCAGTTGCAAAGCAACTTCACTTTTCAAAGTATTACATTTTCCTATGGAAAAACTTGTGATGTAACTTTTGGACCTACCATGTTATTCTCTACTGCAGACATATATAATTATCTCACAGTACAAGGTGGCATAGGTTTATTACTAAGCCAGGATTTAAAATTGTATTCAAAATGTAATAATTTCATTATTCTGAATTTTTAAAACTCCAGTGCTTGAATTGATTTAGTGATGAAAAAGACTTGTATAGTTCTGTGCAACTTGTATTATTATAATTGAAAACTTTTTTATATTATTCCTAAATGAAATCTTGTAATTTTATTTAAGCCAGTATCCAATGTGTATAGTTTCATAATTATTTATGTTGATTTATTGTTCCCTTAAAAATTCTAATAATCAACAATAAAGGTTTCTTTGTGAGAGATCTTTCTGTTGTACACGTCACATATCTTTTTTCTGACCTTAAAAGTAGTTTTGCTTACTAACATTACAGTTTTTTTAATGGACTGTTTCATTTAATGTCTCTTATTCTTCTCCAGTTCTTTTTTGTCATTGCAGTAAGCTATTTCACAACAATCAAGAAGAGTTATCATATCAAGGAAGTTTTTCATAGCAGCTGTTTTCGATAAAATGTTCTCTGCATTATAGCTACGATTTATGTGTCTTAAATCCTAGGAAGTTAAGCAGTAAAAGGTTTTTTTCTGCAACAAAGTTTTGTGCCAATAGGTTTAAATTTCCTTTAAAGTTTGTTGTGCTGTGTAAATTAGGATAAAGTTGTGATATGAAACTGACCTTGTAAAGACAAGTTGCCCTTAAATCTTATTCAATGCCAGTAGTATTGTCTTCTACAGGAATATCAAACAATTTTTGAGGAATGATTACGTTATATGCTAAAACTGTAAACCTTAGTTTAAAAGAAATAACATTTATTAACATTATAACATTGATACTGTGAGTGGCTGCGTCGAATGCAAGGCATGCGCAAGCTCAGGCACTTCTGTTAACTTGACAAAGAGTTTCAACCTGAAATATTGTATTTGTGTGTTGTTTTGTGTTGCTGCTGCCCTCCTCTCGTCAACTTTGGTAGTTCGTTCCTAGCATTGTTACCTATAACATTTATTAAATGGATTTGCAAAGAAACTATATGATGGGTATAACTTGGGTGTTTAGTATACTGAAAAGGAGATGTTGAAACATGATAAAGGAGATCCTTTTTAAAGTTAAGAATCTGAAAGCTTTAACTTTGGACAAGGTAGTTTGGATGGACAAGATAGGAGCATCGTCTTTACACTCCAGCAGAATGTGCAGTTTGGCACTATATTTAACACTTACCAGGATTGTGTATGCAAAGATAAAAAAAAAAAGACAGACTAATTTGGGTACCACCTTTAAGAAGGCATCTTAAAGGCTCGTTCACACTACGCTAATAATTTAGTTAAGTGGCGAGTAGCTTAGTAGCTAAATTACTCGCTACTGACCAAAAATCATTTGCACTACGGTCGAGTACAGAACACAAGTAGCGTGGTATTTTGCCAGATGAACAGGCTGCAACACAATCAAATGAATGAGCTGATTCAGCTTATGTTAATCGCTATTTTAGATGTTGTGGATGAAGAAGTTTATGCGATAAAGGAAGAAGAAAAAATGGGTAAGAAAATGGGTTAATAGAAGGGATGAACTAGGAGCTGCAAACTGTCATCTAAAGGAATCAGCATTAGAAGATCCCTAAGAATAGTTTGAGAATGACCAAAAGTTATGTTAATGAAAATTCAGTGTGAAGATACCTATTTAAGAAGTGCAATTCAGGCAATTACAAAATTACTGGCAGTTCTCTACTTTATTGCCACCAGATGTTGTTTAAGGACACTCACACCTCATATTTATACTTAGAAAATCAACTATTTCCTAATTCATCACAGTGTTAAGGACTCTATGAAACATAAAGGAATTGAAGTAATGTTTCACAGAGATGCATCCAGTAAACTGAATCATTTTCCTGAAGGAAATTAAACTGTTTCAGTACCTGCGCCTAAATTTTTGGACTGTTTTTAAATTCTGAGAGTAGATCATTCTAAAAAGATTTTTATCATGTTAGGTAGTACTTCTAATAAAAATAGTAATAATATCTTATTGTATAATCTAGATGCTATTGTAATAAAATATTTCCAAAGAGATTTTATTTATATTTATCATGCTTGTATGCTTCTTAATAACTTCGTGATTTTATCATGAAGTGGAGATATTTATTTTATATTTAGAACATGCAGCTAAACTAAATAAATGAACTGATAGTCTTTATACTCAGCACAGTTTAACTTAGTTTTATTAAGCTCCAAATACATCACTTTAATTACATAATCGAACTTCTTATTCGCAAGTTCTCCTTAGCACTAACAACCTAAGCAATCTCCTTGTTATGTCTGTATGTGTTGTTACTATGGATACCTTTCAAGGGAACTCTAAAATTTCAAAGATGTAGGAATAACATAAAATATGTTTTCTATGATCTTTCAGTTATCCTACAACTAAGCAGATGTTTTCAATTTACTTCTCACCAAATCGAGGTATATTTATTGTATTTTGTATGTTTTTATAGTGCGAGGATTTAATATTCTGCAAGCATTCATGTTCTACATATTTGGAAACAAATTTTAAAATTGTTTCTTCGCTCCAGCGAAACGACATTTTTGCGACAGCTAATCAACTCGACTTAAACAGCAGGTTCAGACTTGTTTAGCCAATGAGGCAGTGGCAGGTGGTGGGGGGTGCTACTCATACGGTTTAATAGAACAAAACTGATCGACTCGACTAAACTACTCGACTAAATTACTAGCCTAGTGCGAACGAGCCATTAGGGCTGGATGGAGAGTATTGTGAAGTTAAGGAATATTCTGGCAGTAGCATAGCTACCAGTAGGGCCTCCCATGCCAAACAGGCCTTGATGAAGTTGTCAGGTGAAGTGTCTTCTACAATGTAAATTATAGAGAAGACAACCTATATAGCAAAGGAAACCCTAGTTCTCCCCCTCCCCCTAGACCAAGCCATGTAGTTTACGGACGCTCCCTAGATAAGGTACAATGTCACAGCCCACTATCTTTAATACATCTGTAGTAATATTATCCACACCAACCCCCCCCCTTTTTTTCCCATAGTATCCTCAGGATTTATTTCCAGTTTTTTAGTCTTTTCATTACTACTCATGTCGAGAATCTCCTCCCATACCAGAATGACTTTGCATAATGGCCTCATAAAACCAATTGCTTAGTATCTCTACCGTTTGCAAATCCTTACCCACAATTGTCTGTACACCTTCCCTTCGCCTCAGTTTTTAACATAGCTATAGAAATTCCTAGCTGCATCGCCCTGTGACCCCCCCTGCATAAAGCCGTCTTTAGCTTCCCTCTTTCCTGCTATTAATTCCTTTTAGTTTTAGGTTTCCTTGCTGTCTCTTAACTCTGTTGTGTTCTTTTCTTGCCAAACTCTTTAGACTCCTCACCCCTCTATCATAGGAGGCAGGTTGTGTACTTTTCTTTATTTTTTGCTTTGGTTTAAACATTTCTTCCCGTCTTCTCCTTGAACGTTTCCCAGCCCCTTTCCACTGTACTGGTGTCCTTCTCCCAAGTGCTGAATCTTTCTCTGAAATATCTTTTTAGTCCAGTGACATGTGCTTTCCTATAACTGTATCTATAACAACCTTCACTTTTGGCCACTAGTTTACTAAACCCTCTAATGTCCATAATGACTGCTTCATGATAACATTCCTTCTGTAACCCACAAATGTTTCATTGGCCATTATTGAGAAGATATCAAACATGTTTCGTCCCCTTATACGCTGTTCTACTACTTGTGTAAAGCCTCCTTCCCCAACTAAAATATTTGCAAACCTCTGCTCCCTTGTATGATTTATCGTAATTCCCTGTCAGTTGACACCTGAAAGATTTAAGTCTCCAGCAATAATGACCATTCTACTATCTTCTCTGAACTTTGATTATGAATTTAATTTCTCAACAAGAGCTTCGTCATCATTGGAGACCGAATTATATGCATTTGCATACTAGGCACATTTTAACCGATTATTGCATATTTTACCTAAAAACCTAGTGATGATGCATATTTTAACTATATTTACAATATTTTTCGATACTGTACGTAGTTAATAAATAAAATCTTACATTGTAGCTGGCAAAACCTACTAGCAGATCAGCTCTTAGTGTACAATGACTCACTGTAGAACTACGTCCCATGTTTGGGAATGTAAATAAACTGATTTAATCAACAAGGAAAAGCATTTCTTAAGGCACTTTATTGTAATAATGCCTATTAAAAAAATGGCCAAATGTGCCTTTACCTCCGGAACCAGTGGTAACTGAATGGGCGACGTGGGTTGAAACTGTATTGTTTTACAATGACCATTTTAGACCATTAAAGGTGTAATAAACAACTTTGATAGTGGAGGGGCTATGACAGTTTGTCTGGATGCCGAGCCAGCAGTTCATCGCATCGCAGACAAGTGAGTATGGCCTCCACAGCGACAGAAATTAAGTGATCAGAAGCCAAGAGTAATGAAGGATAAGTTGGCAACTTTTGCCATATCGGTAGCACGCATTGAAGGTAGAGAAGAGGAACTTCGGAAGGAAAACTCCAGACTAAGGAAAGAAATTGATGAGCTGAGAAAGCAAAAGAACTCTGCTTCCACCCCAACTTATGCGTCAGTGGCTGTGTCAAAAGCTACTCCAATACTTAAACCGAAACTGAGTCCCTCAACAACAAGTGCAGTATTCGTCTCCTTGAAGGCAGGAGAAAGTCCAAAGTTGGTTGTTGAGAAACTGACTAGAATTGTGAAACCCGCGAAGGAGAAGATTAGAATTCTCAAAATACGGAACACCAAGAATGCAGTGATTGTGGAGACGCAATCGCAAGAAGATATTGAGCAACAAGGAATTGAATGAGGAACTTAATTGTGAGCTGCCCCGCAAGAGAAGGCCCTTGGTCATTTGTATGATCTTCCAAAGTCCATAGAAACAGAAGAGATCTCAGGTAGGATCTATGAAGAAAAAATGGACAGAAAAGAATTCCTGAGTGGATTCACTCCTAAATTTAGGACTGGCCCGCGTGATAAAGCTTAAGTTCACCAAGTAGTCGAGGTCAGTTCATCAGTGAGGTGACTTCTCATAGAGCAGCGAAGAGTTTACATTGAGTTTTGTGCAATTTCGGTAAAAGATTATACAGTCGTCACAAAGTGCATAAAATGTAGAGATCTAGACCACCATAGCAAGCATTGTCAAAAAGAAAAAATTACTTGCGCCCATTGTGGCAAAGATGACCATAAAAAAGATCAATGTCCTAATTTGTCGCAAGAGAAGCTGTGCATTCCCTGTCAAAAACGAGGGAAATCTTGCAGAAAGAGAGAAAAAGATTGCCCAACCTACCAATGGCTGCTACAACGGCTCATTAACAAAATTGACTATGGCTTGTAAGCGCCCCCTGATAGAAGTGGAATCAACCTTAGAAGAGCAATTAACTAACATCATCAATAAGTTAATCGTGGCAACAATCAGTAAGGCATGCATCAGAATCAAGAAAGATAAAGGGAATCCATTGTCTAGAAGAAGAAGGAATGCAATACGAGCAGCAAATTACAGAGAGAAACTGGGCGCAGAGAAATAACAAAGTGTTAGTGAATATGGGCACACAGACCGAGGACTCGTCTACGCAAATGAGAGGTTTCATCAACTACGACTGAAACTTCTCAAAAATCACGATCGAAATGGTGTGGTATTGGTTATCTCAGGAAGACTGAAGACTCTTATGACTCACAGGCAACACGAAGTACTGGAAGCATTACGCATGAACAAGTGAAAGTGAAAACCAGTGAACTCGAGTATGTACCAATACACCCGGACCGAATATACGCGGATTTTGAAAACAACTTGTGACTTACTAGGCTTGAGGAAGTTCAAACACTGTCACTGGCTCTTCGACACTTAACAAGAGGGCTACATCCGGCTGGCAAGCATGTCACCTTCCCTCATCCCGAGGCAGTCGAGAGAATTCAACTGAAGGCACATAACTTGCCAACTGATTGTGCACAGCTTCTCACTTTGATAAAACAAGTCTTTGAGAGGAGAGGCGAAATCTTCGATCCCGACATCTTGTACAGGCAGTTTGTACAGACTTATTATGGCAGGACTGTACTAGACACGAAACTACCTTGGCCCCAATGTAATGTCTACACGAGGCATCCCTGAGTCACGAAGCTAAGGATCGCTCAACTCAATGCCAAGAGAAGTATCACTGTCCTGCCTGAAGTAAGGAAACTGGTGGAGGAGTTAGGCTTTCTATATTGTCTGCCTCCAGGAACCACACTCACGACAAGGCAAAATACCGTACTTGTTGACAACGTCGCAGATAATCACAAGTGGACTGAGACCCATATCAGCCATAATAGTGTTCAACAAACACACCGTAGTAACTAAACTAGCACTGTTTTGTGATAAATACACCACATGTGTGGAGATTAGCACACACAGGGACAATTTTGTTGTATTAAACATGTACTGGTAGATGTACTTCCAACATAGAGATGAAATCAAACCCTATTTGAATAAAATAAGGGAGATACATTTAGCTCTATCTGATAGACCAATGGTAATAACGGCTTATGTCGAACTGATACTAGGGGTGAACTGCTGGTTGTTGATATAAATGAACTGCTTCTTGAAGTCCAGAACAAAGAGAGAAATCCATATACCTTCAACAACACAACTGGCGCCTTCACCAACATCGATGTAACTCCAACAAATAACACTGCTGTAAATATGCTGCATGACTAGCGAGTGATAGACAATCTTATCACTAGTGACCACAACGTAATAGTATTCGACATTGCAAGGGAACGAACAACAGCCGATCCGGGAAAACCCTACTTCATAAGGCAGTACAACATAAGACTGGCTTCATGCCAGAGGCTGAGAGAAGCTTTCTTGTCTCCGGCAGTATCGGAAGAAGACTTCGATGTGGACAACATGGCGAGGGAACTAACATGGGCTATTCAGGATGCAATGAAAGCTGTTATTCCTCTGAAGAAGCTTGGTGGTAAAACTGACCGTTTTTGGACTGCAAAATTGCAGGCACTAAGAGGAAAAGCTAGGAAAGCCTACCAGAGGAGCCGATTAGCTGAAGAAAGAGACTTTCTTCTTGCCAGATACAGGCAAATGAGAGTAGATTACAAGCAAAAAATTCTAGCAACCAGACAGTCTAGATGGG
Source organism: Vandiemenella viatica (assembly GCA_031002005.1). Lineage (NCBI taxonomy): Eukaryota > Metazoa > Arthropoda > Insecta > Orthoptera > Morabidae > Vandiemenella > Vandiemenella viatica. Next base: position 32,657,549 of record JARYHS010013630.1, on the reverse strand, counting down.
AAGCATTTGTGAAAGAAAATCTGAAAGTGAATCCATGGGGAATTCCTTACAAATTAGCCTCTAGAAAAATATGACCTCCCACCATGTTATCCTCAATTAGAAGAGAAGACGGTACAGTTACAACTAACTGGAACGAAGCAGTGGACCAGCTGTTGAACAGCCTACTACCGCATGACAGACCAGAGGAGAACAAGAAGTATCGCGAAATGTGGCAGCCCTATGGGAGTGACTTCAGGGAGAGTGACCTCACACTGGGACGAGATAGTATCAGCAATTAATTCTCTGAGAGTGGGAAAAAGCACCAGGACCAGAAGGAATCCCGGCTGAAGTGATACAAAAGTTGATCTTGGATGTAGCTCCAATTCTGTGCAACGAATGTCTCAGGCAAGGAAGAATACCAAGCATCTGCAAGCGTGATGAAGTTGTAATACTTAAGAAAGGTGCTGCTAAAGGTCCCCTCATGCTGAAATCTTACCGCCCGATCTTCCTGCTAAACGTGATGGCGAAGGTACAGGAAAAAGTACTGTGTCGAAAACTTCAGGACTTTAGAACATCCATTGGTATGGATCCCAATCAGTGTGGTTTCAGGACAAAAACTTCAACTGAGGAGGCAATAAACCGAGCCGTCGAAATATCAGAAAAGAAATATGTTGTGGGAGTCCTTGTTAATATTTCGGGGGCTTTCGACAACTAGTGGTGGCCAGCATTGTTTGTAAGACTCCTGCATTTTCTCTGTCTGTACTACAGCCTGAGAGATTACTGCAAGCATAGAACTATTACCATGAGATGCCCTAACTTCAAATAGAAATAAATAAAGGCTGCCCCCAGGGATCTGTCTGCGGCCCTCTCTTTTGGAATTTAGCATTAGAACCATTACTGGAAATTCTTCAACGGACGCCTGAATTGCTAGGACTGGTTGCCTTCGCAGATGATCTTCTTCTGCTCGTGGAAGGGATGTCAAGAGCTAAAATCGAAGCGGAAAGTGAGATAGTGCTTAAAATTCTTGTGAAGTGGTGTGACGAAGTGAAATTGAAACTCGCACTAAATAAAACAAATTATATGGTATTTGCAAAAGAGAAAACACTTAAATGGAATCCTACTATAAGGGTAGGTAATGCGAAAATACGCCGGAGTCCAGTAAGCAGATACTCGGGCCTGTGGCTGGATGAGAGTCTTAACTTTCGAGCCCACTTGGAGGTGGTCTGCGGAAGTTCTCTATGAGCTATGAATGTAATCATAAGTATAGGTCATAGACAGTTTCAAATCCCTGCCCTGGCAATGACGGCATACAATAAGGTGATACTTGCATCCATTATCGGGTACGCTATGAGTGTTTGTGCCAAGCACCTCACAAAGGTTAAGCCGAAGGAGAAAATCCGGAGGCAACAACGAACGATACTCATCAGGCATACCGGTGCATATCGCACAACTTCAACAGCAGTAGCAGCAGTTTTACTGCCCTGGATCTAGAAGTGAGGAGACGAGGACCATTGTATTGGCTGAGAAAGAACAGTATGGACAAGGAGGTGGAAATAGCTGGAAAAGAAGTATGCACCAAAAAGGAATTGTGGAATGTACTGATTGAGGAATGGCAAAATGAGTGGGACACTAGTGAAACAGGTCGTAGAACGTACGACATGTTTCCATCTGTAGCTGAACGAATCCGCATGAAATTCTTACAACCTTCTCCAGGGCTAACACATAACCGGCCATGGACCATACAGAAGTTTCTTACACAAACTTGGACTTACACCGACCAGTAACTGCGAGTGTGGTGAGGAAAGCACAGCAGAGCACATGGTGTGGGAAGAATGCAGAACAACAGCAGAGATACTGAGCGTGGTGGTGTAATCGATAGCATTTTGGCCTCGCATTCAGGAGGACGGCAGTTCGAATCCCCGTCCGGGCATCCAGATTTGGGTTTTCCATGGTTTCCCAAATCACTCCAGGCAAATGCCAGGATGCTTCCTTCAAAAAATGCAATGGCCTTCCCATTCTTTGCCCCCTATCATTTTCCGTCTCTAAAGACCCTCGTTGTTAAAAGACATTAAGCAGTTAAAAAAAAAACAGCAGAGATGAGAATCACTCAGCTACAAAGTCTGAGGATTTTTTACATACTGCGTTCAGAGAGCCTATGGCACTTTCTAAATGAATGTGTGGAAATAGCCTCTCAAATTGAAAAGCAGAAACATCTGGAGCGGAAGAAAGCTGAGGGCGGAAACTGGCGTAGACATCCATCATGACCTGCCGTAGTCACCTCTGAGTTTGCCAGAGGAATCTCACTTCTGAGTGACTGCTGGAGTACTTCACGTATTCCAGGAGGGCAGCTTCCTGAAGAGTTGGTGTCTGCCGCAGTCGATACCAGGAGTGAGAGCTATGGTCTCACGTCACACACTCACCCTTCGACCAGCCACTTGGATGTGAGGACAATAATGAGATTTCATTCACAAGTTGGACAGTAAAAGAACTACTTAGTAACCAGTTGACCTCCAGCAACCGTCAAGTGCCGCCATTTCAGTGTATCTTATTTAAAGTGTTGTTGTTAACATTTTTATCTTTCAATTATTTCTGTCGTCGCAGAGTAGCAGCTAGTTGACCTCCAGCAACCGTCGAGTCAAGTGCCGCCATCTTATTTAAAGTATTGTAGTTATATCTCTTCTTTTTTTTTTAATGGCATTTGGCAACGGAGGCCATACAGCCAGCTCTATGTAATTATTATAGCTTTTCAGTGTATAAGTCGTCATCCAGTACATATATCGTATTTTTCCAATGTATGGACGCCACAGGACGGATAGGACATTCACACAGACACACAACACTTAAACATTCATGCCCGCGGCCGGATTCGAACCCCTACGCTACCGAGGCCGGCTTATATCTTATCTTTGAATATCTTCTGTCGTCAGAGAGCAGCACCTACTTGGTCTCCAGTAACCGTCGTGACGAGTGCCGCCATCTTTTTACTTAATTTAAAGTGGTGATAGCTTTTGCTTTATTTATGTTAATTGAATTGCAGCAGCGTGCTGTAATCGTGATCGCCTTTAATTATTTTCTTTTTCCATAGGAAAGTATATAGAGCTTATTCGTCTTTTATATACGGTAGTACAGTGATTGTTTAACACTGTTTATCAGTACGTCCTATTAACTACTTAGTACAGTATCCGTCGTCTGGTCTAAATTTATCTCCTCAGTTAGGTTTTATTTAGGTCGTGCCTAGCGGTTGTTAGTAAGTTGTGAACAGTTTATTTCGATCACTCGGTTAGGTCATCTTCCATCCTCTCCGTAGTTTTTGTTTTATAATTAATATGTTTAGGGACTGCGATTGCTGTGTGCAGACGCGAGCTGAGGTGGCTGATCTTCGCGCTCAGCTTGCAGCTTTGTTAACGAAACTGAGGCCAACCCTGCATTACTGACGGCCTCTAATATGTTTCGTCCGTTATCATGAATGACGACAGGAATCTTTGCCAGCAGGTTGTCCCAAAAACTTGCTTTTTCTTGTAGAGCAACTGCAATATTTTGTGCAGTGTGCTGCCCCTCAAAATGCTTGATGCTCAGAACGACATGTTTGACATTGAATTCACGATCAATAAAATGCGCAGTAAAACTTAAAAAAAAACTAATGTGATTATGAAAGCATGTCCACATGTCACATATGACGGCAGGGCCGGCGCTAGGATTCTCGGGCCCCGGTTAAGCGATCTTATGCCCCCTACTCCCCCCCCCCTCCCAAAAAATATTTTTACACTTTTTTTTATAAATTCAGATTTTAATACAAAAATGTTCAAAATTATTGATGCAGATTTTAACATTTGTGTTTGATTTCTATTTATTTAGGCACCCAGACCAGCGGGGCCCCCCTTTGGTGGCACGGGCCCCGGGTACTTTTGCCCCGCTTAACCCCCCCTAACGCCGGCCCTGTATGACGGAAATAAAATCAGTCTCTGAAAGCATTTTTAATTGTCTTTACTACCTTTTGGTATTTTTCTGTAATGTTTTTGTTTGAAAAGTAAGGGCGATATGGTATGTTATACCGAGGCAAAGCGCTATTTAACAGTCTTCTAAAACCAGTCCTTTCTACCACACTGTCAAGTGCTATCATTTCGCCAATTAAGCGATGGTATTTTTTAGCCTTGGGATCATTAATATCCCATTGTTTAGGTATTTCAGTACATTCTTCAAGACTCAATTATTGTCTTTTTGATGTGTTAGGTTTATTTGCACCCATATTTTGATCTGTAAATACTTGCCCCTTAGGAAGCGTAGGCTGCAACTTATGGTATTCTTCGTTGTGTTTATTTCTCAGATGGTTTACCATTCCTGATGTAGTTGCTTTCTTGCCATCTCCACCTCGAGAAATTTTTGTTTCGCACGACAGTTTTCGTATCATTTTTATCGTCCTCAAAAGTATGTCCACATAGGCGACTTCTTTTTAGAAGACATAATTTCCACACAACTTCACTTTTAACCCTTTCGTGACCAAATTTATTTACAGAAGTTGTGGAATTCTTATGAGCACTTTATTGGGCTAAGGAACCACACTTAAAATCATACTTTTAATCTTGAATGTGAATAATTAATCTATACGTACAAAAAAATTAGTGGGGAACTATTGTTCCCACTGAACTCTGGAATGACTCAACTTGGGAATTTGAAAAAAATAATTATTTATTTTTAAGTGTAAAAAAAAATCAGAAATATTACTTTTATACATGTATTAACTTGTGTTGACATTTGAGTTCACTTGGTGATGTACTATGGAATATAGAAAAGCATGGTGCTATACACAAAGGTACACCACAGCTGCTACACATGACTTTTCTTCTCTTTTCTTTGTCCTTTGTGCTACATTGATGGCATCTTCTGTTTGTTGTACCCTTTGAGGCGAGTGAGACCCCAACTTTCTGAAGACGAACTTCATATGGAATTCCAGGCACACTTCTTTTTGGTGTTTGAAAATGGACGGGCCTTCCTCTTCGCTTACGACTTGATTAGCTGAATCATCATCAAATTCTGAGTCAGCATCAAAATCAGAATCTTCTGCATCTTCTGGTGAGGAGTGCAAAATTCTCAGATTATCTTCTAGCGTGAGCCCAGGCATTCTAAACAATGGGAAAAGCACAAAAAACACGATACCGATTTTATAGCTACACAGTTTGCACATCCCACACAGTTCAGTGGGGATAATAGTTCCCACTAACTTACCTTGTAAAAATTCTGTGGTTTTCAGTGAAATTTGATAAATTCAGACATATACTGTCTCCTTAGTTAATATGAAAGTAGAAAAATATAAAACAAGTCACTTCACACACAAGGGAAAAGTGCTGAATACAAATATAGCTGTTACGGTCGAATTATTGACTCCCTTACACTCAGAAACCGCGCCACTGCATTGATTGACTAATAATTTAGACATACAACAGCTTCTGCGAGCCAGTTGATAAACTACACGTAGTTAGCACACTATAACAAAGACGGCAGCACAAGTTAGACATGGGAACAATGATTACCACTGAAATTACATCGAAAAAAAAAGAAGTGGGAAACTATAGTTCCCACTGGTCACGAAAGGGTTAAAGTAATCAAATCAACACGAAGTAAACTGACTGCTTAATGCTACACAATCAAACTAAAAGTCGGGTTCACCGCCACCACGCCGACTGTTTTCTATTGTTGGCGCTCACTGGATTGAAGTTGGTTCAAATGACTCCGCATCGCATTGGCGTCCGACACACGGCCGATACCCACCGTCATCTACAGCTATTAGTTTGTTTTACTTACACGGTGACGGTGCGATGTCGATCTGGTGAATGTGGTGAAGTTTATCTCTAATAAAATAATTGTTTAAAAAAACATAAAAACCGCCTTCAAAAAAAAAAAAAAGCACTAAAAATTTTAAAATAACTTTATACCTTGCTTAGGATAAAGTAAATCTAAATGGACAATATTTTACATTACTGTCATTGATATTTTTACATTAATTAGTTATTTTTGGAGTCGGTGCCAGCTGTCAGATCGCAAAGATCGAATTACTGAACTTCTTTTGGTGTTAGACGCGAAACGAACAAAAATTCTAAATATTTTACAGCATGTCGTGAAGCAGATAGTGTTATTGCGGGGAAACAGATTAGGGAAACAAATTAAAAGTATTTTAATCTGTGGCCCGGCCTTATTGGTCATCCAGACATATCTCTCCTGCTACAGTGTCAGTTGGTAGGCTGCAGCATGCAGTAAACGATTTACAGTTAGTATAATATCGGCGTATCATCTGTATGTTTCAGTTTTGTTGAAACATTTTTCTAGCATTAATTGTAGGTAAGCAGTAACATGATTTTTTATGTTTATTGTGATTTCTCATTGTTTTTATCTTTTGTTTTTCTTGGTTTCGCTGGCACCGACTCCAAAAATAACTAATTAATGTAAAAATATCAATGACAGTAATGTAAAATATTGTCCATTTAGATTTACATTATCCTAAGCAAGGTATAAAGTTATTTTAAAATTTTTAGTGCTTTTTTTTTTTTTGAAGGCAGTTTTTATGTTTTTTTAAACAACTATTTTATTTTTAGTGATATTATAGTTTGTTTTGTATTTTAAATATGCCGCTGTGTTCCCATTTTGCGAACTTCCTGGTAGCTCAGAGATTAAAGTGCTTGCTTTCAAAGAAGAATTCTGTCTTTATATAACACACCAACTTCCAGAACGGGGTGAATTGGGTGTTGTGATAAGGAATGTCAGTTTACATTTTTGTCCATGCTATGTTTCGATCGTGTCATAACATCTGTTAAAGCTGCTGGTCGATAATCGAAACATGTAACATCTGGGCATTAATACATCCCACATCTGTCTCTGGAATATATCTGTCTGCTCCGGCATCACACAGAAAATATAGATTTTTAATTGGTTTTCACAATGTGAAAGCTTGGGATCAAAGTTGAAATCTGAAGTAAATGTTGAGACATTATGACACATTTATTTTATAAATACTATGCCATGACTTAAAAATAGCTTAACTGATTTTGACGGGATTTAAAGCTGTTGATTTTTGTAAGGAACATTGGAAATTAAAAGGGGTGAGGGTAAAGGGGAAGTGTGATTGGGCTTATGTATGCCAAATGTAGACTGCCTTTTCTGATTGATTTAAAGTATACGTGTGTAAATTTCTATTGATATCAGATAAAACTGTAGGTATGTATAAAAAAAAAAATTAAGGGGTGTGGAGATGAAGAGTAGTTTGGGTTTTGTAAAGCTAGTGTGGGCAGTATTTTTCTCATTGTTTTAAAGTATACATGTGCCATGTTCAATGAAAATCTGATAAAACTGTGGGTATCTATAAAGAATATTGGAAATTAGGAGGGGTGGGGGTAGAAGAGAAGAGGGGTTGAGCGTCTGCAACTTAATTTAAACACCAATTTTAAAGTATACGTGTGCAAATTTCCTTCAGAATCGGATAGAAATTGTAGAATAAAGGATGGAAAGGAAGGAGTGTAGTTTGGACTCTCGAAACCAAATGTAGACAGTATTTTTCTGTTTGTTTTGCAGTATAGATGTGCATACTTCCTTCAAAATCAGAAAGAAATGGTAGCTTTGTATAAAGAACATTGGCAGTAATTAAAGGGGGATAGGGTTTGCGTTTTTGTGAAAGTTATGTGGACAGTATTTTTCTTTTTCTATTTTTTTTAAAGTATACAAATGCGAAGTTCCACCGAATCGGATTAAAATGTGGTTCTGTACAAATATTAAGGGAAGCGGAGCCAGGATAGTTTTTTTTGATTTTTTGGTCAGAAATCTTATTCATAAAAAATTCCATAATATGCGTCAACTTTCATAAAAATCGGTCAAATGGTGTCGACTGTACCTTTCTAATAAGAAATTGACAAAAACCAAGGGGGTGGAAACGGCGAGAGGGATTCAGTTTCTGCAAACCAAGAGTTGGCATTATTTTTCTCTTTGTTTTATAGTAAAAATTTGCCAAGTTCTGTCTAAACCGGATAAAAACTGTGGTTGTGTATAAAAATTAAGCGGTTTAATGGGGAGAGGGGTGGTTTTTAGATCTTTTGGTCAGACACATTTTTCGTGAAAAAATATATACAAGCACCAACTTTCATGGTAATCGGTCAAACGATCACGACTGTAGCTTTTTATAAAGAACATTGACAAAAGTTAATGGGGTTGAAGGAGGGAAAGGGGTTGAGCATTGGCAAACCAATTATTGACAGGATTTTTCTCTTGTTTTAATGTATACATAGGCAACGTTCAATAAAAATCAGATAAGAATTGTTGATTTCTATAAAATTAAGGGGTGTAGAGGGAGACATGGGGTGGTTTATTTATTTATTTATTTATTTTTATTTTTTGGTCAGAAACCTTCTCCATAAAATGACATGTATATGCCAACTTTAATGGAGACCAGTTAAATGGTGTCGACTGTAGCTTTATATAAAGAACATTGGCAAAAATTTAGGGGGTGGATAGCGGGAGAAGGCTTCAGTTTTTTCAAACCAAAACTTGACAGTATTTTTCTCTTTATTTTTGACTAAACATGTTCAAAGTTTCATCGAAATCGGATAAAAATGTGGGTTTGTATAAAAATTAAAGGGTGTAAAGGGGAGAGGGGTGGTTTTTTATTTATTTATTGTTTGGTCAGATTCTCCATTAAAAATTAAATTTATATGCCAACTTTGATGATAATCGGTCAAATGGTGTCGAATGTAGCTTTTTATGAAGATCGTTGGAAATAATTAAAGGAGTGGAAGGAGGGAGCTGGTTGAGCTTTGGAAGACCAAATGTTGACAGGATTTTTCTCTTTGTTTTAAAGTATACATGGGCAAAGTTCAATAAAAATCAGATAAGGTATGTAGGTTTCTATAAAATTAAGGGGTGTAAAGGGGAGAAGGGGTGGTTTTTTTATTTTTATTTTTTTGTTAGAAACCTTCTCCATAAAAAATTACATGTAATTGCCAACTTTAATGGAGATCAGTTAAATGGTGTCGACTGTAGCTTTGAATAAAGAAAATTTGCAAAAATTAAGGGGGTGGATAGGGGGAGAGGGTTTCAGTTTTTTTAAACTAAAAGTTGACAATATTTTTCTGTTTATTTTTGACTATATATGTCCAAAGTTTCATCGAGATCGAATAAAAAATGTGGATTTGTATAAAAATTAAGGGGTGAGTGGGGGTAGAAGGGGTGGTTTCTCAATGAAATTCATATGGGACCACTTTGGAGGTATACCCTAGCCACTAAAAAAATTTCATTGAAATCGGTTCAAAATTGGCGAAGATATCGCTGAACATACATACAAAAAATACAGACGAATTGAGAACCTCCTTTTTTTGAAGTCGGTTTAAAATAGAGCAATGATTCCCAAAGTGGTTGATATTGACCCTACAAGGACTTCCGTGCAGGGCCCGCTCTAGTGGTTTTTCCGCCCCGGACAAATAGACAAATTGCCGCCCCTTAAGATTATGTAGAATTATATATATTTTTTTAAAAATAACTAATGTTTAATCGTATAAAATATTTTATTTTAATTTTAAATTTTAATAAAATCATATATTCATAAATAAACTTATTGAATTTTGATCTAGCGGCACAAAATAGAGAAATTAATTATGAAATATCTGTACATAGCCACAAATTAACCATATTTTTAAATGCTATTACAGATGGATATTATCACACAAACAATCAATGATTTATTTCGGCATTAATAACTCTTTGAGTGGCAGCATCTACAGTTTTACAACAATTTAATCTTTCGTTCATTTCTAGCCATGATTTTTGTGCCTGAATATGATTTTTCGAAATTTAATGCTCTTTTAAAGTTTCGTCGAGGTGCTTCCAATTTTTAAAACCCTCCTTTGAGAGAGAACTAACTAAACAGCCGAAAATTTGGCAACAGAAGCAGTAACGCAGTTTTGTGAAAGATAGTCGCTAATCTCGCAATATTTGCTCTCCGTTGCTTAAAATTCGTGCATAATTTTTGCGCTAAAATGTCGACCTGTGTCATTGGAAGGAAATTTGTAATTATGCAATAGTTTAGGTGGACCTTGCCTACTAAAAAGCTTCTTACGGCCTCTCGTAAAATTCTTGGCCACAAAGTTTTAGAACGCTTTCTGTGAGTCTCACGTTGGTGTCAGTTCCAATTGGTTTAGAAACTTCATTCATTTGTTTGCTATTATTCTCTGACGATTCTGTACTTGTTTTGTATCCCGACCTGATACTGGATTCTAAGATTTGTTCTGATAAACCCTGAATACAGAATATTTTTTTAACGCGCCAGATTGATTCTGCCTTTCCGCTTCCTTTCCCAACTTTCTTTTTTTGTACTGGTAACCAGATAGTTTTCTTTGACCGTCAGAAATTTTGGAAGAGGCACGCACGTAACTCAAACAATGTACTCTATAAAATAATATAAAAAGTAAATATTTATCCTTGTTCTAAATAGGCTAAAACCATAACTAAGATAAATTATTCTCAGTCGATATAAAAAAAAATATCTATGCACAACACAAAATGTTTTCCATACCCTGGGAACATAAAGAAAGTCTAGTGTTACTACACAGTCAAAGTTTATTCGCGGGGGATACGATCCGTAAATTTGCTGCAAATACAGAAACCGTGTATACAGAATGGCAATTTCTGTAAAAAATGATGTTGTGGAGTGATTGTCGCGCAATGAACTTATTAAACCAACTGACAAAGTTATTCACATTCACTAAAATAGTTAATGAATTACTTGTTGTTAAAACGGTTTACAAATACTGCAACTAGAGTATATGGAAACCGCATTCGTTTATATAATAAGCATCGTGGGTTATTATATAATAGCAGTTAACATTCGAAATTGAATATACTAATGGTATGTGAAGTAACTAATCGGTAATCAGCAGCTGGTAATATTATTTATTTATTAATGATTGTAAGTACTGTCCCACACCCACTAAACCACAGTATTTTCACAAGCGATCGAAGCTAGCGTATGTAATTTAATCCAACAATAACACTTTCAATGCCTGTATCTAATTTATACAACAAATCTGTGACGCTCGGATTACGAGAAGAAATTATTATGCAAATTATTCCATTACGATTTCCAATAACTAAAATCCATATTGATTTGGTTCATCAATTCAATAAAATAAATACTCAGCATCTCCCGCCAAACACTATCGATTCCATGTATTAGAGGCTAACTGCAGTTGCGTGTCTAGTAACTTATGGGCAGTATAACGTCGGAATCAGTGCAGGTAGCCGAGGTCAGGTGTAACAGCCCCCACCTGTTGTGGGCTTTTGTCGTTGCGCGCTTATGTCGTTGTGCACTTATCCAACTAAATAACAGTTTAAAGGAAACAAAGAAACTGCCGCGAGGCACTGAAAATAAGATAGGATAGGGAAAATAAACAGTTACCCGTCACTTACCACAGATGAAGGCAGGAGGGCGAGACATGTAAAAACACAAAAACAAAAGAATTACACAATATTTCGACTTTTTAGTCTTCCTCATGTAGGAGGCGAGATGTGACCACATCTTTCCCCCTGCCATATGTCTCGCCTCCTACATGAGGAAGACTAAAGTCGAAATATTGTGTAATTCTTTTGTTTTTGTGTTTTTACGTGTCTCGCCCTCCTGCCTTCATCTGTGGTAAGTGACGGGTAACTGTTTTTTTCCCTATCCTATCTTATTTTAAATAACAGTTTAATCATAGATGTACTTACACTTAGAAATTATGAAATCCTGAAGTAAATTTTATGAACTTCCACTTATCACTAATAACGTAATAGTAAGACTAATGCTGTTGTGTAATGAAACCACTTTTGTAATTAGCAATAAAAAGCAAGTTGAGACAGCAAAAGTCGAAACAGCGTTCTACTCGCGTGCTAAGGCCCAATTCACAAATAGGAGACGTGGCGCGGACTTCGGACTGAGACATGGCGCGGACGCGGCGCATTTTGAAGTTGCTCCTTTGGCGCAATTCACACAGAGGCGACGGGGCAGCGGCGCGCCCCTTTGGATCCGCGGTCCGTCTCTTCGAAGTCTCTAGGGGCGCACACAAATAGCTAAGAACTGTACTGTAAGTTTTTAACGAACGAAAAAATCGGTATGTGGATTTTTTTTATTAATTGGGTATTTAACACATTAATATTTTTCTCACACTTATGGTCGAAATGGCACCCCTAAATTTTAGTGCACCGGGCAAATGCCCGGTTTGCCCCCCCCCCCCCTAGAGCGGGCCCTGTTCCGTGTAAGTAACAAGGAAATTCGGGAATCCACGAAATGAAAACGGGAGGGTCCGCCCACTTTCAACAGTTCAGGCATTTAGTAAAGTAATTTCAAGCTTTTAGTACAGATGAAATTAAAACCACACACGGCTTATTTAACAGATATTTTTGCTAATTTTAATTGTGTTGATAGTCTGAATTTAATAAAACTAAGGCCATAATTTTAGGTTTTCTTGACAGAATTAATATATTCAAACAAAACGGAAGCCACGAATCTACCCAGTTCTCCAACTTGTAACTGATAAACGTTGAGGATGATGACATTTCGGTCTATATTCCCCATTTAGTCTAAATACCCATCTCACAGACTTAAAAACGAGGTATGAGGATGTTGTGACTACGGAAATACTGCACTCTGTTATCGATCCATATAGTGAAGAATGGCATATCATACTACAAGAAGATTATTAATCGAAGTAATCACTATCGTACTATGTAGGGGGCAGTTCAGAAAGTGGTATCAGCAATTCGGTCTTAAGAAGTTTATACCAATTGCTTATCGTATGAACTATCATACGAAAACTTTTCCATCTTCACACTTCATTGGATGTAATTCTTAAGAAAGAAAAAGTAATGTCATAAATAATCCAACGTAGGTACTTGAGGCCATACTTCAGGCTTGTTAAAACAGGCACAGAGTGGTGGGAGGTAAGTAACTCAGCTTTAACAGGTTGGCGTGAGACAAACACAGCAATACAGATTTTTGCTCACTCCGGCCGAATACTTTTGCCGGCTATTCGGCCAGGAAGTCTGCCAAATATTCGGTATTCGGCCATACGCCGAATATACTATTCGTTGCAAGTCTCAAATTTGATTTGCACTGAACTATATGATACATAGCTGCATGCTCTGAAATAAATCAATCAGCACTGTTAATTTGCAGTATATTTGGGTAAACATTAAAGTATAAGCTAATTTGCTAGGATTATTGTTACTGAATGGTTATATTTACATATATTTTTCAAATTAGGACTTTACTATGCCAAACTGTTGTCAGTTTTACACCTTGGGCACATGGAAAATCTTATGAAAAATAGTTGAAAAATAAATTTATTTAACTGATTACTATTAATTAATTGCAATCAAGCTAATTCCCTGATTATCTAGATTTCTACAGTCATTGGCATTGTTATCTTGGTTTTCTGGATGGAACTGTGTCAATTTTTTAGAAACATAACATTTCAGCCATCATTCTTTAGCTTTCATTAGAGGATTGCCATGCCAGGGATCACTGCCACCTGTAAATGGCTTCTGAAGGGTGCACTAACTGTTTAGACTGACATCAATGAAGTTCCCACTGCCAGCATAGCTGGTACAAAGGATTATGTTACACGATTTTCTTAGTAAGCATGACCATATTTGGTCAAGCTGTAGCCCACTGTTCACATTCATATTGATGGGTCTTGTTTTGTATTTCTAATGTAATAATCATTAAATATAAAAATTTTGTTCAACAGTGCTAGTATATACCACAATTCAGTATAATTGTTTGAATAAGATTAAAATAAGAATTAATCCACTGATTAAAAAAACTTCAATATAAAAAAGTAGGGGGGGGGGGGCTAGATATCAGTTATCTTAAATATTTTATCGCTAGCTGTTTCCCCGCAGGGGCCTGGTACGCAAGTGTCAGGTACGGGTTTGCCGAACCCGCGGTGCCCGAGCTGGAAACTTGTGAGCGCCGCAAGTTTCCCACACCGTAAACTCCTACCATGCTTCAGCGACCACCGTAGGGCGTGGCGGTGGAACATTGTGTGCTTAGGAGAACGGGGGGATCTTGGCTTCATCGCCCGGATCGCGAGGACGGTACAAACCACTATAAAAAAAAAAACCTCAACCTCAAGGTCAGACACATGCCGAGGAGGTGCATGGCTGAGAGGCATATCACTCGCTAACGTGCAACCTCAGGGGCACCCGCGCACCCATGTTGTATTAGCGCTTTCTTTTAAATTGGTTTTACTCGTGGGACCAAAATGCAGTCTTCCACCAAAAACCCTGCGGTACGGGTGTGCCGCAGGCTAATCTAAGTACACCCAGTTCTAAGAAGCGGGTGAGGGTTGATAGCCCCCCCGCTTCAGACATTAAGAGTAACGGAAAGGTATGTTCGATTGCGAACGCCTTTGTTGTAATGGAAAGAAAGGAAGGATCGTTCGAAAAAGTGTCGCCGTTTTATATCCAAAAAGGATTGCAGGGTCTTGTAGGGACCCTGAACTCTGTAAAGAAGCTGAGGAAATAGACGCTGCTGCTGGAAACATCCATCAGTAAGCAGGCTAATACACTCCTTAACTGTGTGAAGCTCGGGGAGTTCGCGGTTACTTGCGAACTCCACAAATCCCTTAATTCTTCTAAGGGCGTAATCACCTGTCGTGATATCATTGACATAGGGACCGAGGAAATTGTTAAGGAGTGGGAAGATCAGAAAGTGATCTAGGTACGTCAGATAACACGAAGGATGAATGGCAGTATTGAAAAGACTGCCACCTTCGTCCTGACGTTTGACACTCTAGTACTGCCAAAGAACATCAAAGCAGGCTACATAAATCTGAACGTCTATCCGTCCGTATGTTCCGGACCCGATGCGCTGTTTCCAGTGTCAGCGGTTCGGACATAGGACGGCGTCATGTAAGGGCAGCCCCACCTGTGGTAAATGCGGCAAGGGGGCACCTGAGCCGGATGTCAGTTGTTCGCTACCACAGGTGTGCGTCAACTACTCCCGATCGCACCCGGCCTGGAGTAGAGAGTGTCAAGTGTATCTTGAAGAGCGCAAGATACAGGAGCTGAAGACCAAAACAGCGGATTCCCTATGGGGAAGCTAAAAAGAAGGCCAAGTCGCTCGCCGCTCCAATTTTTGCAACTAGTTTTGCTATGATGGCTTCAGCTCCCGTCAGGAAACAAAGTACTGCTGTCCAGACGTCCGTTGCAGACCTGGGCACCAGCACAACTTGCTCATGCCAGTGCAAATGCGGAGCAAAACTCCGCAAAGGTCGTAACATCGAAGACCGCGGACGTCGGTAGAAGTACGTCTGCGACCTCGACCACACCAGCAGCAGTTACTAAAAGTCCACCACCAGCAGCAGCTGTCAAAGTAGCGCCACCTCCAGTTCAAACCCCCCACTTTGACAGTAGTAGCATTACCATCTGCTACATCTATTAATGGAGGTAATCAGAAAATCCGGGGCCCGAAGTTTAGGCGGACGGACCCGACTCAGTTCGTAAAATCTCCCTCTACGTCCCCTCCCAGAACATCTTGGAAAGAAACAGGGAAAGAGGGCGAGGAAGAAGAAGGTGAAGGAGGTAGTGGATGAGGACACTGAGTCGGAGACGTCTGACTCTTCGGAGCCAGAGGATACTGAAATGCTGGAGGACGATACTGGTCCCTTTCGTCAGCAGACAGAGACTGAAGACCCACCAGAACTGGGGCGGGTGAAATTTAATTGGTAGGATGGCTCCCATACTCCAGTGAAACATCAACGGTTTTATGGCTCACAAAAAGGAGTTACAACTCTTAGCCGGTCTGATCCTTTGTCTCTCCAAGAGACACACTTCAGACCAAAATATCAACCTGTGCTAAGAGGTTTTAACCTTTACCGAAAGGACGATACCGAGGATGATCGAGCGAAGGGGGTAGTGACGGTGTTCGTACGGAACACTGTACACTCCGAACCTTTAGCTGTCACCTCTCTCTTACAAGCAATAGTGCTAAAAATACATGGACTGGTGCAACTGACTGTATGCTCAATATATCTACCGCCAGGATCACCAGTTCATTGCAGTCAGCTGGCTGATATCACTCGGCAACTCTCTTGGCCTTTTCTCCTATTGGGAGACTTTAACGCGCACAATGCGTTGTCAGGTTCGACCAACAATTGCCCCAGCGGTCGAGAGATTTGTAGATTATTTGAGCAGGAGGATGTGTGCATCTTAAATACCGATCAGATGACGCACTTTACTACTGCTTCCGGTTCGTCCTCTGCCATTGATTTCTCTCTTTGCTCTCCTTCAATTGCGGACTCCGTGCATTGGGCAGTGGATCGTGACCTACATGGAAGCGACCACTTCCGAATATGGTTTCACGTAGAGTTCGACCGCGTAGTAGGAACGGCAATACGAAAATGGAATATAAGCAGAGCTGACCGGCACCTTTAGAGTCGTTCAGTCTCTCTTGAACCGCGCCATAACATTAATGAGAAGGTGAAACATCTCACAGATGTAATTCACCAGGTCGCTGATATTTCCATGCCTAGCACCTCTGGAGCGTTGCGCAGAACGCCCGTGCCCTGGTGGAACGAGGAATGTTGTTCCGCTATACAGGGTCGCAGACAGGCCTTGCGTCGGTTTAAGTTGCAGCCGACACCTGACAACCTCGCAGTATTCCGGGTTGCTATAGCTAAGGCACGTCGTGTGATTAAGGAGAGCAAAAGAAGTTCATGGCAGACCTTTATGAGCACCATTAATCGTTCCACACCGTCAACAAAAGTATGGGAGTCAATCCGCCGTATATCTGGGAGCTACTTTCGACCGCCAGTATCTGGATTACTGGATCAAGGGCGTGTAGTCACCGACGAGCGAAGCATAGCGCAGCTGATGGCAGAGCACTTCACTGCCATCACTTCGTCTGCCGGATTGGACCATCAATTCCAGCAACGAAGAATATCTGCTGAAAGGCAAGTCTTTTACTTCGACTCGTCTGATGTGCAGCAATACAACAGCCCATTTTCATCATGGGAGCTGGAATCAGCCCTAAACAGCGCCAAAGACACTGCACCAGGGCCTGACCTGATCCAGTACCAGATGCTGAGGCACCTTAACAAAGATGCTAAAGAGTACCTCCTGGGTATTTTTTAATGATATTTGGACCGGAGGACACTTCCCCGACTCGTGGAAAGAAGCAACGTTAATTCCAATTTTAAAACCAGGAAAAGACAAGTTGTTGCCAGGTAGCTATCGTAGCATCGCCTTAACTAGCTGCGTTGGGAAGACACTAGAGCGGATGGTTAACCGCCGCCTCGTCTGGTGTCTCGAGTCCCGTAAACTGCTGAGCCGTTTTCAGTGTGGATTCAGGAAGTTCCATTCCACCACGGATAACCTGATCCTACTGCAAGCGGCCATACAGAACGCTTTCATCCGCCAACACCTTGTGGGTATATTTTTTGACATCGAAAAGGCATACGATACTACCTGGTGGCATGTAATTTTAAAACAGTTATATGAATGGGGTTTCAAGGGTAATCTTCCCCGATTTTTAAAATCATTTTTATCTAGACGTTGCTTCCGGTACTGAGTCGGCAGAGAAGTGTCAGATCTTTTTATTCAGGAAAACGGTGTTCCTCAAGGTTCAGTTTTAAGTGTAACCCTTTTTGCTATTGCCATTAATAGCATCTCAACTGTTATAAGGAGGCCCATCTGGTACTCCTTATACGTTGACAATTTTTTAATTTTTTGTGCATCGGCTAGCCTGAGAAGTGCAGAGCGGCAACTGCAGCTCACGCTGAACAGGCTGGATGAATGGTCAGTACACACCGGCTTTCGTTTCTCTGCTGAGAAAACCCGGTGTGTACTTTTTAGCCGCAGTAGAAGTCTTTTTGCAGAACCTCATCTAACCTTGAATACCGTTTTAAGTTTTAGTGAAACTGTTCGGTATCTGGGTCTCATTTTGGACAGTAGGCTTACATGGCTGCCACATCTTAAAGATGTTAAACCCAGAGCCCTGATAGCTCTTAATCTTTTAAAGTGTCTGTGTGGCAGGTCGTGGAGTGCCAACCGCTCCTGCCTGCTACAGTTTTATAGAGCCTTTGTACGGTCACGCTTGGAGTATGGTTGCATTGTCTACAGTTCGGCATGGGACAGTTATCTCCGTATACTGGATAGTGTCCACCATGCAGGAATTCGTCTCGACACAGGTGCATACCGCACCAGTCCGATACCCAGCATTTGTGCCGAATCTGGCGAGCCACCGCTTTCCATCCGCCGGCGTCTCCTCATAGTGTGAAACTACATACATATTGCCATAACTCCTGGCAGTCCCGTGTACAACATAGTTATTCATCCTAACTTTGAACGGCTTCACACCAACCGTCAAAGAGCAACTAAACCGTTCAGCTACCGTACAAAGGCTATATTACACGAATATGGGTTTCAGATGCCCTCTTTTTATCATCACGGTTGGAGTAAATCTCCTCCCTGACTTTTAAAGAGGCCCAGAACAGTTTTAGAATTGTCGCGGTATGACAAGCTGTGTACCGCCGACAGTGTTTTTACCCAAACTTTTAGCGATGTTTTAAATTAGTTTTGCGGAGTTGGGCTGCTCTTTAGTGTTCCCTCGAGCGACTTATAATTACAAACTGAATAGCTGTTGCAGCGTATACACTGCTGAGTGTTACGCTTTGTTAAAGTTGCTCCAGCACATGAAAGTAAGTCGCGGCACGAAGTACATCATATGCTGTGATTCCCTCAGCTGCATCCAGGCCATGGGAAGCATGTACCCAGCAGATCGTCTTGTCCAGGATATACACGACACCCTCCGATCCCTTCAATCTTCTGGAAAGGAGGTCGTATTCTGCTGGGTACCCGGCCATGTGGGATTAGGGTGAACGAGGCAGCTGCCAAGTTAGCCTGCAACAAGGTCAGAATTGACTTTGATCCAGTCCCAAAGTCTGACCTTGCCTCGGCGGAGAAAAGATTTGTTTTTGATATTTGGCAGAGGCAGTGGCTGGAGGTAGAGCATAATAAGCTCTGGCTGGTCAAACCGACCATTCAGCCGTGGAGCAGCTCCTTCCAGCGGGCGAGGAGGGATGAAGTTCTCCTTACTCGCCTCCGTATACGATACTGTCCTCTGGCACACAGCTTTCTTCTCCACCGGAAGGACCCACCGGAATGTGATGCCTGTAGCGTACCTCTGACGGTGCGCCACATTTTAATTGATTGTGCTTCGTTTTTAGACTTGAGGGCAGACGTTGGCCTGACCAACGATCTGGCCCTTATTTTAAACAAAGAGACCAGCAGTGTGGTGAGTGTTTTAAAATTTTGCGTATTGGCCAGTTTAGTGCCTAAAATTTTAGGCAGATCGGCCTAGTTTTATGATGGACGGGTGGCCTATTTACAGCCTCCCATCCACGTGCATTGTTTTTATTCTTTATATTGTAACAATTCCTGTCTCACTGGCCATTATACAGCTAGCGGGACATATGTTTTTAATTCTCTTGTCAACCTGCTTGGCCCCCTTACAGCATCCAGGTGTTGTACTGTATAATGTACCGGTAGCCATTTTAAAGCCACGTCTGATTTTATAATTTATTTTATTTGCTCTCTGTATGGCCAACCCCTTTACAGTCGACCATGCAGACAGTATTTTAGTACTTTCTTAAGACACAGTTTTAGCTGGTAATTGTTAGAGCGCTAATGACCCCGCTGTCGACGCGCAATAAAGCAACAACAACAACATCTAGCGGTTCATAAAAGTAGAGCCATTGTGTACAAGTAGAGAGTACTCCACGCTTTTTTACATTAAAGTTAACTTTCAGTGACTTTATTCTCATTTTAAGCTTATTCAAAAAAGTGATACTGAATTGTGCAACATCCTAGTGCTGTTGAACAAAATTTTATATTTAAAAAGTATTTTTAACATTTTAGTTTACATTGCTATAAAAGTGTGTATTTTAATTTTTCAAACTATAATTTTATTTTTAACTTTTTATTTCACGATGGGAATTTTAGGACATAGATATGAAATTATTTTATTGTCACTGATCTTAATATTCTTGCAAAATTTCAAAACAATTCTGACGTCAGGAGTTGGGGAAACATTGAAATGAAATATTTCATTGCATTCAACCACTTTTCTATTGTTAAGGTCTAAGTAATGAGAACACCAGGACGTAGGTATGAAATTATTGTATTGTCACCGGATCTCAATGCATGTGTAAACCTTGAAACTATTTGGACATCTGGAAGTGGGTTAAAATTAACTAGCAAAATTCCATCAGATTCATCAATTTTCTATTGTTACCGTCAAAGTAAAAAGAATATAAGCACACAGCTACAAATCTATTGTATTTCATGGGTTCTCAATACATTTGTAAACATTCAAACAATTCAGACATCTGGAAGTGGGTTAAAATTCAGGCACACAATTCCATCACATCCAACCATTTTTCTATTGTCGAAGTAATGAGAATATCAGGATGTTGCTGCAAAATTATTATACTGTCACTGGTTCCTAACATGTGTGCATAATTTCAAACAATTCATATATTTGAAAGAGGGTGAAATTGAATTGACAGATTCTGTTAATTTCCTATTGTTACTGTTAAAGTAATGAGAACAGCAGAACGGTGCTATGTGATTATTAAATTGTCACTGGTTCATGATATATGAGGGAGGACACAAAAGTAATGGGAATCGGGCTGCAGCGGCGAGGGAGAGTGGGGGAACCCATTGTTCGATCTGGTGTCTGTTACGGCCATGCCACCTGAGTCAGTGTGCAAAGTTGTGTCACTGTGAGTGCATCAGTTCACCCTTAATAAATTTTTTTTGTAAAACAACTTTCTCCATTTCGGTGAAAATGTGATGTCAGATTGTTGAGAGCAACACGTGGCTGTGAAATTTTGTTTCCTGTTGGGGAAATCGGCTGCAGAAACTATTGTAATGTTGAAGACTGCTTATGAGGATGCTTCCCTAAGTAAAACCAGAGTCTACGAATGGTTTTTGTGTTTTAAAAATTGAGAAATGTCAATTGATGACCAACCCCATTCAGGAT
Organism: Vandiemenella viatica; assembly: GCA_031002005.1. Taxonomy (NCBI): domain Eukaryota; kingdom Metazoa; phylum Arthropoda; class Insecta; order Orthoptera; family Morabidae; genus Vandiemenella; species Vandiemenella viatica. Next base: position 32,636,515 of record JARYHS010013630.1, on the reverse strand, counting down.
TCCCCTCAACATCAAGAAGTGATGAAAACATCCACAAAATCAATGCCCTCGTTCATGAAGACCGTTGCCGACAGACTAGCAAAGGGAGCGTCAACTTCAGGCATGTTTGGAGCTTCAATATCAGCTCAAAGAGGACCCTGAATTTTTTTCAAAGGTGTTTGCTAGTGATGAATTGTGGTGCTATGGATACGACCCCACACAAAGCAGCAATCAAGCTAGTGTAAGACATGTGGCTCTTCTCGTTCCAAAAAAGCTCACCAAGTGAAGTCAACCATCAAGACTACAATCATTTGTTTCTTCGGTTGCAGAGGTGTTGTGCACATTGAGTTCGTTCCCCGGGTCAGATAAACCAGGAGTTTTACTTGTAGGTTTTGAAAAGACTGAAGGAGAGTATCCGGAAGAAAAGGGCAGATCTTTGGCACACATGCGACTTGTTCTTCCATGATGACAATGCGCATGCTCACACCATAAAGCAGTATTTGACCAAAATGGCATGACACCAAATGTCCCCCAGCCCTACTCACCGGATTTAGCCCCACGTGATTTCATTTTGTTCCCCAGACTCAAAAGGGACATAAAAGGAAAGCGTTTTGCCGATGTGGAGGAGGTAAAACAAAAATCGCTGGAAGCAATGAAGAACATCCCGATAAGTGAATTTAAGAACTATTTTGAACAAGGGAAGGATCATTTGAAGAAGTGTGTTGTGGTCAATGGAGAATACTTTGAAGGTGATCAAAATTTGGTGTATATTATTTCTTTCTATAAGGTGTTTTTTGTCATAAGCCATTATCTCCCTTTATACTTAACCAAAATCAATGAATGAGGTGTCATTTTAAAGCTTATGGTCTCCACCTTGGTCACATCATATTTTAAGAAAGCAATTTTTCGGAATTCGACCATTAAAGGGCGAAAATGTCAATATTTATAAAATGCTGTTTTGTGTGTTTCGAGCCATTTATCTCCCTGGATACCTATCTGAAATCCTTTAATGAAATACCATTTTAAAGATTAAGATCTCCGCTTTTGTGACACCATATATTAAGACAGGAATTATTCGGAATTCGACCCTTAATGGGGAAAAAGTATAAATATTTCGGCATCGTGTTTTTTGTGTCACGAGCCATTTATCTCTCTTGATATCTAACCGTTATAGATAAATAAGGTATCATATTAAATATTAAGGTCTCCGCCATGGTCACAGAAAGGAATTTTTCGTAATTCAACCCTTAAAGGGCAAAAATATCAATATTTATAAAATTCGTTTTTTTTTTTTTTTTTTTTTTTTGTCTATCAAGCCATTTATCTCCATGGGCATCTAACCGAAATCAATAAGTGAAGTAGAATTATGAACAGTTAAGTCTCAGCTTTGATGACATCATATATTAATGGGAAAAAGAATCAATGGTTCTACAATGCATTATTTATGTCACGAGACATTTATCTCTATTAATATCTAACCGAACTCAATAAACGAGGTGTCATTTTAAAGATTAAAAGTATCCTTTTTGGTCACGTCATATTTTAAGAACGAACTTTCTGCAAATTCAACCCTTAAGGGGCAAAAATTTCATCATTTTTAAACTTTTTTTTATCCTCGCTTGATGCCTTAATGAAATTGATAAATGAAGTATTATTTTAAAGACCAAGGTGTTCGCTTTGTTCACACCATATTTTATAAAAGGAATTTTTTGAATTCGACCCTTAAAGGGCAAAAGTATAAATATTATTTCTACAACGTGTTTTTATTATTATTATTTCGAGCCATTTATTTCCTTCGATACCTAACCAAAATCGATAAATGACATTTTGCTATGTTGTAAAATCATAAAGTTCGGAATTTGATGCTTGAAGAGGTCGCGCGTATCAAACAGTTCAGAGTCAAATTCCTAGATTGCAGCAGCAGATATCACATAAATGCCATTAAACTGTTTTTTAAACAATAAGTAGTTTTTCAGATATTTTTTTCTGTTACTGAAACATTTTTGTTTTGCTATACAGTTCCAATGTAAACATTTTATTCGCACAGGAACACATACCACAGAAATGTTGATATGCTGCGTGCATTTTGTTCAGGTTGGTTGTATTCTGTTAAGGTCAGTGACAGTTTGTCAAACATACAGTGTGTTTTAAATTTTCCTAACTGTTTGATAATATGTTGTAAGTACCTATTACACTACACAAATAAATATTAGTTACAAAAGTGCAGATCTACTTTTCATTATATGTGCATGATTTAAAACAATTCAGATATCTGAAGAGGGTAAAATTGAATTGACAGATTCCATCACTTTCCTATTGATACCACCAAAGTAAATAAAGCAGTTTGACAAAACTATGAAATTATTGAATTTTAATCGGTTCATTATATGTGTCCAAATTTTGAAACAATTAGAACATCAGGAATTGGGTGAATATTAAAATGAAATATTCCACTGCATTCAAAGGGCTTTCTATTGTTACTGTCAAAGTAATGACAATATTGGAACATAGTTATGAAATATTGTATTATCACCAGTTCTTAATATGTGTGCAAAATTTCAAACAACTCGGACATCTGTAAGTGGTGAAAAGTAAATTGCAAGATTCCGTTACATTCATACATACAGGTGAAGCTATTATAAAGCGTGTAAAGAAATGCTTTTTTATGGACATGTGCCAGCATTTCGATGAATTGAACGTGAAGCTTCAAGGTGCAAACAAAACAATTACCGTTATGCTAGATTTCATTCATGCTTTTGAGGTTATTAAATTGCAAGTTTCCAGGAACGATATTATTTTCAGTAATTACAAGTATTTCCCAAACTTGAAAAAAAAATGACCAGAGATTTGGATTTACGTGTAAAACCAGACCAATTAAAATTCACTAAAGAGACTTCAGTAATTAATTCTTCAATTGAAGAATTTTCATAATGATTTTATCAGCTCAGTAAATTATCGTAAACATTAAGTTTATTATGTATTCTGATGCGACTTCACCTGATAAACTAATCTTTTCTAAATTTGTTCGGTTCAAAATTGAAGAATTGGAATTAACTGAATTTGCAAGACTATCAAGCAATACATGTAAAGATGCCAATACCATATTTATGGTAATTTCGTATTCAATTCCAGATACAATTAGCTGTCATAAGAAGCTGGCTTTAGCTATCTTAACAATATTTTCATCTACATATGCCTGTGAGTCGTTATTTTCAGAACTAAATAACATTAAAGACTCGCTTCAAAACCGTTTGTCTCATTACTCCAGCTTGCATTCTGCTCAAAGTAACAAAGTGTGAACCTAATATAAGATATCTGGCATCTAATTTACAACAACAGAAGTCGCACTAGTTTCATCTACTTAAACACACACAAAACTGTTGATGTCATAATTGCTTAGAATAAAAAATGTATATTTCTGGTTGCAAATATAAATTTCGAGGGGATAGTATCCAGTTTTATTTCTTTTCCCATTAATCACTAAGTCATGATTGTTTGATGGCACGACATGGCTTCATTCGATATTTCCTTAGAACAAATGGCACGCAGATCAATAAAGGTTTGCCATCTCTGTCCTACATGATTAAGGCTACTAACTGAAATATTGTAAAGTATGCTTGTTTTTTTGTGTCTTCTTGTGTTTGTCTGGCCCTCTTGCCATCATCTCTAATAAGTAACAGAGTGTTTACCCTATCTTATCTTATTTTCAAACAATGACAAGGAAAATGTGACAAAGTATAGTACCAATCAATGTGGACCAATGACACATGTTATCTTTCTACATTTTGCAAACATTTCAGAATCCGGGCAACCAGATTTGGGTTTTCCATGGTTTCCCAAATCACTCCAGACAAATCACTCCTTCAAAAGGCCATGGCTGAATTCCTTCACATTCCTTGCCCCCCATCCCTTCCCGTCTCTAAAGACCAAGACCTCACTGTTAGAGAGACGTTAAGCGGTTAAAAAAAATACTTCTTTCCCTGATCTTTCAGGGAATCAAACAATCACAATAGCCAAAATTTCCATACACGCAGTACTATAATGCAATATATATCGTGCGACAGGGAAATTTACTTATTTTAAGAATGAACAACACAAACAGTATGTGGTTTGTTCAAAAAGTAAGGCCAATTTTTGAATATTGCCAGATACATACAGTCAATTTTCGTTTTTTTTCCCCTTCCTTACACTCGTCCCGCACATATCTTCACAGTTTCAACTATATAGCATTCTTTGTGAGAGATATAATTGTTAGAAGTGTTTTGAGTGCGCAACAGTTTTCTGCTGTCAAAAAAAAAAAAAAGGATCAAAGAGTTTGCATCAAATTTTGTGTAAAAAATGGAATTATTGCTCAAACACACTTGAAATGTCAACAGTGAATCTACTTTGAGTAAAAAAAAAAAAGTGTTTATAAGTGGTACAAACTCTTCCAAGATGGCTGAGAAGATGTCAATGACAAAACTCGCTCTTGATGCCCTAGCACGTCAGCAACTGATGAAAACAACGAAGTTGAGAAAATGGTTTTGGAGAATCGTCCAATCACCATTAGAGAAGTTGCTGATAAGTCAGCATCTCAGTTGGCTCATGCCACGCATTTTTTTTTTTTTGTGTCTGTAAGACGTGTCAGCGAAGTTTGTTCAGAAACTGCTGAATTTTGACCAGAACAACTGTCACATGAATATCGCTCAGGAGCTGTTGAATGACATCACAGATAATCCTGATTTGCTCAAAAGGGCGACGAATCATGGGTATGTGGTTATGACGTTGAAACCAAGGTCCAATTGTCCCAAAGCACGCCAAGTTCGATGCAGTGTCAAGGTTTTCGTCACTGTTTTCTTTGGTCACCACAGTGTAATGCATCAGAAGTTTTTACCACAATGTCATACAGTCAATCAGGAGTATTACCTTGAACTTAGGCACCAATTATGAGAAGCAATAGAAAGAAAAATCTGATTTGTGGGGAACAAATTCATGGCTTTTGCATCACGACAATGCACCTGCTCGCTCATCATTGCTTGTGAGTGATTTTTTGGCCAAAAACAACACCACAATGATGCCTCAGCCACCATATGCACTGGATTTGCCCCCCTGCGACTTTTTTCTGTTTCCTAAACTGAGGAAACTAATTAAAAGGATGAAGATTTGTGACGATTAAGGAGATAAAGACAGCATAGCCAAAAGAGCTGAAGGCTGTACCAAAAATGCTTATCAGAAGTGCTTCGAGGATTGGAAAAAAAAAACACGTTGGCACAAGTTTATTATATCTGAGGGGGATTACTTTGAAGGGACAACATAAATAAATAAATATTTTTTGATAAAAATAAAAAGATTGAACAAACCTCATATACAAGGTAGAAGATAACAGTTTAATTACTTTTCCATGGTACAGACAGACATTTAAAGTTTTTATTGGTTATGTTTTAAAATTTATATCATTAAGCTGCCTCTTTTCTGGTCAATACATTGAGGTAGTCAACTTTTGAAGCTTCTCTCCACTCTTTCAAGCATATCGATGAGTATGTTCTCGATAGCAGCTTCAATATTGTTCTTCAGTTGAGCCATGTCTTTGGATGATAAGGATTTAAGATAGCTCCACAAAAAAAAGTCACATAGGGCTAAATCGGGTGACAGCACAGGCCACTGAAGATTACCCCGCAAGGAGATGGGGCATCCAGGGAAGTGTTCTCGCAAAATATTCATCAACATTTGCACTGTGGCGCTATCCTGCTGAAATCAGACATCCCCCACATCCCTTTCTTACAAGACAAACTAGTCAATCTTTACTAAAATTTGAAATTAAGTTAGAGCATCGTTTATCAAATCAGTTGTGGATGGGGGTGGTTCACATAACTGATTTTTTGGATAATGGATCATTAATGAACAAATTTACACCAGTGCCATAGGAGACTTATGAAACGAAGATACAATCACACATATTAACAAAACTATGCAGTGTATGTGCTGTATTGTGTAGAATATGTCTACAAAATGAGATGACACAAAATGGTACTATACTTGTCATAAATGTTGACTTATAATGTAGTTTAGGAAAAGAAGTCCAGTTTTCATTTCCTTCATTTCCTTGCCAGTCAAAGCTCTCCTTTACTGTACAGTGAGTTCATGTTTTGTGTTTATCCTGACCCTCCTGCTTTCATTTGTGGTAAGCGTCAGACCTGCATTAAAAATCGCCTAGTCCTCCACTGAAACCATGAATTTAAATCCACTTGTTCCCCCCCCCCCCCCTTCTTCCAACCATGTTTGGCTCTAAAAATATTTTGGAACAGACATGATATTTCCTCTTGTTATTTAGATATGGCGCATTAGATGACAATAATTATTTCTAGTTCACTGTCCATATACTATCTTTTTTTTTTTCAGCAGTTTTTCCAACTTACACCATTGACCATCTTGTTGCTAATAGTCAAATTCATCAGGGTAAGAACAACTGCTGCTTAATATTGGAAATTATTTGCTGTGCCAAGTCACTCAGTGGCATACTTGAAATTTAAAAATTGGTCCTGTCAGCTATTCTCTATTTAGAATACTTAGTGTTTATGAAACTTCTAAACTAACCATTTCTTGACTATCTTTTTTACCTGTGATTGCCAAATGTATCTCACTGACTGGCTGATTCACACTCCCCCCTCCTAAACAGCAGCATAACACAGCTGGTGCCAAATCTGTCCAACTGTGCTTAACTACATCCAACTGTTAGTTTATGTGTGATGTGCAGACAGACAGAAACACACAAATTCCTACTTTTATGGTTTTGGTATCTCTATCATCAGCAACGTACATTGCAGGGGCAATATCAAAATATAAATTTTATTTACAGACACAACTTTTTTACAATGTTATTATATAGTATAGATTAAAAGGAGAAGTTTGAATAGATTTTAAAATACTAATAAGGATAGCTTTAATTATTTACAGTCCACACAATCAGTGTAGTGTCAACAAAACATTTCAAGTTATTCTAAAAATGCAACTTATCCTAAGATTAACATTCATCACATTTTAGAAAGTGTCACCACAGTAGACGTTTCCGGCGATAATTCTGAAAAAAAAAAGAAACCTGTTAAAATTATAGAACTTAGTTAAAAAAAAAAAAGTTTGTTGAAGGGAATAGTGCTTAAACATTGTGTTTTTCATAATAATTTAAACAGCCAAAAAATCATCATTGATGGACCAAATTAATTAGTACTGCTCAGAATAAATGATATTTGCATTTATTCTGTTATGCCAGACTTGATTACTTTCTGAACAGGTATGCTTATCAGCCTCAAATATACCGTTTGGTCATAGCAGGTACTAATAACACAATCTCATTCTTCAAACCCTCCTCCTTCTCATGCTGTTGAGAAAATTTTAAATGCTTATTTTCTGACAGCCATTTTTTTTAAGTATAAGTAATAAATACTTTTTCTTTTATGGGCTTTAACTAAATTTTCCATTTATTCCTAAAGTCTTTATTAAAACCTAAATTACTTATGTCTGGACCCAAAAATTCTCTGGTTTCTGTTACAATTAAAGTTCACACAGCTTTCATAATTTTTAATATTAAAAAACCTAGGAATCTGTTGTGTCTAATCATCAAATAACACATTCATTTTAAATTAGTCCTATATCAACTTGAGTCTTCTTCAACTTTTGTAAGAATCCACATACAATTTAGGAATCTAATCAATGCAGTAAATATATAAGGTTATCAAAATGCATTCACACCAAATTTTATAAAGCAACTTACATATAATACCACATCAGTGACAAGCTTGTAAACAGAAAAGGTGATTTTCATGGAAAGAAGAACTAAAACAATTATCAGAGTCAAGAAAGGAGTCAGCCTCCAAATATCTTCATTTTCTGACCATATAAAATGATGAGAACTTCAATTGGCAAGAACATATCACATTACTACTAAGGAAGTCAAGAAATGCTACTTATGCAATAAGAAAACTGCACCTAAGGGCAGATCTGTATTGACTTAGTTGTTCTTTATTTTCATTTAGCTATGTATTTTAGGGTTATATTTTATGGAAATATTTCACACAGTAAAAATGTGTTCAGAAAACAGCTATTTCGATGCTGTGTAGGAAGCAAGAATAAAATCTTACAGATAACTTTTTAAAAAGCTCAATCGCCTTACAGTTACTTCCCAGTATATATATTTTCTCATGAGCTTTGCTATAGAATATTTTAACTTGTTTACATAGAATTCACAGGGCCACAGTTTCACTGCAAGAATTAAAAATAATGTGCACAAAACTCAATCAGTCATAATCATTAGTACATAAAGAAATTGACTGTTCTGAAACACGTGTTTAATGAACATCCCAAAAGTGTAAAATGGTTTTTCAAAAACAAAGATGTGTTTAAAGAAAAGAAAGTATTGATAGGTTATATTGCTGACAATGCCATTTAAGAATGTGTACAAAAGCCTTAGTTGTAAATTTTAATGTTTAAATTTTGTTTGATTGTTGCATATAATGGGATGTAATGATTTTGGAGAGACTATATTAGCCTCTTCCACCCAAATGTCAAACTCTCCTTCATGTAGTACACCCTGTTTGCACGAATAAGGCACCTACTGTTTGTCAACAGCCTCCTAAAGGAAGGCAGAGGAACAGGGAGTGGTTGAGGACACCCAATTGCCACTGGGGTTGGAAACCGCCTCTAAAAGCGGATAAATCAGAGATTAATAGCAGCCTGGGGATGCAGAAGACAACGATAGGCCACTACATTAAAGACTAAGAAGGTATCTTGAAGCCGTGTAATCATCTCAGATTACATACAGAATGAATGGCTTCTACCTGGGTAAAATATTGTGGAGGTAAAATAGTCCCATAGTCAGATCTCCAGGTGGGGCCTCCTTAGAGAGGAGTCATCAGAATTGATAAGACACAATCTATGAGTTTGTAGCTTGGAAATTAGAAGTAGATTAGTAAATTTGATAAGGGAGTTGGAATGACTCAAGTCGACTTATGTCACTGGGATTAGCAAGATAAGTAGAAGGATGCATAGGATTTCTGGTATGGGTAACATGAAGTAATTAGTACACAAGCTGACAGTGGAGTTACTGGTGTGAGATTTCTAATGAAGAAGAGAAAGGAAACAAAGAAACTGCCGCGAGGCACTGAAAATAAGATAGGATAGGGAAAATAGACAGTTACCCGTCACTTACCACAGATGAAGGCAGGAGGGCGAGACACGTAAAAACACAAAAACAAAAGAATTACACAATATTTCGACTTAAGTCTTATTCATGTAGTAGGCGAGACATATGGCAGGGGGAAAGATGTGGTCACATCCGAGCCCGCCACATGAATGAAGCACAGGCGGAAAATGCGTGGTAGTGAAAGAATTGCCGGGAGGGGGGGGGAATAGGCTTGACCAGCGATAAAAGTGAAACAAATCAATATAATCTCTGTGCAGCTGGTTCAAAAAGTTATAATTGAAAATAAAAGAATTTAAAATATATATATATAGGGGGAAAAAAATAAATAAATAAATAAATAAAAATTAAATTAAAAATTAATATAAAAAATAATAAATTAAAAAAAAAAAAATAGCCGACTGTAAAATGAAATGAGAGATGGCAAGTGACAGGTTTAACGTAGGTTAAGGCCAGGGGTGTGTCTGGTGTCAAGGATATGTTGATAGGCTAGTTCCCATCTGCGGAGTTCTGAAGGGGTGGTGGTATTTGGAAAAACTCTAATAGCTCTGACTGTGAAACAGGTGTTGAGGTTGTTTGAATTATGGAAGTTCGCATGAATTGCCACGGGATGGTCTGGGTTTACGTGTCTCGCCCTCCTGCCTTCATCTGTGGTAAGTGACGGGTAACTGTCTATTTTCCCTATCCTATCTTATTTTTAATGAAGAAGAGAGTAAGGAAACAGTTGAGTTATTACAAACAGTTTACTGATAAGATTCTTTTGATAATGGTCAAAACTAAGTATGCTCCAACAATATTAGTAGAAGTGCATATGCCAAGGAGATGATGAAGAATAGTAAAAATATATGATGAAACTGAAAAATTGGTCCTATATGTGAAGGAGGAGGAAAACCTAACAATCACGTGTGATTTGCATGTAATGAGAGAAGAAAAAGAGGGGAATACTGTAGGAAGTAGGGTTCTGAAGGATGTAATTTTTTGCAGAAGCAGATCTGGAAGTGAAAAATATATATATATAATTATAGGTAACAATGAAAGGAAAGAACTGCCACGAGGCAATATTTATATGGAAAGGACAGGTAAAATACACCCAACACTCACCAAAGTTGAAGGGAACAGGGCAGCAGCAACAAAAAACAACACACAAACAAAGAAAATACAATATTTCGGGAAAAACCCTTTTTCAAGTTAAGAGAAGTCCTGGGCTTGCACAAGACTAGCATTCGACGCAGCCACTGATAGAATGAAATAGGCCGGTGGATGGTCCAGATGCTGTTATCTGTTACATCCCTAGTATGAAGTTTTGGTCTAGGAGAAAGAAATGAGCAAGGAAATAGGTTGTTACAATATTGTGAAAAATATAAACCAGTCATGGCAAACACACTATTTAAGAATCGTGCATGAAAGATATACATGTAGGAACGTCCAGGTGATACAGATAGATATCAGCTAGATTATATCATGGTCAAACAGAGATACAGGAACAAGTTCTAGAATGTAAAGCATGACCAGGAGCATACTCTGAACACAATCTAATTGTTATAAACTGTAGGCTGAAATTCAAGAGAATAAAGAAGCAACACACATAGAACAGAATGGAATTGAGCAAACTGAAACAATCTAATACGAGAGAAAAAGATGCAGAGATGGTAGATGTGGTTCTAAGAAATAATCCTGTAAGCAGTTCTACTGAGGACAAATAGAATGCACTGAAACAAAGAGAGAGACATTTAAAGCTGGTAACATAGGGAAACTGTATGAAGGGAATGATTTGAGCAATGTTGATGACTTAGGAGATCCTGTTTTAAGGACACAATTTGACAAAGCTCTGACAGATTTAAAATCAAATAAGAGAACTGGAATTAATGGGATTCCTGCAGAACTTCTGATATTCCTAGTAGAAGAAGGAATCCAGAGATTATGCAGACTAATATCAGACAGTAGAGATTCCAATAGATTTTTAATAAAAGTATCATCTTCACACTTCCGAAGAATATACGAGATGACAACTGTGAGAATTGTCATGCTATAAGTTTGACATTACATGCTTCATAATTACTGACCAGTATAATATATAGAAGAACAGAAAGGGTATCAGAAGAGACAATATGTAAAGCCCAGTTTCTTGTCAGGGCGTTGGCTGATAGGGGGGTTGGTATCGACTAATACACCTGAACCAGTCTGCTTCCAAAATATTCTAAGTCCAAAAGAGAAGTTCTGTAACCGTGTTAAAATATTTATGCTAACTGTTTAATTTGACCACAGTCGCCACTTGCAGTTTTAAACCCACCACAAGAAGGGTACTAAAGTATAAATGAAAGTCACAAGTCGAAATCACTGAATTATATTTTCCAAAATTTTTGCGTAAACATTACAAGTCACAGTTAGCAAGGCAATCGGATATTAATCTTCACCAAACATCACAGGTTGAGAATCAAGAGCAAGAACCGCAATCCCCCAGGAAAACAAAACGATAGTTCGAAATTCACATGTCCAGAAATTGAGTCCGAAATGAAGATGGTTCCAACTTTCAAAAATGGCCGCCACTAACGCGTCCTATCCACCTAGACTCGTGTCCAGCCTGACGCCATGATGTCAAAACTTCCCATGACCGCCCGCTCTCCCGAGAGCGCCTAGCACGAACGTGCGCTCACCACCGAGTTGTAATTCAGACTGAAGACCAAGCGCATGTAGGGACTCTACCACTAAGCTTATATAGACTTGGCTCACGTGAGGCCGTATTACCGTGGTGCGCATCCCCGCTGCGAAACATACCCTACTGTTTACTCTAATAACTTCTTCATTATAAGTCTGATTCAGAGCGGAAATGGGAAAGTTATGTGTGTTTCGAGGTGAAGTGTTTAGTGTCTGAATATCGTGTCAATTGTGTCTCTCAAAAGAATTGTCAAAATGGTGATTTTCCGAAGTCTTACGGCGTTAGTCAACGTTTTGTTACCCTTTTAAATTGGCTTTAATTATTAACTCGAAATTAGGCTTAAAATATTATTCCCGATTTTTAATCTTTCCCAAAATATCAACTTTGTTTAAATCCGTTGAGTTATGGTAAAAACCAGTAATTTCTAACAATCAGTTGTAATTATTATTTATGTTTTATGGTATAACTCTGAAGTTTTATGGATTATCACGCCGGAAAAATTATCAATGTGTAGCCTAAATTAAACTGCGTATTTTAGAGTTTATTTCATCTTTGTAGCTGTTATATTTTGTACGCAATAAAATAGTTTGTTATTTCCAAGTGGGTTTGATGTCGAGTAAGATTAGAAAACCTATAACACCGGTTCTATTGCTTCAAATGTCATTAAATTAATATGTATGAAACTAGAAGAATGGATTTTTACAACAAACTAATTTTTTAGCCCAGAATCTGAGTAGGTTTTTAAATGATAAAAATGTTAAAGTTGGGTGTTCTATTTTACGTGTTCAGATTATGTTTAAAAATACTTGGAGTGTTGGAAACTATCAGATTTACTTGAATTTACTTCTCTTTATGGCTGTTTTAATTTATTAGCTACTTTATACCGTGTGACTGTGTTTAAAATCAGTGTAGAAGCATATAATGTGTGCAGTGTCTGTAGAAAGTTACTTCAACATTGGATTACCAGACAGAAGGTCAGCAAAATGTCTTTAAATGTGTTTAGAAAATTAATTATGTGTGTCTACTATCATTTACATGCTCTTAGCGCTTTTGAAATGGTTTATAAGTGTTAGAATTAATTCCGAAAAGTTGAACAATTTTATCGGTTTACCGGTGTCTGTTTCTTCACTGATATCTCATATTTTACGGACTGAAACTGCTTAAAACCTATTAAAACTGAAAGATTAGTTTATTTCCTTTATATATGTCTACTTTTTAAATCCTGAAACTACTTAAAAGACCTCAAATTATTTATGTGAACTGTTTAAGAAAATGAGTGTTCAAACTCCTTCATAATTACTTCTTGTGATTATTAAATGCTTGAAAACTATCAGAAACCTATTAATTATTCTACTAAACTGTCTCAGGGATTATTCTGATTACTTTTAGGACTTTAAAATGGTCAAATTTCATCACAAAGTGCTATCTTCATACTGCTTCATTTTACTTATTCAAACATCCTGTTTATTTCTTTAAAATACCTGTTAAACTATATTCAACCGTGAAGTTATGTTTATTGTGAGTTTAGGCTTGGCTACTATTAGTTCTTTACACTCTTTACTGTATGAAAATCACATTAGAAATACCAAAGTCTGCTATGTGCCAAAATTTAAGGTTAGATATTACTGTATTGAAATTATCTGTTTATCTCTAACATAAAGTTTATTAACCGTGATAAAAGGTTTATTTAGTGACTGTATTTACTCTTTATGATCATTTCCTTCTTTCAAATCGGTTCAGAATAACTCGTTAAGTCATGTCAGTATCTGGTATTGAGAGTTTGCTTCTACATGAGATTACCTATTTCCTATTAAAATGTCATTGACTTAATGCAATTTATGTGTTATTTACATTGGTTATGGACTATTTCTTCACCTTCCTCTGCTCAAAGTGTTGTTAACTCGATTTTAAGTGTGGTATCGGATACTAAAGTTAACCCAAAACTTGGCCCGATTCTAACCAAATATAGAAAATATAACGAGGGATACCTTATATTGTGTATAGGAAATCTTTGGTATAAGAGAAGCAATTCTGGCTTTAAGATTAATTCTTTACATTTAAGGTACAAGTTGATTTAGATAAAGAGTTTCATAATGTTAGATGGGACAAAATGTTCTAAATTTTAAAGAAGTCAGGAATAAAATATCGAGATACAATAATACTTTAAAATATATTTAAGAAAGAGATAGCTATAATAAAAGCAGAGAATCATGAAAAACATGCATCAGTTAAACAGGGGGTGAGGCAAGGTTGTAGTCTATGCATATTAATATTCAGCTTGCACATAGAGGGAGCAATAAGGAAGTAAAAGAAAAATTAGAATGTGGCATAGGTGTTCAGGGAGAAAACATCAGCATGCTGATGACATTGTCCCATTAGCCCCAGACTGAGGATCTTGAGACGTTACTGAATGGAATGGGTAAATTATTGAATGAAGATTGGATTAAACATAAACCAAAGCAAGACAAAACAGATGAAATGTAGTAAAAATTATTGAAATAAAAGTAGATTAAATATACAAATATGATCAGTTGCAATAGGAGAAGTTAATTCTGTTACTAATGAAGTAAAATTACAACTGTTAACTGAAGCAGGAATGATGTTAAAAGTATAACAGCACTAGTGAAAAAAAGCTACCTTTAAAATGATAAATCTGTTAGTTTCAAACAGTTATTTAGGACTAAGAAAGAACTGTTTAAAAATTAATGTGGCAATGAAACATGGACTTTAGGAATACCAGAAACAAGTAAAACAGAAGCATTTGGAATATGATGTGGAAGGATGCTGCAAATCAAGTGGACAATAAAGTACAAAATGAATTTGTTTTGAAAATGATGGGCAAGGAAAGAGGTTTGTGGAAGAGTATTAAGCAAAAAGTAGAGAGGATAGTAGGTCACATTTTAAGATGTGTGGGATTGGTTAATTCATTGGTGGCGGGAACAGTCAAAGAGCTGTATTGAAAGGCAGAGATTAGAATAAATGAAGCAGATAATTGTGGACGTAAGTTGTAAGGAGAATGTTGAGATGAAGAGATCAGCGCAAGATAGGAAGAGATGGAGGATTGCATCAAATCAGTCGAGAGACTGATGGCAACCAAACAACATATAACAGTTTTGGATGTATATGCGTTAACCATGACATATTTTACATCTCATGGGTCTTTTCTCAGCAGGGATCTGTGGAAAAGGAATAAAAAATAAATATTTTTTAATGAATAAAAATTAAGAGTAAGCCAACGTAAAACATGTAACCATTCCACTTCTGAGATTGGATATTACTTTAAAGATTTGTTGATTACAGAAGCAGAGAAAAACAAAATTAGTCCTAAAGCTACAGCAGTTTACAGTATTAATCAATAAGTTCTTCAAGTTATTAAAGAAACAAACATTAAAATACTTCATAAAGTGATTACATAAACATGAAACTCAAATTTTTATCTGGAGTTTGTTACAGATGCTTAAATGTATATTTAAAAACAACATGCCTGCGCCACTAACAAGTAGAGGTCTTCAGTGTGTAAATAGCAATCAGAGAATGAATAAGTCTAAAAAATAGTATGCCATCTCAAATTTCTCACCCTAAAACAGTTCTGCCTGGTGGGCCTCCGTTTATGAGAAATCAGGAATTAAAAATTATAATAAGTATCCATGAATGATATATACTTGTAGGGAAGGCCATTTACTATCAATGTCAGTTTAGCCGTGCTCGCTAAGGTGGTGCGTTCCTGTGTGGGTGGTCCTAGGTTCAATCCCATTGTCCGCCAATATATATATTTTAAACATTTGGATAGGAGAAAAACCACCACTTACTATAGAAGAGGATTCCTGCAGCGTCTACACACACGCGCGCGCGCGCGCACACACACACACACACACACACACACACACACACACACACACAAAAAAAACACGTACACACATAGAATATATAATTTTCGAGCCTATGACCCTTCTTCAGTAGTAGTGAGATGGCTGTATGTTAGAGGCTGGCAGCCAACTGAGTAAGCCTGGCAGGGGGAGGGGGGGGAGAAAACACTAATAAATAAATAATATATATATATATTCATTGCTGTTCGCTTACGTAGCATTACAGATTTGTTTTGAAACAAATTCACCAATTATTTATTTTCCTTTGAGGAATACACTTTTTTTATATATATAACTTTTGAAACAATAATTATGAGCACCCAGGAACATTTTATAATAGATACCCTTCAACAGCTACATACAATTTTTTTGTTACTGAACTAGGAAAACATATTAGTAAATTCCAGCCTTTCCTTTGTTAATTTTAAACTATACCAGGCATATTTTATCATATATTAAAATACAGGTTCATTGAAAAATATGGTGAATAATTGAATGTATCTTCATGAGAAGATATTTCACGATTATTTTGCAATAGTTTGAGCATGCTTTGAAGCCATTTTACTTGACAACAGAATTACACATCACATGGATGACATAAACACATACATAAGAACGAAGTCTTTCTCGGCGTTGAGAATGTATAAACTGCTCTCGGGTGACTAGACGAGTCAAGAGTGCGTTGCTACACGATATTTCGGCGACTAGATTCATTGCCGCCATCTTCTGGTGAAGTGCCGTGTGCAGCGGAAAGGCTAGTTCTTATAGCCTGCCAGGTGGCCCAGTGCGCGGGAGTGTTGAGCGCGTCCGTGATTGGTCGGCGTAGGCACCGCCTGGCCGCCGGAGTGGGGGTAGTGCTGGTGCGCCTAGCTGGTGCTCAGTTGAGTCGGGCGCCTCGCGTCGTGCGGGCCTCGGCAGCGCCGCTGACACATCGCTTCAATGACCGGCGTCCAAGCATCACTGAGTTGGTACCCGCCGTCTCGGTTTACTAGGTTTGTTGCCAGACGAATTTCAACAGCTTCCGTGAGAAAGGTACCCCGGGCAAGGGAGTGGTTCTAACTACGACGGACTATCGACGAAAGGTGGATGAACTCCTTAGGGACGCGTCCTACCGCAAGATTGCTCGGGATCCTACCAACGTGGTGGCAAGGAAATCAATAGCACTACTGAAGAGTTCCGGTCTGCCTGAAGATACAGTAAAACAGCTACAACCCCGAGCACCTGTTCCTCCAAGGCTTTATGGACTTCCTAAGATCCATAAAGAAGGCACCCCACTGCGTCCTATAGTGAGTACCATCGGTTCACTCCCTTGCCCGGTACGTAACTGGGCTGCTGACTCCACTTGTGGGTAAATGTCCTCACCACGTGAAGAATTCCACGAGATTTGTTGACATCATCAAGGATCTCCGCCTGGGTCCACAAGACGTATTGGTGAGCTTTGATGTGGTGTCCTTATTCACCAGGGTCCCTATCGCCGACACGTTGGCTCTACTTGAACAACATTTTGAGCCCCGGTTGGTGGATTTATTTCGGCACACACTCCAATCATCGTATTTCCTATATGATGGGGAATATTATGAACAGGTTGATGGAGTGGCTATGGGCAGTCCCTTGTTGCCGGCTATTGCTGACTACTTCATGGAGCACTTTGAAGACAAGGCACTCGCAAGCGCTTCCCTGAAGCCCAGCGCCTTTTATCGCTATGTGGACGATTCCTTTGTCGTCTTGCCACACGGCAGGGACACCCTGGTAGCTTTTCTCCAGCACTTGAACAGTGTAAACGAGAACATCAAGTTTACGATGGAAGTGGAAGAAGACGGCCGGTTGCCTTTCTTAGACATCCTTATAGAAAGGAAACCCGACGGGACTCTAGGACACTCTGTGTACAGGAAACCTACACACACGGACCTGTACTTGAACGCGCGTAGCCATCACCATCCAGCGCAACGCAAGACGGTGCTCACCACACTAGTACGCAGGGCTCGGGCGATATGTGACGCTGACAGCCTTCCGGGGGAACTGAACCACTTGCGCCAGACCTTCAGACGCAACGGGTATTCTGAAAGTCAGATAGGACAGGCTTTCCGCGAACCCAGATGCAGGCTTAACAACGCCGATAAGGAACCACCGGATCGTCTGGCCTTCCTGACGTACTCTGGTGCCACAACGTCGAGGATAGGGCGGGTTCTAGCAAAAAGTGGGATTAAAACCATATACCTTCCACCACCGAAACTAAAAAACATCCTGCGATCCCCCAAGGATGACCTTTCTCTGCGGACGCCTGGGATATACTGCATCCCTTGTGAATGCGGGAAAAGGTACATCGGGCAGACAATACGGTGTATCAACCAGAGATGTTTAGAACATGCTCGGCACATACGTCTAGGGCAAAAGGAAAAGTCAGCGGTGGCAGAACACAGCCTCGAACAGGGCCACGGATTCGATTTTGAAAGCACCAGAGTACTGGCGCACGCTAGAGGTTTCTGGGACAGCATTCTCACGGAAGCTGTTGAAATTCGTCTGGCATCAAACCTAGTAAACCGAGACGGTGGGTACCAATTCAGTGATGCTTGGACGCCGGTCATCGAAGCGATGTGTCAGCGGCGCTGCCAAGGCCCGCACGACGCGAGGCGCCCGACTCAACTGAGCACCAGCTAGGCGCACCAGCACTACCCTCCCACTCCGGCGGCCGGGCGGTGCCTACGCCGACCAATCACGGACGCGCTCAACACTCCCGCGCACTGGGCCACCTGGCAGGCTATAAGAACTAGCCTTTCTGCTGCACACGGCACTTCACCAGAAGATGGCGGCAATGAATCTAGTCGCCGAAATATCGTGTAGCAACGCACTCTTGACTCAGCTAGTCACCCGAGAGCAGTTTATACATAAACACATACATTTTGGCAGTATTACTTTTACAATGCAATAACATTCAATTTTTAACTGAGAAGACTTGATAAACCACCGTATCAACGTGGCCACTCCATGAATTTACCAATAACAAAAGTTCTTAGTTCCCCATGTAAGGTTAACTTAAAAAAAAAAAAAAATACATCAGCTTTCCCAATTTGGAACATGTGCTTATTTTTCCAGGAAAATAAATAATTTTATAAATTTGTTTTGAAACAAATCTATAATGCTACTAAAGCAAACAGCAATGAGGGGGAAAAAACGGGACCACCCACATGTGAAAACTCCACCATAATGCGAACAGCTGAACTGATGGTGATAGGAAATAGCCTTCCCTACATGTACACATCATTCACACACACGTTTTATAATTTTTAACCCCCAATTCCTTATAAGCGAAGACTCACGAGGCAGAACTGTTTTAGGGTAAGAAAACTGAGAAAGCATACTATTTTTCAGACTTGTTTGTTTCCTGATCAAGATTTTCACACCGGAAACCTATTCTGGTAAGAAACTGAAAGAATGTGATGGACACATGTAACAAGATCGCATAGAATATTCCCAATTGTGAACACACATCAGAGCCAACACAGTGACATCACCAAAGCATTATGTGGTCAGGTTTATGAAATATTCAAGCAACAAAAAGTTAACAATGACTGAACAAGCAACAGGGGCATTACTTCCAGTGAACTTATTCTCAAGTATCACATCTTAGAATGCTCTCGACACAAGAACCATCTATAATGTTGGGATGAATCAATATTGAAGGCACACTGTAATGCATTTTGTAATAATTCCATTTCAAATCGTAATTAGATTTACTTAATTTTAAGTAATTAATTAATTAGTAAATGAAAATAAGAAAAGCTGGGGGAAAAACCATTACCTCCCACAAATAAAAGCAGGATGCGCAGTACGAAAACAAACACTTTTATCCAATTGTTGCATAATGGCCTCATTCCTTTTTGATGCTATCTCAGTGTTTCATTCACTTTTCTTTCCACCTTTTCTTATTATTTTTTGTGATTTCTGTATGATTTTTTCATGTTTTTAAGTTCTGGCCCTACTCAACTGTGATAAATGACAGGTTATTTTCCCCATTGTGACGTCACAGTCACCTTCCGCCGATCTGCACATAGTACCTGAGTAGCGGACTAATACATTGTTTTAGTTAATCATGGCCTAAATATCGTAGCGGGCAGCTCGTGTAGCGCAGCGGTCCATGCTGCAGTAATTGTTTGTTTTATTAGTACCAAAAAGAGAACTTAATGTATTTAGCTGGGACAGTGCATGTGATATGAAATGTTCTGAACAGTGCCAAAGAGAAGAAGCACATTTCCTGTGACATTAAAGTAACTTGTTGGAAGGCAGACCTGATTATTAATTTCCTTTTTCTTAAGGAACTCTACAATCTACGGAATGATGAAGTTTTGATTAGCCTTTGTATTTAAAATTTGGTGGTGGGCAACCAGTTCGATGTTCTAAGATCGAACAATAAACGTGTGAGGGACTTAAGTTTGTGTTAATGCACTTGATGACTTTCTTTCACTAATTATTCACCCATCTTGCTTCGGGCTGGCTTGGTACATCACCTGGCAACTGGCGGCGATAACGAACTATTTAAATAACTAACCTGTTTCTAGAACTACGTATGAATAATTTACCAAACTTTAATAAGCTCTAAGCACTGAGGTCGAGTTGAGAGAATGTATTTCGCAAGATAATACAACAACGGACATAAAGTTCTTACACCATCCTTCATTGCCTAGTGACAGTTTCATTGTCACTATCATATAATTATTGGATATTTTAGTATCACTGGGAAAGTATACAAAGTTATAAGTTAAGCTGGCACTGGGAAGTCAGAGAAACACAATTGCAAGATTTTAAACATATAATAGACAAGTTAAACTAATTTAAGCATGGTAAAACATCAAAACATGATATATGAATTCTGTATAAAATTTCTGTATAGATAATCTTTCAACGCCTATTTATTGATACCTATCTCATTACAGACAGACTGGGAGATGAAATACCAGAATTTAAACTGTATCACTAGAGAATCACCACAGGGTGAGACAGGAAGGTATTGGAAAATTCAGAAGAGTGGGAAAGAACAAAGAAGTTCTGGGACGAAAAGAGAAGAATCCAATCCATGAATGGGCTACCAGTGATCCTACCAAGGTTGTAAGAAAAGAAGTATAAAATGAATCACTCTGACAAAAAATTTAATTTTAAAAATCTAAACTGAGAAAACTTTGGAATTTAGGGTACCAATGTAATAATAGAAAAATTGTAATAGGCAAAAACACTGTAGCACGCCTCAGCAACCTATGACACACAGATTACCAAGTGACTCATTACATAATTTCAAGTAACCGCTTGAGTTCCAAAATAAATTATAAAACTTAAATATGAAACAAACGCTTGAAGAATAGATACAAATAAATAGAAAATAAATAACAGCAATAACATATTTGTTTGGTTGAAAAGTTGCATGCATTTTTAATTTTAATAAATAAAAAATGTAACATAATTTCAAGGAGAAATCGACAAGTTTTGCAATTTCAATTCATAATTCTTTGAAAAATATCAGGTAACACAGTTATAGCATTTATTCCTTAGTGCAAGATAGTGAAATAATTATTATTTAAAACAAATTATTAGAATGATCAAACAAAAACCCAAAAAGATATGCTAAGATATGTAGAAAGGAAAGTATAGATGTTTCGAAAATGGTGACAAATCGATACGTATTTTATGCACAGATGTAATTACCATCAGAACTTTATTGAGTTATGCTTTTCTTAAAAACCGAAAAATGTGAGTAAAATATCAAATGAAGAAAAATCTTAGTATTTTTACAAATGTGTATTAAATTTTGGAAAGCAAACTGACTTTGTTAATTAGTTTCTTTACCAGCCAGGATCATGCTACATCTACCAGCATTGTTGCAGCTCTTAGTATTGGTACCAACAGAACTGTTTAGAGATGGCAAATTTTTTAATAATCCATTCATAAATGTTGTTGTGAACATTTACCTATATTTAGTGACTTTGAAAATATAAAACAAATCATTGAAAGAATTAAAGAAATGCCCTTGTCAGCTAGAACAGTTCAGCTTCACTTTGAAGATATGACCAAAAATATTGATGCACATGTCACAATTAATTTGTTATCTAGTGATGTAATTAACATTGCACTCAATGAAAGTATCAGTTTAAATAGTACAGGTAGGCTTGCAATTGTTATTAGATATGCATCAATAAAAAGTTAAGAAGTCAACAAAGAACTTAGTGGTCTTGCTTTTATGAATGACGTGACAAAACACACTGACATTTTTTATCAAGTACAAGAGTTTACCAATTTCAGAAATGGACAGACATTAGAATTAAAAAGTAAATTGTTTTTCATAACAACTGATTATGCTCCAAGTATCAAAGGAAAATCTTCCGGAATTAATGGAAAATGAACTTGACTGTTTCATTTTATTGTTCCATGTATGCAACATGAATTAAGTGTTATGAATATTAGACACTAAGAAATTTATCAGTACGTACTGGTTGCTGGTAGGCATCTCTCTCCAAACGCTTCATTTCTGCAAGCAGTCTCTCCTCTTCCTCTTTAATCTTCTGCTGTTCTTGCAAAACTGCCTCCCTCTCTTTCTGGATGCATTCTATTTCATTGAGTTTCTTCTCTACAATCTAAAAGAAAAAAAGAAATAATCTCCCTTCAAAACTTTTTTAGGTGCTAGATACTTATGTATAGTTAATCCTTTTCCCTCTCTCTCCCACCAATTGAGCCACCAGGGATATCATGAGAGGGGGGAAGTCTTACTAGGCCTATCTAATCTGTTGGAGAAAAATCTTTTATTGCCATTTGTTTGCAAAACTTTGTGCATTCTGTATAATAAGTGGATTTTTTGTTCGTGAAATGTGTAATTTATGACGCAGAGATTAGAGACCATCCGAGTAAGGTGGTCTGCAAAGACAGGGCAAGTGGTCCATTGAGCTAAAGATAAAAAGGTAACAGTAAAAAATAAATTATTTAAAATTGTTCATATGAAATGCATGCAGTTCTCATAGGCCTACTGTATAATGCTATAAAAAGAGTATAATTCATAAGCTTACAAGTCGAATTTTTTGAAAACTATGAATATTTCAATGACCTGGGGAAAATCTGGAATTTCCAGGATAAAAGATCTATTGCTAATATAATAAAATACATTTTCAGTTGATAACACAGGGGAAAGCATTTAACGGTTAAGTTTATGACCATTTTATAATGGTCTTGTTCTACCTTATGGACTCAAGGGACTGCATTTTGGGTCTGTTTCTTATAAGCAAAACAGATATTGTAGATACATTTTGTATTGAGGATGGCATAAGTGATCACAAGGAGCTTGTTGTAACCTTGAAATCTAGTCTAATGGTGAACATGATAAACTCGTATATTACTTTCATAAGGAAAACAATCCAGGCATGGTACATCATTTGGCTAAAATTTTTGAAACCTACATGCCGGATACAAAGGTTGAGAAACTTAGGAATAATTTGAAATCAATAATATGGACGTGTCTGTATCAATTTATTCCTAGCCAAATTTATAAAGGTTATAAAGAATTTTCTACGGTACTGACATACACCTCTCATTTCAACAAAACCATTAAAGCTCTCTCCTTGATGGCAATTGAATAAAAAAATTGTTTGGGGATGTAAAAAGCAATGACACTTCTGGTCCAGTGTTCCTACTTCATTCTACTCTAGGTATGCAAAGGAAACTGTGCCATTTTTCATGAAATTACATACCGTCTCCTTGGATCAAGGAAACATACCACCTGAATGGAAGACAGTTATTGTAAGTCCAGTGTTTATGAGTAGGAATGTTAATGATTCTCCAAATTATAGGTACATCTCATTAACTTCAATATTTTGCAGAATTTTAGACTGTCTCATCTTTTTCAATGTCAAGAATTTTTTTGGATGAAAGTGAGCTATTACTGGTAAACTCAAATCACAGTAATGATATATGCAAGCCTTTATGCCATCTTAACAGCCATTGTAAATTTCCATACAAGAATACAAAATATTTCTTTCTGTGGACATCTCTCAGCATACTTCCAGTAATAAAGGTATCTCCATTCATGATTCTAAGCTATTCTGTATCAACCCTAGAAGAAAATTTGGGTTTGTAGAAGAAATATTAATGAAAACAATATAAAAAATTCCATAAATGCCAAACAGTTAACTGGAATCATGATACCAAAGGGGAAAAAAAAAACAATTTTTAGGTGATATAAACAACAAAGGATAGGGAAAGTAACCCTTAACTTGCCAAAGTAGAGGGCTGTAGCGAATGAATAACATGTAAGACGAAGAAAGGTACAATATTTTGGTATAAAAACTTATTTATGCACTAGAGGATAAGCCATTTGGTTTCGGAGGTGTGCACACACTGAATGTTACCCCATGATTGGCAGGACAGCAGAAGAAAGGGTGGGAGAAAGCAGTTAGTGAGGGGGAAAGGATACGGAGTATATTACAAAGGGTATTAGGGTATCATTTCGAACTATACACTGAAAGATCACTATGAACTTTATTGTAAAATATCCAGAAATGTAACCTGGAATATCAAGAACATATAAATAGAGAATTCCAACAAAACAATGAAAACTATATGGAATATAATAAAATAGGAAAATTTGTAACTCACACAAAAAGACTTAAAAATAGAACAAAATAGATTTGTGCAGAGTGAAGTAAGGGAACTTTGCAAAGTATTTAATGAGCAGCTTAGTTCAGTCGTAGAGAAATTAGGCAGAGAAAAAGAATCCTTGGACAGTTCCCTAAGGCCTCTTCAGACTACTTTTCCAAATAGATTTGTGGGTATGCAATTGTTACCAGTAAGAGACTCAGAAACAAATAAACTGAGGAAACAATTGAAATCTAAACATTCTTACAGCTATGACAAAACTTCAAGTAAGTTAGTGGAAAGGTGTTCATATTGTATCAGTCTTATACTTGCCCACATATGTAATGAATCCTTAATGTAAGATGTATTTCTTAATAAATTAAAATATGCAGTTGTAAACCCGTTATTTAAAAATTGAGAAGTGACATGCATAGATAACAACCATCACATTTCTTTACTTCCAGGATTCTCAAAGACTTTTGAAAAAGTCAAATATCATAGAGTAATAAACATGGGTGTATCCAGCGAGGGGCAGGGGAGGCTGCTGCCCCCCCCCCCTACCCTAGAAGAAAAATTAAGTTGCCTTCAGTACACTTTGACGAGTGAAGAACTGGGAGATGAAAGATTGACTGGATTATGCCTGACGAATGTGTGTCAAAATTTCGTGAAAGAACACCTGAGATATTGAGAAACAAAGATATTGAAAAATTTTCTAAGAATCCGAGACTATTACTGTTTACATAAACTATAACTGAGTTACGATCTTAATTTACTACATAGTCGGTCCTTAGATTAAGTGGTAGGATTACTATATTAATCAATAATAAAAATAGTTTCCTCAATAGGTTTGAGTTTCATTTTGTAAGAAATCATCATGTTTCAGTGCCCCACCCCACTTCCTCAAAACAAATGAGAGTTCCCACCCCCCAGTTCAAATTTTGCCCCCCCCCCTTTCTAGCTCTGATCCTGGATACGCCCTTGGTAATAAAACATCTTATAATACTTTCACTACTTCATAGGATTTCAAAAAGGGTTATCTACATAAATGGCTTTATAATCATTTATAAATAATATAGTTGAGGAACTAAACAGTTAAATGTAGGAATTTTTTTTTTGATCTAACAAAAGCATTTGCCTACGTTAATTATCAACTGATTTTTTTAAATTTCTTTTTAAGGAATACTATGATATTTATTCAAACCATGGATTAATTCACACATGGAAAGCTGAATGCAAAAAGTCACAATTTTTTATTCTAAATTCAGTTGTTTTATTAGACTATGATCTTCCTAGAAATCAATCCCATGAGACTAATTTTAATTGTTAATGACACTAGCCTGAGTATAAAAACAAATTAAAAATTTGTAATGGTAATCTAGAATTTAATAATTTAATAAATACAAATGAAGTACTTAGTGAAGCAGCAAACTGGTTTAAGGCAAACTCATTAAAATTAAAGTTTGATAACACACATAATATTACTATAGCAGGTTTTACATACAAACTATGAAAATAACACAATCTTGGAAACAATAAGTATAAAATTCCTTGGCATACATTTAGATGAGAAACTCAACTGGAAAGAATATGTCACATAACTATTGAAGAGGTGACATTACTACTGAAGAGGTTAAGCAGTGCACCTTTGCAATAACTTTCTCTAGCAGCAGATCTAGAATTAACAAACAGGTGTATTCCTCTCATTTGCATTCAGTCTATTCATATGGCATAATTTTTTGGGTAAACACTTCAGAAAGTAAAAATGTTTTCTAGTACACAAAAGAGCTATTACGACCCTGGATAGGGTAAAACCAAAAACGTCTTGCAGACAACTCTTTAATTTTTTTGCATCTGGCTTTACACCTGATCAACATTTATTTATATGCCAATTGGCTTTGTACATAAAGAAATGAAACTTAACATCAACATATAAGGTATGTATATGGTTATATAATTCATAAAACTCGTCTTTTAATGTTAGAGATTAGTCCAGCCTGAGATCTTCCAAAGAAGTTGATGTTGGTAGAATGTAAGTTAACCAGACTGATTATTCTATAGTAGGGTACAAAAGCAACATAGTTTTTGTTGGGTTTTACAGCATCTAGCAGTCTTCTTGTTTAAAGATCTGGTTGATTAAAACAGAATTGCTTGAGTATTTATGGTGAATCAATAAGCCCATTGATAACTTTGTAGAAGAACCAAAGGTCTGTCAATTGTCTCTGTTAATGTTATAACAGAGATACTCATAACACATGTCTGTAATGATTTCATCATGAGGATAGTGTAACAGGAACTTACAGAACTTATGCTGAAATTTTTTGAGACAGCTAATTTGTAGATCTGTAAATGGTGACCACACAATACAATCATATTCCAATAATGGTTTGACAAAGGCAGATAAAAGTCAAAACAGTGTATTAATGTTTTTGAATTCTTTCCCAGATCTACATATGAATCCCAGGTCACAAAATGCTCGCAGAGTTATGTAGTAAATATGATCAGAGAAAGTAAGCCTATCATCAATTATCACTCCCAAGTCTTTTTTTGAGTTAACTATTTCCACATTTTGACCATATACTGAGTAGTTAATAGGCAGCAGGTTGTGACATTGGGAAAAAACCTTGATAGCACATTTTTTTTATGTTAAGGTGCAACTTATTTACATGACACCATGCCTCTAACTCGGAAATGTTGTATAAGATCAATGTCATGACCCTGTATATTGCTCTGAAGATCTTCATATCATCAGCAAATAGCAGATATTCAAGACTTAAATTGTTCACCAATGTCATTTATGATTATGCTAAAGAGCATATGTCATAGAGGGGAACCTTGTGGTACATCAGAGGTAACAGTGTACCCATTCGACAAAAGACCATTCACATGTACTTGTAAACGCCTGTCAGATAAATACGAGTGAAGCCAGTCCAAGCCTTTTAATCGTACAAACTAACTAGAATATCATGGTTAACCATGTCAAAGGCCTTGCTGAAATCAGTATATAAGGAGTGCACATCCTGACCTTTTTTCAGTGTGTTAAGTATGAAGTTAATGTAGAGGTAGAGATTAGTTGACGTAGATCTTCCGCCAAAGAATCCATGCTGTTTTTATGTTATGATATTTTTAAATGCAAAAGTAAGCTGTGGCAGAACGATTTTCTCCAAAAGCTTAGCAAACGATGATTGAATGCATGTTGGCCTATATCTGCTGATGTCAGATTTATCACCTGATTTATGTATCGGTCTAATGTATGATGGTTTCCATATTTAGGGAAAATATCCTGTTTCAAAAGACTTATTGAAGATGTGAGTGATAGGCTCACAAAGTCCAACAGCACAATTTCTCAATTGAATGTTGGGTATCAGGTCAGGTCCAGCACCTTAATTAACGTTCAGTCGTGTGAGTTCACGAAATACAGCATCAAAATGGACCTTGAATTTAGAGATGTCTGCTTATGGATATTTACTGTTATTGTCATAAATGGTAGGAGCAGGTGGACGATCTGATGGTTCTTTGTATATTCTCTTGAAGTATGATGCGAACAGATTGCTGACCTCAATACCATTCCTCCCAGTCACGCTGTTTCATATCATGGTTGAAGGAATGCATCATATATTTTTAATGAAACTCCAGAATTTGTTAGAGTCAGACTTCAAATCTTCTTCAATTTCGTCAAGATAATTATTGTATCAAGATGCACTTAGATTTTTACATTCAGTTCATAATTTACTAAAGGCAGTATAATTACTGCTGGTTTTTCTCTTCTTAGAAAACCAATATGGATAATTAACATTTTTCTTAAAACGCAACGGGACAAACTTATTAATACCCCCGTAAACTATCTCGTTCAACTATTTTACTTTTCCAGTTCATATAGATCTAACCAATTGATACCCATAAAATATTTATTCAATGCAGTAGTCAGTACTTCTGAAGGCATAAGTAGGTCCATCATTTAGTTTCAGATTTATTTGAAATTTTAGTAGCGCAGCTAATGCAGGTTGATATCTGTCCTCATAAATAATAGTGGATTTCTTGTCGATCAAGACATGCAGGTCACTAAAGCACAAGTCCAGTATCTGACCATTGTGAATGTTGTCAAGTTGAAGGCATCCAGAAAGAAGAAACTTCTCGTTCACCAATGTTCCACATTGTACTTGTGGTAAGCTACTATGAATATTATAATCTCCAAATATCATGAGTCGACAATTTGGATACTTATTTCTGATGTGGGATATGGTTTCCAGATGAGTAGAGTATATATCAATGTAAGGCTGTGGTGGAATGTGTACACATCCGACACTAATGTCACCACCATGACCTTTTGATTCTGACAAAAATTTGCTCTAAATGATCATAATTTATTTCAACTGGTTCAACAGTAATACAACGTTTTACAGCAATAAAAACTTGACCACCACGCTGATGAGTGCTAGTAACCGAGTCTATTTTTCCTGTAAACAGAATAACTATTATCAACTACTTCACCATCCATAAAAGGATGAATGATGCCACGACTCTGTAATACATAATAAATCATATTGGTAATCGGTTAGTGTAGTTAGAAAGTTATTTAGTTTAGTTCTTAGTCCTCTGGAGTTCTGGTAGTACACTAGCAGATCACGATTCAAATTTTTAATTCTCTTTGGGGGCATGGAAAGTAGTCATGTTCACAATCCTAGGAATCCTATTGATGTACTTTATTGTCTTAGTTTCACCATTAGCATTAAGATTCTCCAAATCGATGCATAAATTCTTCAGATGGACTTGCTGTGCACGAGGTAGGTCCGATTTGAAATGTATTTTATCTTTGTTGCCAACAAGTTTTGTTTTAAGTATTTCTCTAGCATCTGTGACCGACTGAGTTTTACCGTCTGCTTGGCGATCAATCCTGCACAATTTCATTTTAGATACATCAACAGCGAGCTTAGTCTGCAACAAATTAGCAACAGTTGCACGATCATCTCCCAGTCGCTCTGTAGCAACCTGCTTCTTCGACTCGGGAATATTGAAAGCAAAAACATTTTTCTCATATCTTTTTCTTTCAAATGTTTCCGAAATAATGTTATCAATGTTGAAGTATCACAATCGAATGTATTTAACTTGTTTTCCATGGCACTGATTCTTTTTTCAAGAAAAACATATTGTTTAGATATGCTCAAATTCTGTTTAGAGATTTTCCCTAGTACACTTTTAATATTCTTCAACATATTTTCAATATCGTTTTTAAAAGGAGTAAAATATTTATTAAAAACACACTCCAATTTAGATACAAAAGGATCATCATTATTGTTGTCGTCCAGAATATCACCGGAGATCACAACACTAATATCATTTATGCACTTATCGCATATCCATTTGAAGCGGTTTTTTTTTTTTATTTCAACTGCTGTCTTTTTAAAATGTTTACTATCAATACCAGAACATTTTTGGTGTATCCACCAATATACTCAGAACACAAAATACTGGACATATTTTCTGTTGTTATATGCATTCAAACATCACATGTGTATTTACTCAGCACTATACTAGTGATAATGTGGGTCATTATTGATGGGAAAGGACAGGGGACAAAGAATAGCAAATAATTTGACCTTGGCCTTTTGAGGAAACCATCCTGGCATTCACCTGGAGTGATTTTGGGAAACCACGGAATAACCAAATCTCGATGGCTGTTCTGTAATTCAAACCCACATCCTCCCGAATGTGAGGCCAGAGTGTTCCCTCTCACCCACCACACTCGGTGCCAACTCTTTTTAAATTCCAAAAAATTTTACAATGACTAAACAGTATATATATTCTCTCATGTGCTTTAAATAACAAAGGATAGGAAAAATAACCCATCACTTACAAAAGTATGAGGGCTGCGACAAGTGAATAACAGATAAGCTGGACACAAAAATACAATATTCCCGCATAAAACCTTAAAAATATGATAGTAAACACAAACAAATTGCACCATATTTCAGTGAGAAAACTTATCCTTGTGAGAGGCAAGACATATGACGGGGGAAAGTTGTGATGACCTGACCTGCCACATGAATGATTGTGTTTTTTACGCGTTCATCTCGCCCTCCTGCCTTCATCTGTGGTAAGTTACGGGTCATCTTTCCCTTTCCTATCTTATTTTTAGTTCCAAACGGCAGTTTCTTTGTTTCCATTATCAGTATAAAACCTTATTCATGCACTGCAATTTGGTACCAGAGGTGTGCACACACTGAAGGTTACCCATGTTTGTCATAGAAGAGTGGTCTGGTAGCTAAATGCTTATGACGTCTGCCAGGAGATTGGAAGGTCCCCAGTTGAAATCCGTCTCAGTGGGGATTTCCAAAGACTGTTAACCAGACATTCGCCTCTGGCACTACTTGCTGTGTAATGTGAAGTATTTACTTCAGTTTTTATGTTAAACTGTAGGTTCCCAATAACCAGAAGAATTACCAGGTTAGGTTAAGGCAATTATGATATGGGTGGAATGCACAACTGAAAAAAACCCTGTAACTATGTCATTACTACCACACTAGTCTTACCTTACCTTTGTCATAGAACATTCTAACTTGTTTACATCAAATTCACAATTACACAATTTCAATACAAGTATCAAAAATAATTGTACAAAACACAAACATCACTGTCATTACTACAAAGAGAAGTAAATTATTCTGGACACATCTGTTTAGTAAACATCCTAAAATTATGAAACAGTTAGTAGATAACAAAGATGTATTTAAAGAAAAACTGAGGGATTAACTTATTGGCAACTCCTACTTCATTCAAGAATTTGTACAAAAGAATTAACTGTATCCAGTATGCCTTTTGAAAAAAAAAATCAGATATAAAAATTGTAAAAGATTTTGCTGTTTTCGCAGCCGTCATGTTCATATAAATACCTTATGGGATTAATGCTGCATCAAATGCTCCTTATTCTTCTTCTTCCCGACGTTTTGACCTGGGCTTAGGTCTTCTTCAGAGAACTAGCCGTCTACTGAATCTGTTAGACACAAGCAGATTACAGTGTCTAACAGATGCAGTAGATGGCTAGTCCCCTGAAGATGACCTAAGCCCAACATCAGGAAGAAGAAGAAGATTAAGGAGCATTTGAGGCAGTGTTAATCCCATAAGATATTTACATAGATGTAAAAATTAATATTTATTTTTTTTATTTTATTTGTTTGTATGGATCCCAAACAGCACAACAACTGTCCAAATATGGATGCATGAGAGTTTTGTATGGTATCTCCTTTGTCCACAATTCTTCAAAAGTCAACCTATGAACTGCAACCTAGAATTTGCTCTGTCTACCATTCAAATTGTGTGTAGGTTCCATTTCATGTTGCTTTGTACTGTTATGCCTAGATACTTCAGGGAATCAATCATGCCAATAAATGATTTCTACTAACTTCTAGGCAGTTCATCCTTCGTTTACCAGGGTTCATTAATTTAATTAACATACTAGTAGTAATTTTGTGTCATTATCTGCCAAGCAATATTATATTCTACATGTTTGCAGTAAAAGTTTCTGCCTTCAATATCCACAGTTCATTGATCCAGGAAAATGATGAATGTGCCAAAATTATTTTTTAAACAATTTAATTTAACTATGTAAATAACAATATAATTACAGTTAAGCTTCATATCTTGCTTGTGAGAAATCTGAACATACTATTAACTGTTGGCTTCCAGCATTAAAGGAGAAGTAACTCATACAGAGTACAAATGACTTTCTACCTGTTTATCTATTTGCAGTCTGAAATTGTTCTTCAGCACCTCTTGCTGGGTTTGTTCTTTTTTAAGTTCCTCATGTGCAGCTTCTACATCAGCAAGCAGCTGCTCACGTTCTAGCAGCAAAGCACGCTGCTCTGACAAGTTTTGTTGCAATTTCTCTTCCAGCTGTAACATATTTAGTCATATTAAAGTGGCAAAAGGGAACTAGATACTAGAAAAACATTAAGCCAATGATTAGAACCAACCAAATTAATGTTCCATTCTGGTTGGGGAAAAAAAGTATAAATTTTGGTCTTTGAAATAAAATTTAAATGGCAGCAAAATCTTATGCTGCTAAAACACAGGGGGAAAAACACACACACACACACACACACACACACATATAAAAAAAATCTTCTGGGAAAGACCTTTTTCCACCCCAACATTGTCATTTTATACTGACACAAACACAAACATTATCTTTTTCATGATTATGATTATTGGAAATTAATGAGAATAAGTTTGAAAAATAGAGTAAGGTATATCATGAGGCAGATAAACATTGTAATCTTTAATCATTCATATCGATTTAATCAGAAAATTGTTTTCACAAAGAGAGAGTGTGTATGGTCTGGCAATATTTAGTAAAGTTTTAGTAATTTAATGGTTGCGAATGTAGGCTTTCCCGGCGAATAAATGTCAACAAATCTTCTAGGGTTTGCTGCCGGATTTTATTATAAAGCGACAAGCTTTCACTACTAGCTCAGTAGCCATCTTCAGGTCGATTATGTATCCATCAAGGCAAGATCGCCGATACATAATCGACCTGAAGATGGCTACTGAGTAAGAAGCCGAAAGCTTGTCGCTTTATAATAAAATCCGGCTGCAAGCCCTAGAAGATTTGTTGTCAATTTAATGGTGGTTAAAACTTCAGTAAGAAGGCTGGTGAGCCTATTTTTCTACATCTATACTTTGCAATTCACAAAACTGTCAGTGGCGGAAGGTGTTTTGCACTAAAACTAGCTCAGTGCATTTCAAACCTGTATAGCACAATGGATCAAAGAATTCACATAAGCAATAGTATAGCACCTAATTTCTCTAATTTTATCTCTCCTGTCATTGTTACTCAAGTAAGTTGGAGGATGAAGTATTTCATCACACATAAATGAAAGGTATTGTCAATATGTTTGCTAACAAATTCAAATGAAACCTATGTCACCTTTTACCAGACGAACCCAGCCCAATCTATGTAACAATTCTGTGACACTTCCATAAGTGTTTTGGTAACTATCTCAAATCAAGTAGCCTTGTCTCTGTACTTTCTCTATAGTGCCAATCAATCCATTGCAATACGCATGCCAAATGACACAATGGTAGGCCAAATGTGGATGCATGAGTGTTTTGTACACTATCTCCTTTGTAGGTGCAGTACAATTCTTCAATTCAACTTATGAATAGCAGCCTAGAATTAGCTCAACCTCTGACAAGTTATTTTTAGGTCCAATATCATATTGCTTCGTACCATTTCACCAAATACTACATCACTGCATCAATAAGTAAGTTTATTTTGTACTACTCCTGGACAAATGGATTCTTTTTGTTAGTTATGCAAATTACCTTTCAATTATTGCAATTTGGTGTAAATTGCGAATGTCCAACAGCACCAAAATAATACCCGCATCACACGGAATTTTTAAGGTCAAGGTCATTAGAGAAGTTTATTTCTCTATAGACAACTGCATTGTCAGCAAACAATTTCAAACTGCAATTAAAGTTGTCTCCAAGATTGTTTGTAAAAATTAAGAATAGAAGTGGTCCTATCACACTTCTTTGAGGGACACTTTGTAGTGGACAGTCAAGAAATTTTCTACTAAAAGTTGCTAAAGTTACTAAGGTTAGGTGAAAGTTGATTGCATGTAACAGAGGTTGGATTAGGGCAGTTGCAACAGAGATTCAAAACAGCCAGAAGCTTTGGAATGCAAGCATCCAAGCAGCAACGACACCAAACTAGATCAGATAGTCAGCAAAATTAGGCAATAGCAAGACAGGGAGACAGCTGGTAGGGAAAGAATTATTCCTATTGGCCAGAGGTAATCCCCACTACGAATTATAGGAGGGGGAGAGCTGAACAAAACTGGGAGGCACGAGCTGAGAAGTGTGTCTTGGGTCAGTCTTGTCCAGCGTCTAGGAACAGGTTGTCATCAGCAGATGGAGCTTGGAAGGTCTAGGAAGTGGTAAGGGCTTCCTACACAGCTATGCAGCCAGAGGACTACGAAGTGATGTAGTGAGGCAACTTCACCAACAGTAAAACAGATGGGAGCTAGCCAGTGATTCCTAAGTAATGTAGAAGGCAAGGATTAAAGTAACATGCTGGGAGTGATGGTCTATGCAGGATTAGAGGGAGCTAGGAGAGGCCTTATTGTACAGAACTGATGTAATAAAGTGTATAAATGTACAGATTCTTACTGAGAGTTTTATTCATAAGTACTACTGCTCATATGACTAGAGGTTACCCACAGTTTATATGTCTTTCTCGGGAGTGGCAAGGCGGAGAAGAGGAAAAAAGTTCGCTCGTCCACCACAGTAGGATTTTTAAACGGAGTCATGGTGTGGCATCAGCCAAGCAATTAAGCATTGGGGGCGTGGGTAGTACTACTCCAGTAAGAGATCCTCTCTTATTTATCATTTACTATCAATAATAAAAAATAGAGCATCCTGGTGGCTCAGTGGTTAAGGCCCAGGAATTTTGAGAGGTGTGCTATGAACTATGCCAGGACGCTCCCTGGTTTGGATTCCACGTTAAACTGTAGGTCCCTGAGGAAAGAAACTGGCCATCCTACCTCTGACACAATGGATTAGTATGCCTCCTTCGGGAGGATCCAAGCAACCTTCGGGTTGTGGATTAAGTTAAGTTTAAGAAAAAATATTAATAATAAAGGAAGTAAATATAAGAGATTGTGAGGCAGAGATTATCACTCCGATATAACAGTGTAACATAATCGTCACAGTGGCCGCTTTAGCCATTCAAAAGAAGCAAGCAGTTGGAGTGCAGAAAGCAGCATAAACACGAGACAGCAGAAAGGAGGTAAAGGTCGCTGAGGTGACGGAGTTGAGCAAAGCTGCATCGACACTACGCAAACAAGTGAGTAAGCAAGCTCAGCAAAAATTTCAAACAGTGCGGGAAGTTGTAACGCCGGCAAAGGTGAAAGTTCAATGAAAAAGGAAAAACCACATGCAGAAGTATTAAAGTTAATTCCTAATACCTTTTGTGGCAAAAAAGGGACAACTGATTCATTTCTTGATGATTGTGATACGGCATTCAGCATTATTGTGGAGGATGAACAAGAGATACTATTAAAGTTTGTGAAGTCATGGATTGGAGGTACGGCCAGACAGAGGATTCTGACCCGAGAAAGAGTAAAGAATTGGAAGGATATAAGAGCAGTTCTAGTAGAAAAGTTTCAACCTAAGAGGGCAGTAGACCATTATGCAATCAGTATGTTTGCGAGTCGTCAACGCACTGGAGAAACGGTGGCAGATTGGACAAGTACGTTGAACGGAATTGTGCATGAATTAAGAGAAGCAACAAAGAAGGACTTAAAAGGGAGAAAATTAAATGGAGCTCTGAAATTAATCCATAACTTGAGTCCTGCTGTATTCACAAATGGGCTGATAGATGAGAAGATTGTGGCGGTGCTAAGGGCTCGAGGAGCACAGCTAACTTTAGCAGAAACCATTGTAATCACGATGTTGGAGGAAACTGTAATTTTTTCAATCCGAGAAAAGCAGCAGTATCAAGGATCGGAGTCGCTTGTGGAAGTGAACAGAGAAAGGAGGGGATGTTGGAATCAACGGAATGAAAGAAGACCAAAGATTTGTCAACTGGGTGGTGGAAAGAATCACAACGCAAGACAACATATCACAGCTGCTAGGATACGCGAAGTGGAACGCACAGCCAGCAGGCGAGGCCAATGGCGCAAGTAGTACGGACCAGATGCAAGTGAGAGGTACACAACAACATGGGTGTGTAAACACACAGACAACGGGCATGTTGACAGAGAGCGTGAAGAAGCAGTGATGGAATTGTGGCGTTGGAGAAATCGGCCAGGGAAAGTAGGGGCCATAAATGAACAAGAATTCAAGGGCAACTGTTGACGAGATGCAAGTCCATGAAAGCCTAGGTCCTGTGAACAGTGTCGTTTGTCTAATCACCCAGGAGAGTGTCGCCGAAACAGGCCAATGAAGAGCGGAAAATGCAACCGGTGGGGATATGACCCACAAGATTGGAATACTTGCTCCAGCCATGGACAAACCGTAGGGCAAGGGCATGGAGTGCATAAAGAGGGCAGAACGTCGAACTGAACTGCACGGTCTAGTACCGTTCGGAAACAGAAGTGGGAAGAAGAGGACTGCCACCATCAGAATCAAAACAACTATGTGGAGTTACAGTGCAAAGAAAGCCTCGAGGGAAAGCTCAGATTTTTAGTAGACATGGGGAGCTCTATTGTGAAGTTGGAGCACATAAGGGGTAGTTTCAAGAAGAATAAGATGCCGGTTATACGCCTCCACAGAATCACGGGGAATCTGATACAGACAGAAGGTGCAATGTTGGTCACTCAGAAAGACGGGCGAGAGCTTGAGATGTGTCTTAAGATGCAAGTAGTTCCACCAGGGGTGCACACATTGTACGAGGGGATTTTGGGCCATGAATAGCTGAAGAAGAATAAGGCCATTATAGATTATGGGAAGTCTGTAGTACAAATATAAGGATAGACCCTTAAAGTGCAGAGTGAAAATGAAGACAACGTAACACGACGACAGTAAGGAATTCAAGAGGAAGCACGGGTGCAGGAGGAGGCTCTGTGTATTCACGTGGGAGCGCGGCAGGAGAAAATAATAGAGCTCGGTGTTACGGGAGTGCCCGAAAATGCAGAAGCAATTGTAGAGAAACAAGAATTAGCAGCAGGCTTAAAGGTCCCAGAAGCACTGGTGAAGGTGCGCAAGGGGAAGTGTATTCTGACAATTTTGAATGTGTTGGAGGAAGAAATCGTGTTGAATAATCCACGAGTTAAAGCAAAAACATGCGAGAGGCCGCAGAAAACGGTCAAGGTGCAAGCGGACACATCAAAGCAAGGGATGCCACCGCGGGAGCGAAATGCCATAAGCAAGGAAGGTTCACGTGGAGAACGTTTGGCCAAACAGGCTGCAAGAGTGTTATGTACAGTGCAACCAGAAATTTTCTGTTTGGAGAAAGGTACACTGCAGTACAGAGGCACATCAGGGCAGGAAATACGTTGAGGGTTAGCAGCAGTGGAGAAGATATATGCAGCAGAAGGACGGTTGGAGTTAAATGCGAAAGGCTTAGGTTCAACAGATCAACACGACTTTCGTTTGAAGGTAGATCTGCTGACACAAGAAGCAGCGGAACAGAAAACCCCAGGGAAGATGGGCTGTGAAAGCCGAAATGAGGACTTTCGGCAGGAAGGCATAACTGAAAGGCAAGCAATTGATCTGTGAAGCAGCTTGCAACAGTAATAGTAGAGAAATTCCAAATCGCAGGAGATACGCCATCGGCAAGAAGAAGTTTAGCTACCGGCGTAGAAATATATACATCCTTGGAAGATGGAAAATTTCGAGCAAGCACAGAAGAAACAACACTGGCAAAGGTGATGACAAATACAATTTGCGGCAAGGAGTTTACGCTGTCAGTAATAAATAAGGTGCGAGTGAATGAAGAAGAGACATCACCGGCAACAATAAATGAAGAAAATAGCGACAGGGAAAATACGTCGCAGAAAATAATAAATCAGGGGCATCGTGAGCCAAGAAGGCTGATTCAGAAGAAAATAGTGCAAGAGGTAATGGGGACTAAACAGAGGCTGTCAGAGTTAAAAGAAGTAAATGCGCATACAAGCGGAAATGTACCAAGTAACGGGAACCGAGGGTGTTTGTCAGAGGTAGAAAATGAAGAACCGCAAGCATGCAGGAAAATACGAAGTAATGAGGGCAAACGGGAAGTGCCGACATAATTACAAATGTTGAAGAAAGAAGAAAAAGTCGCAATGAGAAGCGATATGAGAAGCTATAATGTCGAGTGTAAACGACCGACGAATAGGAAACCATGGAGGATTTCAGGGCCACAGCACGAAGACTTAATGTACAAGAGTGTCAGGGGTAAACTGGATACCGGGGTTCTCCCAGAAGCCCAAGCGCCCACTAGCGCTGAATTTGTTCTACCATGAGTAGCATCCTAACCCGACCAAGTGTTTCCACGAACTGCCTCGAGAGGAGCCACCGGCCTACCTTTATCAGAAATGACCTACTGATCAAAACAACAGGCTATCTAGAATAAATTTTGTTAACGGAGAACTTTCAGAAAATCACAAGAGATAGAACGTAATGAAACAAGTGTGGTGATGTGGTTGATTTTGTTCTCAGAGCTTCCAGATAGGTGTAAATGATTTTTGAAAGTTGATTAATCGGGAGGCTCAATGACTTTAGTACTGCGAAACGTCACGTCCGGGGTATGAATTTGCTAAAGTTTAAAGTATAAAGTTTAGACCATTTTTAAAGTGTTCTCCAGCCTCTGCTGAGTTCAGTGGTGTAAAAATCTTTTAAATCAGTTAAGGATGTCAAAAGTTATGGAATTTCTAAAATTTGCTGATTATTTGGTGTTGCAAGATTTTATTCACTTTTTATTTAAAGTTGGTTATAGCCTGAAACTATTTTTAAAACGTATCTTTATTTTATTTAAGTACTTTAGAAAAGTTTTTGGTTCATTAAATATGTTTTCCAGATTGAAATTCAAATTACAAGTTGGTTTCTACGACGTCACAGGATAACGAATTTTAACTTATTTATAACTTCTGTTTATTAGTTGATGGCTATTAGAAACTTAAAGAATATTGAATGGTCTGTTATTAAGTTTGTTTAAATCTACTTTTGAAGCTCTGAAATTACTTTTCTGGACTGAAACATTTAATTGAAATTAGCACATGGTGTAATGTTTTAAAAATCATATTTACTGCTCTAAACTTATCGGAAACTGCGAGTTATTGGTGAATTTAATATCAAATGGTGAAATTATTATTATACCAGTGCTTTAGTGCATCTAAATGTGTGGAATATTAGTGCTATGGTTGTTTAACCAAATCTGTTTCCTTGCAATTATGGAAACCTATGGATTACGCTCATTTAGGCAAGTTTTACAATTTATATTTTATTAGCAACTGTTTATTTATTATTATTATATCCTGTTTATTTACTTTTCTAAGCCTGAAGTGTTGTTATCTCGGTTTCAAACTATGGTATCATGTATTGAATGTTTACCTAAATTTCGTCGGATTTTAACTGAATATTGAAAATAGAGAGTAAGGTAGCTTACAAGAGGCTACTAACCAGAACAAAAAGAAGCTATAAATCAGTACAGATGAAAAAGGGAAAATTACTGTGCAAAAACAGTAAGAAGATACGAAGAAACCGGAAAAAACGCAGGAAAAAGAAATGCAGCGGACAACGGGGACGTCGCCAATCGCAGAAGTACCGGGAAGCCACCTTAAAAATTGAACAAGTGCATATAAAAATCATCAGTATACAGGGATGAAGAGTTCACCTCATTTATTAAGCTATAAAGGAAGAACAGCAAATTATAAAGTAAGGACAGAGAACATAACTAAGGAAGCATTGTCGTGGAGGAAACCAGGCATATCAGAGCAGAATTATCTGACAAGTCAGGTGCAGAAGAGTGTGGAACCGTTGGACAGCAACATACGCATGGAGGAGAAATTCACTGGCAAGGAAACGATAGCTGAGCAAGGTTACAACATGAGTGGCGATTAAGCAGGATGAATTCCAGGACAGCTACAAAGCGGAAGCAGAAAGCAGAATCATGTCGTCACCGTGAGGAAACCAAGTGAAGAGGAAAAGCTAAATGTATATATATTAACTGAATAAATAGTGGGTATAGAGTAATAAAGAAACAGGGAATAAGTATAAATAACCAGTAATTAAGTGGTGGAAGTAAGAGGAAACGTGAAAAAAATTAATTAAAGACAAGGTGTGAGGTGGTACTATTAGCGAGAATATAGGACAGTTACTCCATTCTGGAGGTGAAAAACTTTGTACATATAATGAGCAGCCAGGCAGATGACGATGTGTTGGAAGAGCGTGTGTGTGTGTCAAAACAGAAAAAAAACTTTACGCATTTTTCATAACCTGTAAGGAAACAGAAATACATTGCGGGAAGCACAAGTATAGCCGGAGACAATGAAGAAGGAATGAGGGAAATGCTGACAGTAAGTTTTAGTATGTTTCAGAGGTGCTTAAACCAACTACCAGAAGATACCGCGAGACGGTCCGACATGACAGCAGGTGAGCTAGACGGTGCTTAGTCAACACGGGAGCGAGCAACAGATGCAAGACGAGTGGTTGACCTTGGTGATGACGTCACCCGGGGTGCACCATGAGGTGTGATGCTGATGTCACGACCAGCACGACCATCATGGTGTAGAGTCAGTGGCAACGGAGTAAACAACGGCGTGATAGCGGCGCAGAGCGCAAAGCATCAACGCAATGCAAAATCAACAAATATCACAGCACAACCAATGAAACAACACATACATAACACAATTATGATATACAAGGACATGTAACTTCAATAACTTATTTAAAAAAAGGGAATTATGGGGAAAATTACCCAAAAGCGGAAGAGTAGAAAGCCAGGGTGAGATGACGATCGGCGACAGAGTGGGGCTGTAGCCAGCCGAGCGGGATGACGTGTAGTGGATGGTCAAGGAATTTTGTACTAAAAGTTGCTACAGTTACTAAGGTTAGGTGAAATTTTATTGCATGTAGCAGAGGTTGGATTAGGGTAGTTGCAACAGAGATTCAAAGCAGCCAGAAGCTATGGAATGCAAGCATCCAAGCAGCAATGACACCAAATTAGATCAGATAGTCAGCAAAATTAGGCAATAGCAAGGCGTTATTGGGAGACAGCTGGTAGGGAAAGAATTATTCCTATTGGCCAGACACTCCCCAGTACCAATGATAGGAGGGAGAGAGCTGAACAAAACTGGCAGGCACAAGATAAGAAGTGTGTCTTGGGTCGTACTAGTCCAGCGTCTAGGAACAGGTCGTCATCGCCAGATGGAGCTGGGAAGGTCTAGGAAGTGGTAAGGGCTTCCTACACAGCTATGCAGCCAGAGGACTACGAAGTGATGTACT
Source organism: Vandiemenella viatica (assembly GCA_031002005.1). Lineage (NCBI taxonomy): Eukaryota > Metazoa > Arthropoda > Insecta > Orthoptera > Morabidae > Vandiemenella > Vandiemenella viatica. Next base: position 32,595,312 of record JARYHS010013630.1, on the reverse strand, counting down.
GAGGCAACTTCACCAACAGTAAAACAGGTGGGAGCTAGCCAGTGATTCCTAAGTAATGTAGAAGGCAAGGATTAAAGTAACATGCTCGGAGTGATGGTCTATGCAGGATTAGAGGGAGCTAGGAGAGGCCTTATTGTACAGAACTGATGTAATGAAGTATATATATGTACAGATTCTTACTGAGAGTTTTATTTATAAGTACTACTGCTCACATGACTCGAGGTTACGCACAGTTTATATGTCCTTCTCGGGAGTGGCAAGGCGGACAAGAGAAAACAAGTTCACTCATCCACAACTTGATGTAATGTAACAACCGGATTATTAGAGGCTTCTCCACCAACAACTACTTACTATGTTGAACCAGACAGTAAATCTCATATCCATTCACAATTTTTTGACATATACCGTATAATCCTATCTTCACTAAAATGCAGATGTGTCATCCAGAGTCAGATTTCTCAAAATTCAGAAATATTACGTCAACTTGTAAGCCTGCATTATATTACATTTCATTACATCATGCTTAAATAGGGCCAAATGTGTTACACATGATCTGTTCTTACAAAATCCATGTTGGTTCGATGTAAACAATTCATTTCATCCAGAAACTTCATAATGTTCAAGCGTTATCAACCAAGAGGTAAACAATCAAACTTATCAGACTGACTACAGTAAACTCCCCTGTGGAAAGTAATGGAGAATGTGCTAGCTGGAAGTTATCAGTGGTTAGCAGAGAATGGAATAAGAGGCCAAATGTTTGATTGCAGCTCTCAGATTCAGCTATTCCAGGATTGTAGAACTTTGTTGGGATGTTAAATCTTAGTTTTCTTTGAACTTGAGTTTGCATTCCTTTCAATTACAACTTACTGTGTAATTTAATCTTTCAAAACTAACACCCAGTTACAACTCTCACAACAAATCTCCCCCTGTCTAAAGTCTGCCTTAACACTGAGTGTTGTAGGACACTGCTTTTAATTGAAATTTTTAGATTCCTGATCAAGCTCCACAACTTGCCAATTGGATGTTATCATTAGTTCAGGATACAGATAATAACCAACAATTTTTTTCGTTTGAATTTATTTGGGAACAAGTAAACGCTGCTCTCCAACAACTTTATTGGAGATAGGATTCTGAGGAATAAAACCCATGTTCTCATCTAATAGGCCATTACAATTTTTCAAGTTTCCAATGGATTCATTTTTTCCATCCCTTCTTCTTTTTTAAGGTTATTTCCTTTCAGAAAATTCCTTTTCCAGAGATCCGAGTGAAGGGAAGTTTTACCTCTGGATTTTTCTAGCTGAAGAGCCATACAATGTACTACTTTGGGAAATACAATGTGGTAGTACCCCATTTCTTTCCAAATAGGCAGTAGGCTGTCCAGCCAAAAATCAGCCGCACTCACTATGAGTCAGTCAATATTTGTGGCCGCCCCTCCCTGGTGCAGTTACTACTTAAACTCTTTATTTTAAACCCAAGTGAACAGGTGCCTCTTCTGCCAGCTTCACCATTCTGAAGGTCTCCTTGTCCACTGTTAAAAGATACCTTTGAAAGACTAGTTTGAAAGTTTCATTTTCAATCTTTGTCAGACCTGAAATTTTTATGATCATTTAATGTGAACTTCAACTATGGTAAATCTTGCTTGGTATGTATTAAGTAAGCTGCTGATGTTCAGTGTTTCTGATTTTTACCTTCTAGTCTAACCATAAGAGAGGCAAAACATACAGCAAACTGAAACTGTCATTCAGTGACTGAATTACCCTTCAAAATCTAATGATCATACACATTTATATTATTGATTTAAAGCTCTTACAGTAATCAGCATTGTCCAAATTTAATTACTGCATCATGTTTGATCCCCTTAAGCTCTGTAAGCGCTAAGGTTCCAGATACAGAAGGTGTTACCCATTAACATTGTCAATACCATGAATTCCATATTCATTTATTGTTTTCTTACTGAAGAAAAAAGTTTGTTTTGTATCACACCTATAAATGAAAAATATGACTTAAGATCAGTTATTCTTATGAGAAAGTATTTAAAAAATAAGATAGCTACATCAAATGACTCACAATCACATATTTCAATTTTTCACAATAGTATTAAAAAGGATTAAATATGTCCTTTCTAATGTGACCAGAATTTACAAAAGAATAAAGTAGAAGTTGTGTGATGTTTGTAAAGGATTTACCTGCTGCTGTACTGCCTTAAGGACTTGTGAAACTAACACCTCTCGTGCCTGTTTCTCTGCCCTCCACTGAGATTCTCTTTTTTCCCACATTATTCGAGCTTCTTCACTGGAAAAAGAAGTATTCAACTTTATTGTAATTTTTACACATATGTTTCCTATTCTGCATTCTTGGTTCATAGTTTTTAATAATTACTTTTTTTAAATATAATTTTGTTCCATTAAAATGGGCCTAGCAAGCTGGTAGTAGATGTAGCCTTGCTTTCAAAAAGGAATAGCCTAGGAATGAGAAGTGTTAGATGTCCCACAAAGAAATGGAAACATTTAGTGGTAACAATACTAATTTGGTTTCATTACAATACAGGTTTTATTTGTATTCAATTGGTTCAGTTTTATAGTAGTAAAAGAGTTTTATTTCCAAATAAAAGTAGTATATGGGGAAAACATCATGAATTATTCTAGACAGACAGTAACTTACCTTATAAAATTACAGCTTTAGTTGTGAGGCTTTGTTCAACTGAGTTGTTAACCTTATTGCACTGTTATATAGTATTACTGGAGTCACTATATAAGTAACAACATATACTTTTTATTTATTTAAAAAGTAAGAGTGGATAGCTAAGGGGAAATTAAAGTAATTAGTCCTTGATGAGTAGGAGGTGAATGAATAATTAATGCCAACTCACGCAAGAATGTATAAATTATATAAGAACAACATTAATTCTTTCCAACTGCTTGGAACTGTAAAAATCTGTGGTTCCAGTTTTTGACTTCAAGTAACTTTTCATCATAATTTTTTGTAAAAAACAGATAAACAATAATTTGAAGAATATACATTTCCACATGAAAACTTTCCAGATTTGTTCAACCATCACCTATGTCTTCTCTACCTTTCAACTTTACCTATTAAGAAGGAAGATAAAATACTTCTTATTAATTATGATAAGACACTTTATAATTAATAAAGACAAGCAAATGAAAATATAAGGAAATCATTTGGTCTGAACATAGTCAGCAATATATGCAGATGATGATATTATGACAGGATTTAAATATATGGAGAAGTGCAACAAACCAGTCAAGAGAAAGAAAAAAATAGTGATATAACACCATATCATTAATTTACTGTTATCAATTAATTCATAGCAATAGAGCTTAAGCCCTTTGGTAATTTTTCAACACACCTACGTCCACATTACACAGAATTTTTGCTTTAAATTCTTTCACTGACTTCAGTAAACTGTTCATCAACTTCCCTGGCAATTTTCCCCCATCTTCTTGCCTTTTTTTTTTTTTGTGGGGGAGTGTTAATGCCTCAACATGGAGACTGGAGAGAGTCTGAAGCAAGGAACAAGTAGGAATACCACAGTAGGCTTTTGAAGTCTACATCATTCAACTGAAGTGATTTTGAGAAACCATGGAAATCCTAAATTTGGATGGACAGATCAGAGTTTGAAACAATGGCCTCCAAAATTTCCATCACTTTCTAATGCCTGAAATCAAGAGCTAGTTTACAGAACCCTCTTATCTTCCATACACCACTCCAAAACTTTTATCCTACATTAATCCAAGCCTCATTATTAATACAAATCTTTTATACCAACCCATTTTCCAATGATTACTGGTCTGAGTGTCCAATAATATTCCATCATACTCAAGCAAGGAACCCAACAGTCCACTAATGTGGCTGCAAGCATTAAAGGTATAAAAGAGCAAGGTTCAAATCCCGGGCTCCATGTATTGCCTGTCCTGATTGCAGCTTTCAGGTGGTTTCCAACAATGGTGGGACAGTACCTAATTCATTCTGCCTCAAACTATAGATTTCACAAACAAAAAATACACATATCAAGCAGAATGCAAGTTAGGAAGCATCCATAAACTATGTGGCTCAGTCTGGGAGTTTGGAGGGGTCCAAGCCAGGCTGCGTAGCTTTTCATTCATATTATTTGCAGCATTTAAAATAAGCTACAATACACATAAAAGCATTTGTATATTTATTTTCTTCATTGAATTATCTTCAAATATAATTTAGATATCCTATACTTAAAGTGTGGTGCATACATGGGTTTTGAAGTCATAGCATTAAGTTGCACGAGTCCCGCACAATTAAATTAACCAGCATTACAATTCGAAAAACATTAGAGCTGCTGGCCTCAAATCAAATTTGCTTACAGATGTCACCTGGGATTTTCGAAGGCAGTGACAGTTTGTATTGTTTTGATGATTTGAAATACAGCTGTTTTAATTAGGATTGCCCATGTGTGACAACACCGCTTGTTGATTAAAAAAAAAATAAAACCTAATTTTGTTCTGTGAAGTGAAAATTTAATTATAGTGCTCACTGGAGTGTTATTTCAAGTTCAAAGTGTGTTGAGAAATGGCACTGTAAAATAAACTTTAAGAAGCTATTGGAAAAGGTGTCTCCAAAAAGATTTCACTATCCAATGTGTAATAGGAATCATTTAAGCAGATCAAACACTCATTCCCTGGTAATGTGGTAAGAATTGCAGCAAAACTAAACAAACTGATACAGCTATTCTTATTTTTTTTTATGTAGAAAGTATAGTTTGTTCTATTTTATCAATTAACAAACAAGTACCTGGGTGACCAATCTTCATTTGGCATCTTTTGATTTCTGTTCAATATGCAAGATTTTGAGTAAAGTTTGATTAAAGTTAAAACATTTTTCCTGAAGGCTTCCTAGGCATTTTTAAGTGCAGAGTTTCTTGCAAAGAGAAGCTTAGCTAACATCAATAGGCCTACTGGTACCTGAATCCTACGAGATGAGGTCAGAGCTGTTTCCGAGATACCAAATCCAAGAATTGCTCTCTCTTTTTATGTGCTTTATATTAGCTTGACCTGTATGTTTGCGGGTATTAATGTAACACAATCTTTCTATTGAATTTTAACCCACTTCCAGATATTTTTAACTGTTTGAAATTTTGCACACATCGCTATGTTTTGATATTCTCATTACTTTGACAGTAACAATAGAAAAGCGATGGTTTCCAATGGAATATTTCATTTTAATGTTCACCCATTTCCTGACGTTTGAAAATTTGTACATTTATAAAGAACCGGTGAAAATACAATAATTTTATTGCAGTGTCCTGCTGTTCTCATTACTTTGACATAACAATAGTAAAGTAACGGAATCTATCCATTTATTTTCACCTACTTTCAGATATCTGAATTGTTAGAAGTTATGCACACTTATTAAGAACAAATGACGGTATAATAATTTCATACCTATGATCTGATATTTTCATTACTTTGACAGTAGCAATAGTAAAGCATTTGTTTGAAATTTTACACACATATTTTGTAATGGTGACATTACAATAATTTCATAGTTGTGTCCTGATATTCTCATTACTTTGACAGTAGACAGTAGAAAAGTGGTTGAAATTAATGGAATCTTGCAACTGAATACTAACCTACTTACAGATGTCAAAATTGTTTGAAATTTTGTGCATGTTTTGAGAACCGATGACAGTACAATAATTTCATAGCTGCATCCTGATATTCTCATTACTTGAAATTAACTATACAAAACGGCTGACTATAGTAAAATCTTGTAATTGAATTCCAACCCAATTCCAGATGCCCAAATTGTTTGAAATTTTGCATATGTATTAAGAACCGTTGGCAACGCAATAATTTCATAGCTATGTCCCGATATTCCCATTGTGAACTAAAAACTGAAAAATAAAGTTATAGTTTAAAAACTAAAATACATGCTTTTGTACCAATGTGAACTCAAAGTAAAAAAAAATTATCTTTAAATATAAAAATTTTGTTCAACAATTCAGTATAACTTTTTTCAATATGCTTAAAATAAGAATAAAATCACTGATTAAAAAACTAAATTTAATGCTTTCTACTTGTACATGACTCTACTTTATGAACAGCTAACAATAAAAAATTTAAGATTACCAACATCTTGCACACCACACTTTTTTTACATTAAAGTTAATTTTTTAATAATAATAAAAAATTTATATTTAAAGATTATTTTTAACTTTCTAGTTTACATTGTTTCAAAAGCATGTATTTTAGATTCTTAAACTATATTTTTTTGTTAAATTGTGTTACCAAGTTGAAAAGCAAAACGTTATCTACATATGAAATTTCATCCAAATCGCTAGAGTCATTTCCGAGATTGTCTGGTTTACCACCTCATAAATTGCTTTTAAAGAAAAATGCTATTATTATGTTAACCAGAAATATTAATGCTAATCATGGATTAATTAATGATGCAAGATTAGTGGTAATTCTCTTAGACAAGTACATCTCATCAGTGCTAAATTAATTCACTCCAATAAAACTATGCTCTTACCTCATATTAACCACCAGCCGTGTCTTTCCAAATGATAAGAAAACAATTTCCAATAGAAGTAACAAATGCTACAAGCGTTAATAAAGAACAAGGTCGGAAGCTTCAAAAGGTGGGATTGTATTTATCAGAACCTGTTTTCTTTTAGGTACACGTACAAGGTTTTTCAGTAGTCTGTAGATTTATTAATATTTTTTGACACGTGGTCACTTCCAACCTTCCTCTGGAACTTTCAAACGGTAATAAAGGATCTCAAAACTAATAAATAAAAACAATTAGTTAGAGATAAACAATCACCACTTAAAGTTCAATGCAGTGTTTCCTTTTAGATTTTTAAACTCAGCAACCAGTATATTATTTAAATTTCAATCAAGATTCCAGACATTAGAATTTCACCAGATAATTATTTTTCTTCTAAATCAAAACACTGTTCTGTTGAAGTTATAAAAAAATTCTGAAAGCTCCTTAAATATTTCCCTAACTGTTCCTAAAAATCTTCTTTCAATAACTTGCCTACATGTTTACAATGAAGATTATCATACGTTTTCCATTTTAAAAAATCTCTAAAAGTTTCTAACAATCACCTGCCTACCTTTCACACAATGATGATTGTCAAGTGTTTTAAATTTAAAAAACTTTCCAAGAGTTTCTAATAATTACTTGCCTCCTTATTGCACATTGATGAGTTGCACAATGGTGAATATCACACTTTCTTTTAAAATACTGTGTGGCCTAGTATCACTTCTAACTTGGACAGAGTCTATGATGACAGTAAACAGAAGATCTGTGGTGCCACCGCCAAGTGTCAATGAATAACTAATTACACTGGTATTTTTCACTTCACCTAACCTGAATAATGACTCACTTGTGGTCATATTTAAATAAACTTGCCACTTATTAACCCTTATGAACAAGATCCTAATGTGAAGCAACTGTATGACAGAACAGAAACTGGCAAAAAATGCCAGCTTACTTTCAATATAATTCAAGAGACCAACTCGGATGGTTCGGCGATCAATCGGGCCCATTTTCTACATTGATAAAGTGTAAACGTGCTGAGCCACGCGAGCGCACCCACATGATGACAACTGATGAAAAGGCTTCAGTCTAGCTTAGAGGCTGTACATATAACTTCTGCATGTCTCACTCTGGTGCAATACCTTGATGCGTTTTCGAAGTGAAGTTCTTTCACCAAGAATGCGTGTTTCAATAATTTTGCCTGGGTATCAATTATAACATACTGCCAATCGCGCAATACATGAAACTTTCCATAAATAGTCCTAATTACACTCAATAAAGCCCTAGAGGCATCACTTGTTCCATAAACTTCTGATGGTGTTACTGGAAGGAATTTAATTAAAAATGCAGTGTTCTACATTTGGATCACATCACCCACACCTGTCAAACAAATAACATTACATGATTGTAGCTGAGCAACTGAAGTAAGTTAATCACAGTACTCCTAACCTCAGCATTTGTTTCTTCCATTAGGTGATAAATTATAAATTAAAATTATATTGAAAGGGAAGATAAATTATATCCACCACTCACCAAAGTTAAAGGGAGTAAACCAGCACCTGCAAAAAAATATAATTCACAAATACACAAAAAAAGTGCAGTATTTCAGGCCATGCCCTTTTGAAACAAAATAGATACATGTGTCCGAGTTCAAACAAGCACTTGCGATCAACACCACGACCTTGAAAAAGGGCATTGTGCAAAATATTATATGTTTTGTGCAATTGTGAATTATATTTTTTGTTGCATTTTTAATGTGTTTTCTCAAAACTAAAACCGATGTGGCATCATGGAAATTTACATCTTCACTTCAGCAGTGATTAAAAAACATTTACATTTGCATGAATGCTATCAGTCCTTAAACTATTGTATGGAAAGAAGTAAGAAAAGGGGAATTTTTTGGTTACAAAGAGATCAGTCACTTCCACTTCCTGCCTTTCATAGAGAGTTCAACTCATTTCTTATACATAATTTGAGGAGCCAAATATTCAGCAGTTACACAAGAATCAAATTAAGACTAGTTACCATGACAAAGACAAGCAGGAAAATAAATATTCTGTCCCCATTCTTTATAACATGACAAAAATTAGTAAAGACTCTCCAAACATAACAAAAATTACATTTTCATGGAAGAATGCTAGCAATTTTTAAATCCTGTCATAGCTTCCAAACAGATAGAACTTTTTATCAAATAAAAACTCACTCAAACATAAATTCTAGTTCTGCAAGCCTGGCCTTTTCTTGTTGCTTTTGTAACTGCAGCTGCTGCTGGGTTCTAAGTATCTGGAGACGGTTGACAGCCTTACGACTCCTTTCCTCTTCTGTCTCCTTAACCTGTGCTGCTATCACCTTTTCCAGTAGTCTCAAATCTTCCTCTATGTTTTCTAACACTTCATGTGTGCACTGTCGCAGTCGCAACTGATACTGTTTCTGCTGGAATAAGCTGCAAGAAAATTACAATCTTAACTCTTGAATCAAAGAAAGCATATAAGATTTGAAACAAAAAGTTCATGAAATTTTTTTTATCTTGTTTACAAGCTACCACCTAGTCCTAATGCCTCTGAAACAATTGCCCCAACAGTTCCAGTACCCAATCCAGTATTACTGTCATAGAAGGAAACATTCCTTGAATAAATTAATATAATGTTCCAAGGTGACTAGCTGAGTAATTAAGGTTTTTACACATGATATTTTTGGCAATCAAAACCTGTCGCCATCTTTGTTCTAATGTATTCCTGTGCCTCTTCACTATGAAATTGGAATCATAGTTTTGTAGCCTAGTGGGGATGGACAAAATGCATGTAGAAGTAACAGTTGACTTTTGGTTAGAAGAAGTGATAATTAGTCCCCCTATTCCATTCCGTGTTTTGTAAGATTATCAAAAGACAGGTATTTATACTGGTTAATACACATTACTTCAACTCACTGCTCTTTGCAGAAGATAGACAGTTTGATGAGGGGTTGAGATCACCAAAGATAAAATGGAGTTAAGAATTTTAATGCCTGCAAGAAGATAGGGGTGTTAATATACTGATCATCATCATCATCATCTTGAGCAGTTTCCAACCACTGGCCAGGTCTTCTTGGAACAAAAGTCTCTCAAACGCCTCTTATCCACCCATCATCTCTCTTCTTCAACTATCAGCCAATTTCCTACTCTTTCTTCAACACACTTTTTAACATCTTGGTACAAATTCGTTTATCATAGTCTCTAGGAGGAGATAACTTACAGCATTAGTATTGCAACTAAATTTTACAGTCATAAAGTTGATATTAAAGGAATTTTCAAATCTAAATATGACTGGTATGAAATGAAAACATAAAACCTGAAAGCCAAAAAAAAAAAAAAAAGTAAATGAAAAATGTTGTAAACATTTCCAATTAGAGTACAATTAAAAACGATCATTTTGATAATATTGGAAATTTTTTATTTATGAAGTTAAACTAATTTAAAGTCTAATCAGTCTAAGATGATGTAAGCGAGTAGCCAACTGACAATGGGATACTCATTTAACAATAAAAAGTCTTTCATTAAAATATATAAATAAAATTTAATAATGGCTATATAGTCAGTGACAAAAAATAGAGCTTGTAAGTAAAACCTAAGTACAGTAGAACTCCAATTATCCGAACTCCGACTATCTGAATCACTTTTTTAATTAAGATGGAAATGTACTTTGATTCAAAAAAATAATGATTCTACCTACCCACCACATGCAACTTCTCACTATCAAGCAGATGCGTGACTTTGCTTCCCAAAAATGGATGAATATAGTCAAACAATTCCTTTGGCCAAGATGTTCAGCAAGCAATGATTTTTATTTACAGTGTGGTATGTACATACTGCACTAATGTATAGCACTTGTAACTACACTTAACGTGTAAAAGTGTTGCCTTTTCATTTAATTAATTAAAAGCTCCTTTTCCTTAAAAATAGTTTTTTCTCCCATTTTTAAAATATATAAAGTAATTAATTAAAATAGATCCTTTTTTGGAAAAATCCAGTTATCCGAATTTTTTATTATCCAAATTATTATCTGGTCCCAATTGATTCGGATAATTGGAGTTCTACTGTACGGGTCTTGGTAGGATAAATAAACATACTTTGTAGATAAAACAGTTAGAAGATTGAAAATAGCACCAAACAATAGCCAAAATAATAAAAAGTAAATAATAAGTAAATAGTAAGTAGTAATACAGTACCAGTTTGTAATTAAATTTAAGTTAGATTTATTTATTTATTTATTTATCAATCTTGTTCCATGGATCCCTGCTGAGGAAGTGCCTCTGGGATGTAAAACATGTCATTGTTGATACATATACACATAATATGAGTCATATCATAGTAAATATATATATATATATATATATATATATATATATATATATATTGGGACCACATCTTTCCCCCTGCCATATGTCTCGCCTCCTACATGAGGAAGACTAAAGTCGAAATATTGTGTAATTCTTTTGTTTTTGTGTTTTTACGTGTCTCGCCCTCCTGCCTTCATCTGTGGTAAGTGACGGGTAACTGTTTATTTTCCCTATCCTATCTTATTTTTATATATATATATATATATATATATATATACATATTTTACAAATACAAGAAATAATAATAAACATACATTTTTGCAACTGAGTTTTGCAAACGTCATAATGAGTACAATTAATTATTTTCTTCAAATTCTAGAATGGAGTAGAAAGAGTTGCCAATAAGATAATCTCTAAGTTTTTGTTTGAATACATCTTTATTATCTGAAAGCTGTTTTATACGATTAGGTAGTTTATTAAACAGATGTATCCCATAATAATTAACTCCTCTTTGTACTAATGACAGAGATGTTTGTGTTTTATGCAAGTTATTTCTGTTTCTTGTATTGAAACTGTGTACCTGTGAATTAGGTGTAAACAGGTTAAAATTTTCTATGACAAAGCTCATGAGAGAATATATATACTGAGAATACATTGTAAGAATATTGAGTTTCTTAAAGAGTTGTCTGCAACAAGTTCTTGGTTTTACCCTACACAGAAACCTAATAGCTCTTTTCTGTGCTATAAAAACTTTTTTACTTTGTGAAGAGTTTCCCCAAAATATTATGCCATATGACATTACTGAATGAAAATATGAGGAGTACACCTGTTTCATTAATTCTAGATCTGCTGTTAGAGAAAGTGTTCGTATTGCGAAGGTGGCACTACTTAACTTTGTCAGTAGTGTAGTGATATGATAATGCCAACAGAGTTTCTGATCTATTTTAATACCAAGAAATTTTATACTCTCTGTTTCTAAGATTGTGTTGTTTTTATAGTTTATACATATATCTGGAGGTGCATAGTTTTTTGTTTTAAACCTAATATAATGTGTTTTTTCAAAATTTAATTTTAATGAATTTGCCTTAAACCAATTTGCTACTACTCTAAGTACTTCATTTACATTAAATTCTATAGTACTGTTTGGTGTTTTACGCACAGTCAGGTTAGTGTCATCTGCAAATAAAACACTCTTAACTATGTCGGATAAATTTCTAGGAAGGTCATTGATGTATAACAGAAAGAGGAGGGGACCTAAGACAGAGCCTTGTGGAATTCCATGTTTTATTTTCTCCCAGTCTGATGAAGCATCTTTACTTATTTTAGAATCAAAAATTGAAACTTTTTGCATTCGGCTATCAATGTATGATTTAAACCATTTACCTGCGGTCCCAAAAATACCATAGTATTCCATTTTTTCAAAAGTAATTCATGATTTACACAGTCAAATGCTTTTGCAAGATCACAAAATATTCCTACAGGATTCATTTTATTATTCAGTTCCTCAAATGTGTTATTTAAAAATGAATATATAGCCATTTCTATGGATGATCCTTTTTTGAACCCAAATTGTGAATTACTGAGGATATTATAGTGTGTAACATGTTTTATTACTCTACTATACATGACTTTTTCAAAAACCTTTGAGAATGTTGAAAGTAATGAAATGGGATGATAGTTGTCTACACATGTTACTTCTCCTTTTTTAAATAATGGTTTTATAACAGCATATTTTAGTCTATCGGGAAAAACACCTTGTATTAAGGATTCATTACAAATGTGAGCAAGTACATGACTGATACAGTCTGAACATCTTTTCAGTAATTTACTTGAAATATTGTCATAGCTGGAAGAATTTTTAGGTTTTAATTGTTTAATGAGTTTAGAAGGGTGGAAAACAAGATTTTAGTGCTTAACCGCGATGAAGATACATGATACATATGAAAATATAAATTAGAAATAGGAATTGGTTAAAAACAAGATAAATATCTGAAAATAGAGCATTAAATTCCAAGAAGAACAGTATAAATTTCATTGAAAACTATAGTTCAATAAGGGAGTAATAATTAATAGAAAGGATTTCGTAAAATAGGTGCGAGACACCAAAAGTAGAAGCTATTATAATAGCTAAATAAAACTAACCTCAGAATAAATCTTTGTACTAAATTAAATAGGAAAGGAAATCGAAACTGTTCAGATATATAACTCTATGGGGGAACTAAAAAAAAATCATTAAGTTTAAACAGAAATAACTATAGTAGTCTTTTTCACATTTCAGGAATTAATAAATGCTAAACAAAGAGATTTTGGAGTAAATGTGTCAAACTAAAGTTGCCAAAATAAACCAATCTATAAAATAGTAAAGTTTCAGGAAAATTTTAATTAAAATAGGGACTTGGCATTAGGAAAATTTTATGATGTCACCAAAAAAAAAAAGTATATAAACCAACCATTTTCCTTCTCTTCAACAATCGATCAAGAAGGCTCCTAAATGTCACTTTGTTTCATGATTTGGAAGCAGGCAGAACTTCGAAAAATTCTCACCAGGTAATGTTTTGAAACTTAAAAACGTTAGGCTCAGAAGCAATTTTAGAGAGAATTATTTTGGCCAAGAAAAACATGGAAATTATTTTGGTAACTTTACTACATCGAAGGATTTTCAACTTTAAATTCAAGTGGAACTTTATTAAAACTTATGAAGGTTTGGGGAACTTCATAAAAAAATTTTAATAATGAAAATGTATGAGTGCGGACTTTGTCGTCGTAACTAGCAACCTTCAACTAAGGGTTTTTGAAGTTTTATGCAATTTTAGAGAGGGAATTATTTGATGTGTTCGAAAAGGGAGAACCAGATACAATAAATTGGAAAACAAGGAAGAAACGGGGATTGGGTTTAGAAAATGAAGGGCGGAATGTAAAAAGGCGTAAATTTAAAGAAGTGTAGAACACCACCAGGGATGCAAGGAATATGGACTGAAATTTCAACCCTGATGGTGTCAGCAAGGAAGATGAGGATCATTTTTTTTGGTTTGATGTTTTGTTTGTTTTTCCTTTATCTATTAGTATAATAGACAAGATGTAGCGTTGTCGCACCTACGTCATGTCACGCGGTGACGTCAAGCTATGACGTTGCCTATGACGTCACGCTTTACGATATTATTTGTGGGAGTGCGCGTTATTTAATATCATTTCCAAGCAACAGTGAATAAATTAACTCACAGAATACTGAAATAAAAGTATGTATTGCGTTAAAATCGATATTTCAATCATTAGATGCTTATATTTACGTAATATTCTTTTGATATATTCAAGTATTCCTTAAATTCTTTGTCCATAGATATTGTAAGATAAAAGCTTTGTATTTCGAGCATCAGTGCTGCTAAATGTTTGGTTAGAGTATAACTAGCATGGATTAGAATTACAAGTTTCATTTGACGTTAACGCAGAGGGCATGAATAATTTAGTTTTTTTTCAAAATTTAAACTGTGTCCTATTACTGAAATTATTTGTGTTTAAATTGGCATATTAATTATCAGTTTTTTTTACTGAAACATTACATGGTTCAAATGAAAGAAGTTGCAAATTGTTCGCGATATATACGGCCTAAACCACAATGAAATATTACATGGCATAGCTTAAGTTGTTATAGCATCCTTCGTTCTTGCTGGAGTCATTATTTCAGCAGATGTAAGCTTTCTTAGCCGTTAAAATATCGATCTTCATCATAGGTAGCTATTAAGAAAGAAATGTGTCAGAACCTGTGAAGATTTGGGATCAAGTTTATATCGCGATGCATGGAATGTATTAAATTGCGTGTGATTGAAGCTTTGCTTTTCTATCAGAAATTTTAGCGGATATTATGGTTAAGCTGAAATGCAACCTGGACCAAGATGACAACTGAAGCTTTTTGCTACAGCACAATGAACGATAAATTACAATGAGCTTTATTTTGTAACAATTCTGATTAGTTAAGCAACTGCAGAGAAATATCCACGTTATTTAATAACATTTCTAGGCATCCACGAATAAATTAACTGACTGAACATACTTATTAGTTGCTTAGATTTATTTAATATTAGTTTATGTAGAAGTATTCGTTGATATCACATATATGTAAGTTAATTTTCGCAATGCTAGCGGCAGTTTTGATAGATTGTTATTAAAATTGGCACTTGAAGTTACAGCAGAGGGCATGCGTTTTTTTAGTAATTTTTTTTCTGTTACTTAATTCATTACTTCGTTCTAACGAAAGTATTGCTAACATTTTTCGGTTGCGGAGCATCTTACGTTTCAGAATTTTTAATTTAATTCATGGCGACGTTTCGGAAAAAAGGAGGGTGCAAATGTGAAGAAGATGCCATTATAACGAAGCAATTGATACAAATTTCAACAGGGCAGTACCAGTTTCCGGCCGGTGGAAAATATCACCTTCCACCCATTAAAACTAATATTGACGTAAGCTGTTAAGATTTATTTTTAATTTACTTTGGTTTTACTGATGCCTTATTTCAGCCGCATGTAACTGTGTCAGCTATTCAAATGTGTTAGTATAATTCTGAATAACGAATATAAAAAATTAAGATTGAAGAACCCTTATAGATTTTTTATTTGGTTTATTTCGCGATGCAATGTGACCATTGAAATGTGATAAGTATATGTATTAATATGCGTGTAAAGTAAGTATTGTTTCTCTGGCGGCATGTTTAGCACATGGAGGAAATATTTCCTTCCTCCATGTTTAAGCGTAGTACTGTACGTGGTTATGGGATTCTACGATAACCGTGAGCCGCAATTTGTTGATGGATTCTTATGTAAAAAAACTGAAAGTAGAGAATAAAATGTTTTGATATCTTACTTAATTCTCGAGATATTGTATCTCAAAATTGACGTGGTTAGGTTGAAATGCGGCCTGGAACAGAAGAAAAATTTCGACATTGCCAAATTTGATGATGATATCGTATGTAACTCGAAGAGACAAATCGAAAACAAATAATACATTTTCTTTCCATATCTCGCTTAGTTCTCGAGATATTGTATCTCAAAATTTAGGTGGTTTGGGTGAAATCTGGCCTGGACCAGAAAAAACAAATTACCAAAACCGCTATATCTACACGGTGGAAATGCACTATATGTGTTTTATTTTCTTCCTGGTGGTTGTTGTTAGGTTGAAATACGTCCTGGACCAGAGGAAACTTCACCAAAATCACAGTTATAATTGATTTTCAACATGCTATATCTCGAAAACCAAGAAAGATATCAAAAAATTTTATTCTTTATTTTCGATTTATTTCGTCGAGTTCTACAAGAATTCATCATCAGATTGTGACACCACGGTAATGATTGAACTGCCTGTTGTTAGATTGAAATGCAACCTGGACCAGGATAGCAACAGAAACATTTTGTTATTGCGCAAGGCAATAGGAATTATATTATGATTTATTTTTGTGTTTATTTAAGCGATTGCTAAGAAATGATTTGCCAGAATACTGAAGTTGTTATGATTTAATTTAGTATCCTTCGTTTTCACTGTGGTCATTATTTCAACTGTAGGCTATGTAATTTATGTCATCCGTTAACACATCGATCTTCATCGCATTATTAGCGAAGATTGTGGTTTGACTGAAATGTGACCTGCATCAAGTTGACAACTGAAACGTTTTGCTACATCACAAGGGATGAGAAATTACAGCACATTGAGCTTTATTTCAAAACAATTCTGTTTAGGTAAGCAACTAAAAAGAAATTAATTGCCAGAATACTCCAAACCCGTCAATTTTGACGGGCTTTGTGGCTAGTATAGTAATAAATGGTGACATTCCGTATTGGTCGAATTATAAATTCTTTGTTGACCAATACGTAATGTGGAGGGCATGTGTGAGGTACACAACCTCACATTTTGTGATTTTGACATTATTAAAGCTATTTTTTTATTTAATAATTGTAATTGTATATAAGTTACTAACTCTGAATTTTAAGTTCCAGTCAAAGCATGTCAAGATGGATATAATGAGATCTCTGGAAAATAAATAACAGTAGAGAGATTTGAAGAAAAGATTTGGAAGGAAGAGGACATGTTGGTTGTGGAAAGAATATGGTTTAAGAGAAAAGATAAAACAGAATGGCTAGATGGAAGCCACGAAGAATCCTGGCAGAATTAATAACAAGAAAATAATAGCCTGAGGGCAAGGAAATTAGGGTTTAATAAAGATAATGTAATATGACTTTGGAAAAGATAATTGTCTGTTAAATGGAAAATATAAATGTTGTGAGATAAGTAGAAAGTGTTTTTTTTGAGATTGAAATATAGATATAAACAAAGGAGTTGATTTTAAGTTTGTATGATAAGAATTTGATTAATAATAATTTGATTTACAGCGTATCAGAACAAAACCAGCAACGGAAAAAGAGGGGTCAAGGAAATCCTTATGTACCAGTCTGGTGCAGGAAATATAAGTAAAAGTATTAATTTCAAAGTATGGTAAAGTAACACTCACATGTGTTCTCTACGAAATAAAAGGTAATGAGATAAAGGAACGTTACAGTAGGAAGCTAAACATACCAGAAGTTGTTTGGAAAGGAAGTGGTACAAGTAATACTACAGAACAGAGGTGTCTTTAAAGAAGGAAAAGCACTTTATACTGATGGAAGGACAAAGTACAAGGAGGCAAAGCATATCATCACAATAAGGTTTGAAGATAATGATATGAGGTCTTGTGATGGGACAGTGGAATGTTTGGCAGAGTGTGCTTGCAGATTTAGATTTTTGGATTTGTATTGGGTGGCTGCGAAAATTTTTTGTGCAGGTCTCCATTAAATAAAATATATACAGAGATTAGTTTGCACAGGGTTGGCTGTTGGCAAAACTTGTTTTGTAATCTTTAACAATGAATTCAGTTTCTGAAGGATATGGATTCTTTTTTTTTTCTATGATATTTTCTCCTTAAAAAAAAAAGTTGAATGGTTTTTGCGTTATGATGTAGCCTAACGAAATAAACCTGCAACCTCAAAAAATCTACAAAGTCTGATCAAATTATAAAAAGTTGTAGATGTTGGAGCAATTAGTCTAACAAAAATTAGTGGTGAGATAAAAACTTTTTCAATCTAGTAAACACATTTCAATTCATTTAAATGCCACAATCTCAAAGAAACATTAAATAAATGATCCTGAAAGAGTTGCGATGGAAATATGGGGAATCAGTAAGTCGATGGCCATAACAGGAACAATTATGAGGAGGTAAAGTTATTTTAGGATAATCTCATTATCTGAAAGGAAAGAACCAGCAGTGAGAGGAGAATTTCAAAAATATAATAACAAAGGGAAGAATTATTTGTTCTGAACAAACAAACAAAATTAAAGAAATTTTTTGAGTGTATGCTCAGTAACAGAAGGTGGTGGCTGCAGTGGTTACTATGTAGACAATGAAACAGGAGGAGGAAGAATGATAGTAACAGGGAAATTGTGTAAACTCTAAACATGTCATTAATAACAACAATGAAAGTAACTAAGAACACATTCATGCAGAATATTTTGTGCAGAGAAGGAACACCAATTTACGAATTCCTACAGCTATATTAGAAAATGAGAGGAGATAGGGTCATTAAAACAGATGTTAATCAGGATGGAGTATAAGTTACAGCATGCAAAAGACAGAAACTTTAGAAAACTGGGTTTCGAACACCTTCAAGGACTGTCAAACTGTTATAGAAGGGAAATATCAGAGCCAGGCCT
This sequence comes from Vandiemenella viatica, assembly GCA_031002005.1. Classification (NCBI taxonomy): domain Eukaryota; kingdom Metazoa; phylum Arthropoda; class Insecta; order Orthoptera; family Morabidae; genus Vandiemenella; species Vandiemenella viatica. The sequence continues at coordinate 32,576,732 of JARYHS010013630.1, read as the reverse complement.
TATGGGTATAATGAGGAACAAACAAAAAGAGAGAGTTGGGAAAATCAAAAAGTGGGAAGTGTTGGGTACAGATATCATCACCACTGATGTGTTATATTGATTCCAAGCATAAAGGAAATGGCTTTTAAGCAATATAAATAACAAATGATAGGGAAAATGACTCTTCACTCACCAAAATTGAAGGCTGTGATGAGTGAAAAACAAATGTAATGAACAACATATACAATATTTCGGTTTTACGCCTTATTCATGTGATAGGGAATGAGCCATATAGTTCGCGAGGTGTGCACATGCCAAAGTTTACACATGACTGATTTTTCCCAATTTCTCTCTAAACCTAAGGTTGATCATCCTGCTTTGGTCTGGGACTCATTAGCATTCTCCTGCTCCAATATCTAGTGGAACAAAATTGAGTCCAACCAACAACAATTTATATCTTCATCTTCGCTGGATCCACCTCACTCTCACAAAACCATCCACTTATTGTATTCGAGGAGTTACTCACCTCCATTCCGTCCTCATCCTCTTTCAGAAACTCCATTCCACATTCCAAAAACTTCAGCATCATGGAAACTTGAGCCATGGGAGAACTATCCAGAAACCATAACATTATCATTCCCTGCTGATAAGGGCTCAACCATTGAAGTGAAGGATCGCAATGATTATCGATGCTAGGCCCTGAGGCACCTGTCTGACACAAAAACCTACCTTCCACAAAATACAGATCCCGTCACCTCCATATGCCAGGAAATAAAAATGTTCCTGACCTGCGGGGGCTCCTTACAAGGTCTCTCTTCTCAGTCCATCTCCCTCCTAACTCTGCACACCCTCCCCGTATCTTGTTCCCAAAATCCACAAGGTGGGCAATCCAGGGTGGCCTATAACTGTGGCATATAGGTCACCCACTTGAGATGTCCCATTCTGTAAATCTCATTGTTTATCAGTAACAAGAAATGTTGTTGTTAGATTCAATCGTTTTATTTCCATAATATATTTAATTTCCATAAGTTCGTTTGATTTGATTTGAATGCAGTTCTCGATCGACAAGCTTATCGCAAGGAATATCTGATGTGAACAAGGATAATGGTTGTAATCTAGTGGACAGGCTAGTGAGTAATAAAGAATGTACTCTATCGAGGTCTGGTTGACGTTGTATGTGAACGCAGGCTTTCCCAGCGAATAAATGACAACAAATCTTCTCGGGTTTGCAGCCGGATTTTATTACAAAGCGACAAGCTTTCAGCAACTACCTCAGTAGCAATCTTCAGGTCGATTATGTACCGGCGATCTTGCCATTACGAATACCAGGCATTTAGTAACAGCAAGATCGCCGGAATATAATCGACCTGAAGATAGCTACTGAGCTAGTTGAGCTAGTTGCCGAAAGCTTGTCGCTTTGTAATAAAATCCAGGTGCAAACCCGAGAAGATTTGTTATCAGACTTCTCTTGTGTTACCGAATGTTTTGGGTCATTAATTTACTGAAGTGATGGAGAGCTTCTCGGATATAGTGCGGGTTTGTTTAAAACAATGGACACAGCGTGACATTGTGAGCTCGTCTGTTTGGATGTTCAACAAACGAAAGGCTTCTTTCAAAACCCAAAATAAAGTGTTGTGGAGCTGAGCTGACAGACACTTTGCAGATGTCGCTGGCAAAGAAACAAAAGAAAGAGCCAAAAAGGGACAGCCTGGAGGGGATAACCTCCCAAGGAAGTGCCGGAGGTGGTTGTACATATCCCAGCCAATGGAATTCATTCCCACTGGTTGCTAATAAATTGTTTATGTTTGTTATATGTTCAGCCAATCGGGAGAGAGATTAGGGGGACGAGCTCCGCCCAAGGTGAGTCAACGAGGGAGGTACAATGGATGGAGATGGACACTTGATGTAAGACCGGTGGACGGACACTTGGTTTTTGGCACAGCAAGATGGGGCGAGCCATCTTCGCTCGGGCCTTGCCAAGGGACTCCTGGGACACCGATACCGCGGCTGATAGACGCCTGGTCCACCCTCACTCAGCTGATGCAAATACCTGGGGACTAGCAAAAACACGCACCATCGGCTCGTAACAGTTCTCCTAACCGGGATCGCCGACACGACTCTTTGCGTGGCCTGCGCTGCTCAATGCTATGGTAACTCCTACGTACGCAATCACCTACAGAGACCATAACGAGCTCCAAAAATTTAAGAACTTATGAACTGTAAATTCCACTACCTGAGAGGGAACAACCATTTATCCTTTCATGTAATTGTTTCATGAAATAAAGTTTGCTTTCTATGAATAAAGATCAATAAAATCAATATGATCCTTTTGAATAAATTATGTTTCACTTGTACTAATGTGAAGGACCACTTCGGAAGAGAACCCTACCCATAATCATTTATTTTGTGATAATTAATAAAATTGTTTATAAAGTAGTAAATCCCAAGGCATACAGAGGGGGACACTACATAATGAATGGATTTCAGCCTTGGTGGATCAATGTCTCCAGCCCTTTGTACACAGTCTTCCTTCCTATGTCAAAAATACCCCACTTTTCTTTGAATGTCTATCAACAGTCCACTCTCTTCAACCCCCAGACTCCTTCCTTGTCTCCATCCATGCAACTTCCATCTATATCAATATTCCCAACATTCAGGGCCTTAAAGCCATGGAACACTTCCTAGATCTGTGACCCCCCCCTCTCTTCCCACAGCCGTCCAAGTACTCGAGAGTCATGTGGTTAACTTCAGCGTGTACACACCAACTGAACCATAAGACGCTGTCTCTAGCACAGTAGTAAGGTGTAAAACCGAAATATTGCATACGTTTATGTTTGTCTCATGTGCGTTTCACTCGTTGCAGTTTCAACTTTTGTGAGTGATGAGTCATTTTTCCTATCCTTTGTTATTCATATATTAATAAGTAACACTTACCTAAATTGTATGTTTCTTATTCTATTTTGGGCTTTTTCCCTTTGCTGTTGCAGCTCTTCAATTTCACTTTGATTCCTCAATGTATCTGCTTCTTCTGTTTTAAGTACCTCAGCTAATTTTTCTTTTTCCCTTTAAAATACAAAAAATAATAATTAACTACCATTAGAGTAATTTGAATCATGTGCAATTATTCACAGATCAGAAAAAACGCATGACAAATTATTAATCCTGCTACAGTTTGAATTTCCTGTTACCCATCTTTGATATAGATTATGACTCTTAATATAAAAACGAACAATCATCCAAAATATCTTCAAATGAAATAAAAGATTCTACAGTGTATAGTAATAATGGAACATGAAGCAAGGTAACTTGAATAAATAATTGCAAAATTAAACCCATCACTTATCAAAGTTAATGGCAGAAGAGTTGTCAATACAAAGTGTAAGATGAACCCACATACACAATAACTCATATGATCCACTGGCCCCATATAACAGTAATTAAAGACAGCAACACTTTCAGATACCCACACTTATGCCCATCACCAGAACAAATAAATATCTTTAGCAACATATAACAATAAAAAAGTGGGAAGGAATAATCTAAGTAAAATGAAATTGAAAACAAGCAAGGTAGGGTTGTTTCTAGTTTTCTGCTTGTCTCAAAACAATGGCTAATACTAATCATTACAGCATTATTACCCGAATTCCCTCTGTGAGATTCACCCCTATTCTTAAAATCCCCTGCCAGTATCTCCCACACTTATCAATGGATCAGCCAACCTCAAATTAATTCATAAATAAAATACAGTAACAAACTGTAATTTACAACAGATGAAAATAGGAGGGCCAGATGAACATAAAAAAAAAAAACACAGACACTTTACAATATTTTGGTTAATAACCTTGGTCCTGTAGGAGGTGAGACATATGGCTACACATCCAGACCTTTTTCTCCCACAGTAAATCCCTCCTCAAAACATACACCTGTGTAGTGCATTATATTACAACTCCACCTCCAGTGAAACATTCTCAACCGCTGGATATGCTAGTTAAGCCATATCTCACCTTACATCTGCCTCTACTGTTTATTCATCTATTTTGGCATTAATACCAATCATCTGACTACCAGGCTGAATGATTACAGGCAGACAGTGTACTTGTAAATACCCAATAGTTGCTTAGGCCAGTTATATAACTCCAATGACTGCTGTTGGAGCAGAGTCACCTCTAAAAGGAATGCCCCATTGGAGCTCTCAAGGAGGAAAGTGACCTACCAGCATTTTGTAGATATCAGACATTCTCCTGATCTCATACTATGACAACTTCTCTGGTAAGCCCATCACTAAATGGCTGTTTATTAATTGTTTAATATCTATCCTTCTCCAAGAAATGTGGTAACTAGTGCTATGAATGAAACATTTATTTTTGTTTGTGGAACAAGTAGCTTATGAGATCGAGATTGGGCACCACTCCCAGCATTCACCTAGACAACTGTGGAAGATTGCCTACAAATCACAGTCAGAACAGCCAATATGCTGGACCCTGGGTTTGAAGTCAAGCCCGTTGTAACTACCCGATCCAGTGTGGTGATGTTTTAACACAGACATCCACACTGCTGGCTGGATGACATATCCTAAGGAGACAGACTTGCATCGAAGATGGATACTATATACAAGAAATATGTAACATAAAAACGGTTTTGAGCCATATTTTAAATGAAAGAGAAAGTTTATTCGGTATCGTATTTTGCAATAGAGGCAAGAAGGATACAGTGTTTATCTCAAATGATATCAGAGATTACAGATAGGAATTCAAACATATTCAAATATCACTCATCTCGGAGAAAACTCTAGAAAGAAAGTTAGTAAGAGAAATAGTTGTTACTGTGACATCATACACAATGGAAATTTGTAATATGAAAGAAATTGCTGTTATTCCAATTTTATACAGACAGTAAAGTTATCACATAATGAATAAGTGGTATAATATGATGAATGTTAAAATTATAGTGCTCTGTAGGGTTTTATAGTTGAAAAAATGAATTATACAGATTGTAATATTATGGCACAATCAGATCACAGAAATATACGGTTTTGAAACAGTGGAAATAACAGCTACGCACAGATACAAGATCAAAGAGTACTGAAAAATATTAATATTGGTAATAGTTTCAGGTTATAAAATTAAAGCTAAGCAATTAATTCGAAGGCCAGTAATTACATAGTAGATTGTTTAGTTTTATAATTGTGCAAGGAAATAAGAGATACAAAAACAAACTAATCTTCCTATAATAAACATTTTAACAGGGAAGTAAAATTTGAAGGGATAGTTTAAATTTTGAATTAATTGGATTTGACTAAATTTCATAGATAAACTAGTGTTTAGAATATTTAAATCTAAATCGTACCAAAATTTGATAAATTATGGAAATAGTTACAAATTTTGTCAGTCTAAAACAAAAAATTCTGGTAAATATGGGGTTTTCCCAGAAGAGAGTATAAAAAGGCACATGGGATAGCTTATTTACACATTTTACATTCAACAGATGACCCGAACGAAATTTTTTTAATTAAAATGAATATTAAGGTTGGGGGTTTGTAATATGATGCAAGAAGAAATGCTTCATTTGTTTCAACCACTTATTTGTTTAGTGTCATAGGTATGCAACAAACGTCAACACCAGTGAAGCAGTTTATTAATATCTCTGTGATATGTGCTACTGTTATCTAGTGGCTTGGCTCTGAACTGACTCATATGCGCAACATTCACAGTTATTATTTTTGCCTTTTAAGGTTCAAATTCTAAAAAATTTCGTTCTTAAGATATAATGTGACCAAAGCAGAGACCTTAATCTTTAATATGATACCTCAATTATCTATTTCGGTTAGATATCAAGGGAGATAAATAGCTCGTGACAGAAAAATACTTCAAGGATATAAGTCCGAAAAATTCCTATCTTAAAATATGATGTGACCAGGGCAAAGATCTTAATCAGTAAAATGATACATCATTTATCTACATCGGTTAGATATCAAGGGAGGTAAATGGCTCGTGACACAAAAATGTGTTGAAGAAATATTGATACTTTTGCCCTCCGAGGGTTGAATTCCGAAAAATTATATTCCTAAAATAGGATTTGACCAAAACGAAGACCTAAATCTCTAAAATAATAGCTCATTTCTTGATTTCAGTTAGATGTCAAGAGAGATAAATAGCTCATGCCAAAAAATAAAGTTTTGGAAATAATGATAATTTTGCCCTTTAAGGGTAAAATTTCAGAAAGTTCCTTTCTTAAAATATGATTTGACCATGACACAGACCTTAATCTTTAAAATGACACCTCGTTTATCTATATCAGTTATATACCAAGGGAGATAAATGGCTCGTGAAACAAAAAACGTCGAAATATTGATACTTTTGCCCTTTAAGGGTCGAATTCTAAATAACTGCTGTCTTAAAATATGATCAGAGATCTTAATCTTTAAAATGACACTTCATTTAATAATTTCAGTTAGGTATCCAAGGAGATAAATGACTCATGACACCAAAAAAACAGAATTTAAAAATATTGATATTTTTGTCCTTTAAGGGCCAAATTTGAAAAAATTATTTTCTTAAAATACGATGTGACCAAAGCGAATACCTTAATCTTTAAAATGATACCTCATTTATTGATTTCTGTTTGGTATGAAGGGAGATAATGGCTTGTGACAACAACAATAAACACCTTATAGCAATAATACATATCATAGGTTGGACAGGTCAGTGTCACACCATGCAACATGCTACAAGGAAGAAAACAGTGAGGTAAACTGAGGCCAAGTTCCAGTGCAAATGTTGAATTTTTCAAGCTACAGCTCCACTGCGCATGGGCGCCGGCAGGATTGCTTCTAGGGGGATGCACCAGACCAGGGCTACATTGGTGCCCCCCCCCCCCCTATCGGCCCAAAAATTTCCGGGCTGGGCAACCTTTTTTTTAGCTCTACTACTGCCCAGACAGCGACCCGGGATGTCAGGGGGTGCAATTGCACTCCCTTGCACCCTCCTCCCGGCGCCCATGCCACTGCGTGCCTGCAGCATCTCATGCTCAAGTATGTGCTTGAGGGATGTGGCAGAAGGCATCTGGCCAATGCCAACAATGGTTGTGTAAAATAGGAAGAGGGCCATTTTGCTTTTTTTCCCCTATAGAAATTACATAAGGATATATAGAAATTATTGGATACATTTGTATGCTGAATTTACAGGGTAAATTTTATACAACAAAGAGTCAGTGAATCTCTCTTTTATTACTTAAGAATTATTTTGCAATTATGAATTCAAATTACAAGTACATCTGCACTGAATTTGAAGCTCTTGGAAAGAATAAAGATATTGTTACATTCCAAGGATCCTCTTTTTATAAGAAGCTTGAAAATGAACTGAAGAGAACTACATCTCCTAGGTACTGCAGGTACAAAAATGTCCTTTGCTCATATTGGCAATGAAGCATTATTTCCTTTCACTAAAAATAGTGAGCACTGTAGTGGTAGAGTTTTGTCAGACAGAAAAAGGATTTTCAACAATTACGTGACAATGCAGAATGTTGAAAATTTATTTCGCATACTCTGGAATATTTTTCACGAAGCAATTAATGTAAAATGATTAAGATTTGTTGTTCCCTTCAGAATTTTTTAAGAACTACAGATGGATTAAAAATCCAAGATTCAATGAGTATAGACAGTTTCATCGATATCGGGTAGGACACCTCTAGACTGAAAAGAGAAACTAATAATCAATTTATCCGCCAAAAAAATGTTAACAGATCATTTTTGTTGGCAGCGTCCCTTGGGAAAGAAATTATATTTAAGGGCTTTTGTTTGTGCCATCGGGATTTAACAAATATTTTGTATTGATAATATATAACGTGGATTGTAAGACACTTTATAGAAAAATGAATTCATAATAAATACACAATTCTAAAATTAAATATTTTATATTTTTATTACAAAGGTTCAAGTTCTTATTTTCTTGATTCTGTCATAATATCTTTCTTATCTTCCATCCCAAATATCTGAGTAACTCTTAATTTCCGACATGAAATGTTCAACAATAATGTTATATAAGGTGTACATAATGTTTGCCGCATATACGTTTTCTCACAGATGTGTGTAACACTCAATAGGCAGCATGGTACTGAGAGACTGAAGTCATATGCCCGGCATCAATGCAATGCGGTAAGAAAGAACTTGGAAAAACAACCGCATGGTGGATGCATGTCACCACAGTAATGACGGAGATGTGTATGTCTAACCAAATCTGTGTATTCCACACTATAATTGCAGCACTGCCATAGCTTGAAAAATCATACACATGCACTGGTCCTAAGGCAAATGTCAGTGGAAACTATGTTAACTTACTGGACAATGAGATTTTGGAACTGAAGTTATTTCAAAACTTTTGCTTTCATCAATATATATTTAAATAAAACTTCAGGGAAATTTATAAACTTTGCATAAATGACTGCATAACATGAGCAAGTCTGAAGAGTAACCTGTATCTAACTTAAAAGGATCGAAGCCAATTTAAATCCAGAACTGTGCTGCAATCAGATGCCAGATAGTGGTGGTTTTATTCAGTAAAGGTACATAAGGCAGGCAATCCTAGACACCCCATAGTCGCTGCCTATGGGTCTCCCACAGAGTGCATTTCTGCGTTGGTTGGCCAACACATACAACCTTTCGCTCAGGCCCTTCCATCTTATGTCAGAGATACCTCCAACTTTTTAGAGTATCTGTCAGCAATTCCTATACCTCTGCCAGAAGATTGCCTTCTACAGATGTAACCTCACTCTACACCAATATTATCCATGTCCCCCCCCCCTTCCACACACCCTCCCTATTACTCACTACCCTTCATCATTGGCTTAATTCATCCTAAACAAAAATTTCTTTACCTTCTATTCTCGTGTTTAACACCTGATACAAGGAACTGCTATGGGCCGGCCGATAGTGAGGTTCTCCTCCTTGGATTCTTGAACTCTCTGAACAACATCCACCCCCTAAACTTTACCTGGTCCTACTTTCAAATCAACATTAGCTTCCTAGACATTGACATCTCTGTATGAAATGGCCACCTACATACCTCTGCTCACATTATACTCACTAAACTACAATAATATCTCCACTTTGATAGCTGCCTACTATATAACACAAAATGTTCCATCCTCTACAGTCTAGCAATCCAAGGCAGATGCCTATGTTCAGACCAAGTATTCTTTACCCTTTACTCCAACAACCTGAACCCTAAACCAATCCCTCAGTATTCTCCTGGCCTGGAGCTGCTAAACCAGATTCTTCATCCGGGCTATGACTTCCCCAGACCCTTTCCTGAAATGCACCAAATCCTTCCCACTATCCTTCCCATTATTCCACGTATCACCTTCAGCAGATCAACTAACCTAAAAAATATACTTGAGCACAAATAGCAACCTCTAATGCTCCTAAACCATCTTTCAAATCTTTCCCTTGTAATAGACCTCATTGAAGAAAGTGCGGTATGCTTCCAATTACCACAATCTGTTGGGACCCTACTACTGACAAAATCTACTGTCATGATATGCTGTTCGTTCAGCACTGTACTAAACGAAGTTGCATGGGGAGATTAGGCACACAACAGATTACCATGAAACTATGACTACTGATACTGTTCATGCATTTCATACATTGGAATCTCATTCATGAGATGCTGAGTTCATTGGATTGATCACCAAGCTATAAGTTAACTTGTAATAGCTAACAGGTGGCTAGTTGCACATATGAAATATAGTCACCTTAATAGTCTGAAAAGTTGCTGCCACATTCTTAATGCAAATAAATACAACAAAATTCATCAAGTCTGAAAAAAATCACCTTAATTTAATCTTACGTCTTTTACTAAAATGGTTTAAAGTCAAGTTAAGAAGTGCTTTGCTGTTAATAAAGTGTTAAAAAAAATCTCTTCCTGTACTGCTATATGTGACAGACCCATTTCTGAGTGATATTAGGCAAGATTACTGATATATTACACTATCCCAACATAGGCCATGCCACCTGCACTCATCTTATACACCATCACACCTGCTTCCACTGTCAAAGTTCTTCAGCCTCACCTTCAACATGTTATCCATCAGACAGATTGGTCACAGACAGACAGTTTACTCCCAAAATCTAGACCTCCCTGTTCTCACCACACTAACACCCATTAAATTCAATAACTGCTTCACAGTTAGGGCAATAAAATTACTTTCCAATAGCTCTTTCCAATCTGAACTCTGCCAGCACTTTCTGGACACCATACATCCCCTGGGCCTCAATCTCAGATAATAACTTCCTTCCTCTGACTGTTGTATCCAACACTGGCCACAATAATTAATTTTTATGTAGATATATACCTTACTTCAAAAAAATCTTTTATTTATTTATGCATTTTAAATTTTTATTATTATTTTTTTCTCCTCTTTTAAAGTTCCCCTATTCTAATGTTGTTCTGTTTCTTGTAATTAATTTTTCCAATTATATTATCGTTGTTTTATTTCTGTCGTGTATTATTTTTGTTGGTACTGTCCTAATCCTTTCAACTTTGGTGAGTGTTAGGTAAAATTTATCTTTATCTTCCATATAAGTCATATACTTAGAATTTCAATGAATTAGGGAAAAAGTAGTTTTAAAGAAAAGTCTTGATTCACTAAATCAGGAAAGATAGATACATAAGAACAACATAATGGAGCTTCCTTTGCCCAACCACATCTTTACCAAATTCATCTTTCGAGTCTAGAGGCTGCTACCTCCCAAAATACAGACACAACTGTAAGAATATTATTTCTTGTTATTAATTTTTATTTTTACATTTATATATATTTTATTTATTTATCATTCAATTAATACACTTTCAGCTTAACACTTTTTTTCTTGTAACTACACCACGACATAAAACAATCCAAAACTATTCTCTGCGATATTATATCACAATAATAAAATCTGTGGTCCAAGGATAATATATCACCACTAGTTTTTCATAAATCCTACGTACCTACTTATATGTTACCCTTCATATGCGCCCCCATTTTGTAGTTTTGAATCTATTCTGTGACATAGAATAGGGTCAACAACTACAAAATGTCTAAAACTAAACATTTTTATCAAAATTAAAATATAATCTTTACAGTCATTAAAATTCATTATACATAAAAGAGAACCATTGAATAATAAAACATGACAATTAGTTTTTCTATCTGTTAAGTGTGTATTTGACTGTAATGATTCCTCTTCAATTGTCCACAACACGATATAATTTCAAATCCGCCCGTTCTCATGTCTTCATTTCTTCTGAAAAATCCTCCAGAACTGCTTTGAAGGTTGACTTCGGTTGTTCTCAAAATTTTCTGACATCAAATTCCATCTGTCTAATTTTTCCATTGCTTCCAGAAATTGGCCGATATTATCCCAACGTTGAATAAGTAACTTTTCATGAATTGCTCTCGGTAACTTCTGTTTCAGCACTTCAATTATTTCATCATATGCTAAGGGTTCTTCCAAATATTACAGTTCTTTTATTAACAGTTCACAGAAATTATGTACCGCTCCATAGCGCGTACTATAGCGACTGGCATTCCGGAAATAACTTTTGACTATCCTTAGTTTTGCCTTAGACCAATAATTTCCCAAAAATAGTTTTAAAAATTCTTCATATTCAGAACATTCTTCTGCAGTGTCGCAGCCCCCATTTTATCAAATTTAAATCTATTTTACAAAAATGGTTTCAATTGGGATGAAATCTTTAAATAACACAAAAATTACCACAGAAATGTCATTATTCAGTCTTTACAAGGTATAACCCCCCTTTTTTTTCGATTTTTCCAGTTTCTTTCGGGTATTTCCCCTAGCAACAAGTCTTCTTCCACCACTTTATGAGACCATTCAGCTAAAGTTCCAATGTTTTCACTTTCACAACCAATTCGACATATCTTCTTGAATCTCAATCCTCCTTGGCTTTTCTTGTATACTTCTTTCTCATGATCCTCTTCTTTTGCAAATTCATTATTTTCTTCATTTCCAATTTGACAAGTCACATTTTCAGATTTTTTGCTTTACTCGGCTATATCAGCTTCGTAGTTACCAGGCTCTGCTAGCATTGACTCTGCTCCTATGGGTAATATTTCTTCGTCGATTATATCTCCTTTCCTTATGAAGAAAGACTTTATTACTTCCAACTTTTCACACTCTGATTCTCCTTCACTATTTTCTTCTATTTGATTAGAAATACTGGTGCAAGAGTGTTTCTGCTGTTCTTCCAATCTATTAATTTTTTAGTCCAGGTTCCCTTCCGTTTTGTTAATTTCAATGTCTACTAACTTCTCAATTTCAACCTCCCTTTCGCCCATATGTTCATATAAGTCTTTTATTCTTCTCTCCACATCACTTCTTAGCAAATTTTGTATTTCCAACTGGGATTTCTTTGTTTCCTCCTGTGAAATTTTCATTTTAGTGAATTCTTGCTGGAAGGTTTCTTGTTATCTCTTTAAATTTTCTTCCAATTTTTCTTGCTTCTTCACAAGTTTTTTTTCAAGTCTTCTTGTGAATCTAGTATCTTATTCATGAACATACATAACATTTGTTTCATATCTTCTTGCCCATATACGTTAGTGGTTTTTGTTTTACTTAAATCAAGTATCTCTAGATCCTCAGTAGTAGTCTCCTTAGGAGATCTCAAAAGAATATTTTCACATGAACTATCAATCTCCATGTCACTCAGATTTGGTCCCAAAACTGTATTTTCTATTTCTACTACCCCTTCACTACCTATTTTCCATTAAAACTATTCCTTCTATATTTTCTGTATTTTTAGACAATTTACTTAGAGCAACGTGCCCTGTACCAAATAAGTATTTCGACACAACAGTTTTATAATCGTGAATAGCAATGCTGATAATATAATTACGACAAACGTTATCTCTGACGCTATTTCACTTAGTCACTAGAGACCATTCTCACCAATGAATTAGAAAATTGGACAGAAATCCCACAGCAAATGCTATAACACAGCAATGTCACTTTATATATATATATATATATATATATATATAATTTCAGAACAATCTGAATATTACTTAAATATAAATGTCAAAAAAATTCAACTTGATTCAGTTATTTTTAATTTTCAGTTATATAAATTCTGAAATTCAACCTGTTTTTCAATTATTTAATATGTCAATATTCATTGACATCTGTCAACTGAAACATATCCAGATACTATATAATGTTATATTATACTTGCGGTTCTCTGCGTTGATCCCAAGATTGCAAATTCCTTTTAGGTGGCAATTCAATTTTAAAATTCCAACTTTCGTCCTTTTCACGGTCTGCCAATTGTAAGATTATCATTTCTCTTTATTAATTTTTATTCTTACATTTATATATATATATTTTATTTATACACTTAATACACTTTTAGCTTAACACTTTATTTCGTTACTACATCACGACATAAAACAATCCAAAACTACTCTCTACGTTATTATATCACAATAATAAAATCTATGGTCCAAGGATAATATTTCACCACTAATTTTTCATAACTCCTACATACCTACTTATATGTTACCCTTCACAAACTCACCACCATCAGAATCTACACTGCACACAAAAATGCAAAAACAATATTAAAGCACAGCTGCAATTTCTAAACCATAACCACGACCAGACTTTTCTACTAAATCCATTTTCTGAGTTGGGACTAGCTATAAAATATTTAAAGCTGGGAAAGGCAGTTGGCTCAGAAGGATATTCCCTCAATTTATCATGGGACAATGATACTTAACCTTCTTGGTATTCTACCTGAATATAAAATATTAGTATGGCAGTTCAAATAGATAAATTATTGCAGACCTTGAAAATAGTAAACCATTGTATAATGTAACTAGCTAAAGACCTATCAAACTCTGGAGCATCTACAGTAGAACTCCAATCATCCGAATCAATTGGGACCGGACCCCATTTGTATAATCGAAAATTCGGATAATTGGATTTAAAAAAAAAAAAAAAAAAAAAAAAAAAAAAAAAAGAAGGTCTATTTTAATTAATTAATTAAAAGAAAAGAGCTTTTAATTTATTGAATGAAAAGGCAACACTTTTACATGTTAAGCGCAGTTACATGTGCTGTACATTAGTACAGTATATAAAGTAGGTACCATACTCTAAATAAAAGTCATTGCTTGCTGAACATCTCTGTCAAAGTAAGCTGCTTGGCTGTATTCATCTGTTTTCTAGCAGCAAAGTCGCTCATCCATTTGACAGTGAGAAGTTTTATGTGGTATGTAGGGAGAATCATTATTTTTTGAATCACAGTACATTTCCGTTTTAATTAAAAAAGCGATTCGGATAATCAGCGATTCGGATAATCGGAGTTCGGATAATTGGAGTTCTACTGTACTACAAATGACAAGTAAGACTGATCTATAACAGAATCAAAGAACCCACAGACATAACTACACAATAGTATCAATCAAATTTTGGAACCAAATGCAACCTCTGTGAGAAAAGTTACTGCACTAACTTCACTGTAGCAGGCTGCGGGGAAAAAATTCAAAATATTTGTAGACTTGTCAGCTGTCTACAACACAGAAAGCTTTACAGATCCATTGATCAAAGTATAGACTGTAAAAAGTAATTCACTGCCCAAAAGAAACCAAACTCTTGAAAAACAACAATTTTGCAACATCAGGGTACTTTCATAAAAAAAAGGATGGTCTGCATCAGCAATCCGTTTATCAGGAGACAAGCCTGAAACTCTCCCTCTCCAGAGACACTTACTTCATGCTAAGAATATGCTGGTGTTCAAGTAACAGAAGAACCAATGGCCATAGTAAGTTATTTAGAGAGTATCCACTACTTACCAAGATCTGTGGAAGTTACGCACTGGTCCTTGAAAAAAAAAAAAAAAAAAAAAATTTTGGATTCAATTGGCATAATGTCATGCAAATTGCCAGCTGATTTTTACCTTCTGTAAGCATAAAGTAAAGCATAATTTCTTTTTTATTATTACTAGCTGGTGCCCACAACTTCGTTCGTGTTTGTAAAGAATTTGGATTGACAGCTACCAACATACCTGTATAACCACCATATGGCACGATGAGAGACTCGATGCTATTACCACACACAAACGCCAGTCATCTGCGCTATGTAGTTCGGGCAGCAAGGTAAAATGTACGGACACACATGTCTTCGGTCGAAATACGAAAATATCCTTGATTGACCACTTTCAACCCCCCCACTCTCACAGTACCGGAAATTCGGCCAACATTGAGATCGATGGGTGAAACTGTGCTACTACCACACACAAATACCAGAGATCTGCGCTAGATAGTTTTGGATGAAAAGTAAAACACCATGACACACACGTCTTTGGTAGAAATATGAAAGAGCCGCAGGTCGACCAATTTCAACCACCATATCTCCCACACCCCCATAGCTACCAACATCTAACCACCAATGCGCATGGTGAAAAACACAATACTACTACCACACATAAACACCATGCTATGTAATTGTGGCAGCAAAGCGACATATACGAAGACACATGTCTTTGGTCGAAATACGAAAATATGGCCTCTTTCAGCCACCATATTTCCCACACTACCGCAGTTACCGAAATTTGGCCAACGTTGTGATCGACGGGTGACTGTGCTACTACCACACACAAACACCAGTGATCTGCAATAGATAGTTTTGGCTGAAAAGTGATACACCATTACTCGTACGTTTTTGGTAGAAATATGAAAGTGCCGCACTTCAACCAATTTCAACCACCATATCTCCCACACCCCCATAGCTACTGACATCTAACCACCATAGTACACAATAGGAGACACGATACCACACACAAACACCAATGGTCTATGCTGTGTAGTTGTGGCAGCAGAGTGACATATACGGGGACACGTCTTTGGTTGAAATACGAAAATACCCTTGATCGGCCTCTTTCAACCACCATATCTCCCACACTCACAGTTACAGTTACCGAAATTCCACTAACATTGTGATTGACGGGTGACTCTGTGCAACTACCACATACAAACACCAGTAACCTGCGCTAGGTAGTTTTGGCTGAAAAATGATACATCATGACACGAACGTTTTTGGTAGAAATAAGAAAGTGCCACAGGTCGACCACTTTCAACAACCATATCTACGACACCTCCCAAACTACACCACCATGTTCACCGCCATATTCAATCAATGGTCTGACCAAAGTTTTGTAACCCAATTCCCTAACTTCTCTGGTACATCCTCTCATCACCCTCTCCAGTAAATGAAGGATTCTGTAACCTTTTCCTATCACCTGCCCAATGTGCTCTGCCCAATTGAGTTTGTTATCAAACGGTATGCCAAGATATTTACACTTCAACCCTTCATCATCAATTCTGACCCCACCCTATAATCATAATTAACCTTTATTTTTTTTTATCTATGTACCTAATAAGCTGATTCTTCTTGGAATTTATCTTCATTCCATGTTGACCTATCCATTTATATATTCTATCCAGATCACCCTGCAGCTGTTCACAGTCTTCACTTGTTTTGATCCTAATGTATACTATTATATCATCTGCAAAAAACCTACCTTTTTGACCATAACCCATCAACACAAACATTCATTAGAATAACGAACAGCAACGGACCCAATACACTGCCCCATGGCACTCCCATATTTACTTCCAACCCTTTTGATAGTGTATTTCCTACCCTAACACTTTGGTTCTTGACTTTTAAGAATTCCTCTGCCCAGCAGGTAACTTTTTCATCCAATCCAATAGATTTCAGTTTATTTAAAACCATTTCATGGCTCACTCTGTCAAATGCCTTAGAAAGACCTAGTGCCACACTATCAACTTGGCCTTTCTTGTTCAAGTAATCTGAAATATCTTCCATATAGCCTAAATCAAAGACACCCCAAATTTAATGGAGTGTCTGTCCAAAGTCCCCATTCCTCTAGTTCTACACTCCATACTTGTCTCCATTGCAATAACTTCCTTGTATACTAACATCCTCCATTGTCATGGCCTGAGTTCGCTTCAACACTTCTTCAGTACATCCTTCCTCATATCTTTAACCAACTTCGTCTTCCCTAAACACAATTTCTCCTTTTTGATTCTATCACCTGATATGCAGCACTGCCGTGGGTACACGCACGGTCCCATCTTATGCTTACTTCTTCCTGAGCCGTCTGGAGGAAGATTTGTTGAAGAACTGCCCCCTCAACCCCATTGTGTGGTTCTGATGCATAAATGATATATTTACGATTTGGACCCAGGGGGAAAATCACCTCATAAATTTCCTCAATTAACTCAACAAATCACTCCATCAATTTCACTTGCTCATATTCCCACACTTGTCCCACCTTCCTTGTTGTGGACATTGCCCTATAACAAAATTTCCCTTCACAGCTCTGTGCACATCAAACCAACAAATTTACAACAGTACCAACACTTTCACAGTTGCCATCCCTTCCATACTAAACGTTCCCTTCCATACAACCTTTCAATCCATGGCAGACGCTTCTGTTCTGATCCTGAATCAATTTCCAGGTATTCACAAAAAAATATCATGGTCTTGTAGAGAAGCAAATCTCTCACGCTATCACCCACAACTCCCACTTTGCACCTCCTAAAGCTGACTGCAGACCAATATTTATCTCCAATTCTTTCCTGGTCTGGTATCCAGGACCAGATCCTTTGCCTTGGACATGACTTTCTCTTGGTACACAAGCACTTACCTTCTGACTCTCCTAGACCTCTGCACGAGTCTTTCCCCTGCAATACATCCTGTTGCAAAACATGAAGCACGCATCCTCCCACCACAATCTATTCTAATCCCATCACAGGGGAACCCTTTCTTATTATTGGCCACACCACTCACCTAATTTACCAACTTACCTGTCTTCACTGATCTGTTTCCTACATCAGTCTGACCACTCAACAACTGTCCTACAGGAGAATGGGCACAGGCAAAACATTTACACTGACAACCCATATTATCCAGTGGAAATCCATGCCAGCTCACCTGATTCCAACAATATTAACACCTGTTTTATGGTTAGAGCTGTCAGAGATTTCCTGGACACCACCATCTCTTTGGAACTCTGTAAATGGGTACTTGCTTACCAACACATTCTGGACACGTACCCATCGCCACCAACGCTAAAGCTATCATTTACTATTTTAACAATATGCAGCCAATTTGTGTTTTCCAAAATATATGTATTATTTTATTTTATTATGCAGTTTTTAAAATCTTTCTAACTTTCTTTACTCACTTACTCTTATAACAAAACCAAATATTATTTTTTTTAAAAATATTTTACCACAACTGATCATTTGGTTTCCATTTATTGTTGGTCAACTTCCTCTCCTCACC
The DNA here is from genome assembly GCA_031002005.1 of Vandiemenella viatica. Lineage (NCBI taxonomy): Eukaryota > Metazoa > Arthropoda > Insecta > Orthoptera > Morabidae > Vandiemenella > Vandiemenella viatica. The sequence goes on along the minus strand of JARYHS010013630.1, from coordinate 32,558,386 downwards.
ACCAGTTCAATTCCCATCATCCGTCATGTTTCATCTTTGGTTCATGATGTGGCAGGTATAGATGGGTACACATCTTTTCCCCTGCCATATGTTTCACCACCTACACGACTAAGGTAATTAACCGAAATACTGTATTGTGAATTCTGTTTGTGTGTTTTTATGTTCATCTGGCCCTCCCGACTTCATTTGTGGTAAGTGGATGGTTTATTTTCACTACCATATAAATATCAATGACTATTATAGATAATACAGCCATGAAACTGCACTAGCACATTTTCATCAGTTATGATTAAACTATCACTGGTTTTGCCCCTTGTCTCTCCTTCCTGAAGAACTGGATAATGATGACAATGAAACTGCCGTTCAACAATGAAAATAAAATAGGATAGGCAAAATAACATGTCACTTACCACAGATGAATGCAAGAGTCACATGAATTTCATGTGATAGGTCTCAATGTGTACACATCTTTCCCCCCTGCCATATGTCTCGTCTCTTATACGAATAAGTTTACTAACCGAAATATTGCAAAATGTGTTTGTGTTTTTTGTGTCCATCTGGCCCTCTGTGGTAAGTGGTGGGTTGTTTTCCGTATCCTGTTTTGCTTGCTTAGGAATAAGTAAGAGTAAGATGAAATGACACATATTTTGCCGAAAGGTTACTTCTGAGGTTAAATCTCATGATGCAGATGTCGCTGGCATCTGCAACCTAACTTTTATTTGGGTTACTAGTGTTCTTCTATACAATGAACAAGCACCTCAATCTACTTTTTATCTGTACTTTATGAGATGTTCAATATTTTTTATACTCCTTACCTGAGCAGATGAACCTGTACACGTAGTTGCTCCTGCAGTGCGGCTGTCCTCTGACGCCTCTGTTCCTCCATTTGTCTTTCCTTCTCTTCTTCCTCTTGCAGCTGTCTCTCACGCTCACGCAGGGCCTCCATCTCCTCCCGCTCCCTCTGCATGCGCAGCTCCTGTTGCTCCTTTACTTGATCCACCCACGTACGTTGTACATACTGCTGCTGCTTTCTGCGTTCCCACTGGAAGAAACAAACACGGAGAAATTCACAAAACATCTGTACTGGGCAATTGAAACAGAATATATTCTCAGCTAATAAATGCTATATTTAATCTGTAATAGGTTGGTTATTTTTTCTTAGTCCTTATTTGTTCACTTCCCTAAATAATTTTCATTCCAGAAATGAATAGTGATGCAACACATAAAAGAATTTTTCTGATGACTTTTTAAAATCTCCTGTCTACTGGGATTAATGAGAAATACGTATATCAAATGGTCAGTATTAAAATTTAGTTTAACCTGATGACGTTCATTGTTTTATTCTCAACACGAATAATAATCTTTATGCTTCGCCTGTGACAATTCTAAACGAAAATTTCAAAATGTAAGCTGTGAACAAACATGAGACATGGTTCATATGTGTATAACAGATTAATTAAAAATATTTTAAGTACACAATATTTTGATTACAGAATATTACAGTTCATGTGTAACATTATAACTACACATAATTGCCACTGGCGCTTATGTACTGATCCCAGCACATAGGAAGGGAGAGCACAGCTTCAGTGTAGAAAGTCCTGGGTTGCTGAAGGATCCATTTTTTCACAATGTCCCACACTTCTTTGTCCAACTGAACAATTGAAATTTTGACAATAAGTCTCATCACATGGCACAACCTTCCTCCACAGACCACAACAGATGAATCAAGTAAAAATTCCTAACTTCTGATTCTCTGACAGATGCCCGGGATCCCACAGTGCATAAACTTTGCATAACTAAGCTTCTCATGGATAATGTGATGTACAGTTCTCTTGCTTATCAAAAGCTCGGCAGCAATTTCACATGTAGTTTTCTGACATTTCTGACATATGAAATCCTCCACAACTGAAATAGTCACAGGGAGCACCTGCCCAAGCCTGTCCTTGATACTTTTGCTTTACACCAAATAATGGTGCTATTCCAACATTTCCCTCATACTGCTATAAATTTCTGAAGTATATTCACATTTTGCACACAAAAAAATTGATAATAGCAGTTATGCACTGAGCTTTACTGTGTGTCGAAAGTCTGAATAAATATATGATGTTTAAATTGTCAACTGTAAAAATAATTAAAAGTTTTATGGATAACAGATATTTGTGCTGATCTGGTGGAATATATTGTGCATCTGACTGCACAAAACAACTTTCCAGGAATGACGAAACTGTTGTAAGGCTGTTCACTACACATGCACAACTGGGAGAAACAGGAAAAATGCTACACCATCTATTGATAAACACAATGACCAACTGTAATTAGCTACAATGCCACTAGTGAGAAAGTCACCTTTAAATTTGGTCACAACATACAGTATAATATTAGGTGATAGCGGATGAAATATTATCAGTAGAAAACTAATATGTTATTACTGTGGAAAGGTACGATAAATTACATCCAACACTCACCAAAGTTGTGGGAGAAAGGCAGCAGCAACACAAGATAATATACAAACACACAAAAACATAATAGTTCAGGGTTAAGTGGAAAGAAACAGATTCAGACAGGAGGAAAGCAGATCAAAACTTAACTGGCTACAAGAAAAGACCTTGCTTTGTTTTCAGAGAAACCAGCAGCACAAAGCTGATTTTTGGGTAGTATCAATCTGACTTCTTGGCAGATGCATTCATGTGTGGTAATAGGCAAAAGGTCCCACAGTAAAATAAATTAATTGAAAATCGCAAGACAGCATCTGCAATCCATTATGCCTAGGTTCAGTCAAGCACCCAGGAATTGATCATCTGTTTATCCAAGAAACTTTTGTCCAATCTTAAATGTTCCAAAATTTCAAGTTCCACAAGCCAGTCTCCAGTTGAAAATTGGATAAAAAAAATCACCACACATTCAAGGAGTATGGATCAGAATGAAAAATCACCAATTCCGGAACCAAGTCACTCCAATGTTGCTTTCTCAAGCCAGACATATTAGAACATGTAATCTTCTTAGGTTTGTTGAATACTGATAAGCTGTGATTGGAAAGCTATCAAATAGAAATCTGGGTCATTTGTGACCCACTGGGGAAAAAAATAGTAATCTCATTTCTAAGTTTGTAAATATGTTCTGTTTTTTTTCAGAAATGAGAACTAAAGCTGTAACAGGTTTGCAAAGAATATGCCGAAACAGTGCCAAATCTAGGGGAAGTCAAATCGGGGCACTTGTCCCAGGCAGCAAGTTCAGGAGGGTGGCAAAATCGTGTTTGAATGGTGGCAAATTTACATCACGGCAATCCTTTCTTTTTTTTCTTTTTAGCTCTGCTACTGGTGACAATGTGTGGCAATATGGGTGGCAGTTGGACATGGCCTGGCTCGAAAAATTCATAGATCTGCCCCTGTGCCCAAGTCATGAATGTTGTGATTATTACACATAGATCACTCAGTGAAAAGATTCTTTCAATCAAACTAAACATCATGTTAGCTTATGAGGAGTTTGAAGCCAGAACTAAAGAGATATTTGAAGGGGAAGGATTCAGTGATTGGAAGATAGGCACAAGTACAGTGGAGTATAAATGGGTAGAAGAATGTGAGCAGCTGGACAGGATATCTAGCTGGGTAGATCATCAAGGGATGAAGATAAATGGAAAAATAGAATCAGTTTATCAAGCACACATATAAAAACTGTATTTTGATCATCATTGTAAGGTGGGGAAAGAACTGCTTTGGGAAGACTTAAAATGTAAATATCTTGGCATTATATTTGATAACAAACTCAACTGGGCAAGACCCATTGGGCATGTAGTAACAAAAGGTTTCAAAATCCTTCACTTGTTGCAGAGAATGTGAGGGGATGTACCAGAGAAGTAAGGGAATAGGGTTACAAAACACTGGTCAGTCCATTGCTTGAATATGATAGCGAGAATGGGATCCACATTTTGGGTATCAAATACAGGAGTTGGAGGAAGTGCAAAGAAGGGTTGCTAGATTTGTCTCTGGAAATTGCTAAAGAATTCAATCAGTAACTGATGTGATAATGGAGCTGGAGTGCAATTCATTGGCAGACAGGAGGAGGATGAAGAAAGTCATCGGAGTGCACAAGGCATATATTGGTGATGACATGTGGAAAGATATCGATGGAAGAATTCATAGACAAGCATGGTAGGGAAAAGATGACTGTGGCCAGAAGATGGCACTCAATTTCAGGCACAAGGATGTAGGAAACATTTTCTTTTGTTGGTAAGAGGGTCAGGGACTGGAATAAATTATGAAGGGTAGTGATGAATAATTCACTAAAAACTCTTAATGAAGTTAGAAATAAAATTCGTTGATGTAAAGTGTACAAGAAAGAGGAAATGCGACTGAGGTGTAAAATCCATCGCAGTCAAATTAAAGCTACATTGAAATTAATAATATCATTTAAAAAGAAAAATAGGGTGCCAAAAAGAAATAAAAGGCATGTATAACAAACATTTATGATAGTAAACATTGTTGAAAGTGGTCTGGTAGCTTAGCACTCACATCCCTTTCTTGAAAAGTGAAGTCTCAAATTGAAGTCCCATTATGGGTTGGATTTTCCATAGGTCCTGAGCATTACCTGTTGGAAAGAGAGGGGTGGGAGAGAAGGAACAGGCAATACACTGACTCAGTTTGCTTTCTTTGGTAGCAGTCATCCAATCATTAGGTTGAGTTTTAAACGGTTGAAAGCTTATGTACTTTGGTAATGGCTGCAGCCATCAATTCTTTTCTAACATTTTTTTCTTCTGGTACATCTATATTTTAATATAAACACAACTGCTAAGTTGACAACAATAGGTTTTAACAGTCAATAGGTTCGTACGATCGAATGAAATATGTAAAGTAATTTTGAAAAATCGAAAATACAGAAAATAATGCTATACCAGCTAACATCGTCAAGTTTTGGCAGGACTCAGTCAATTGATACCTTCTGCGAGTTGTCGTTGTTTATCTATTACATAATATTTTTATTTGATATGAAACAGTGTTTTATTTAAGTTTCCATGAAAAAACTTAAACAAAAAAAACTATGACGTCTAAATAATACCAAAGAACCGAAGTTCTCTTGTTAGAACGCTGGTGGGCAGAAGGAAATGAGTTTCTCATCACAGTTACTCTATGAAGAGTGATCAGAAACTAAGACAACAAGGCCAATATTCCCGGAGTGTCATTTGGTATAGAGAAATTAGTTAGTAATCCTATGATGTGGGATGCAGAGTTTCAGCCACCTACAGCGCTAGTTGTAGCTAAATACAAATGGCGGCTTGTTTGGAAAACTCGTCTCGTGAAGAAATCCCTCAGTTGTTTGATTTCTGTTGGCGAACCATGTAACCGCGGCTGAAATTAGTTTGCAGCCAGAAGAGAAAACATCACCAATGAGGATTGCAATGACCGACCCAGCACGGCATCACCATCCTCCCTAGCCCAGACCTCGCGCAAGCTATTATCACCTTTTTCCTCACTTGAAGGAGAACCTAGGTGGCCAATGATTCGCTTCAGACGAGGAGGTGAAATATTTTGCGATGACATGGCTGAACATAAAAACGAAGTTTCTCTCGGCATTGAGAATTTATGAAATGCTCTTGGGTAAGAGTTGTGTGATAACACTTCCTTAACACGACTAGTTACCCGAGAGCATTTCATAAACGTGGCTGAACATGATAGGGCAGGATTTTTAGAGGGAGGGGTTATTAAAACTCATACCACGAAGTGACAAGTTTCTGGAGACTATGCAAGGGCGTAGCTATCGGAGGGCTAGGCGGTGCCGTGCCCCGGGGCCCCCAAGTTCAAGGGGCTGCCAAGTGCAGCTCAGGGGGACCCCAAGTGCAGCTCAGGGGGCCCTCAAGTGCAGCTCAGGGGGCCCTCAAGCGCTGCTCAGGGGACCCCCTAAAGCTCAGGGAGTCCCTGCCAGCAAACCTCTTAAGACTTGGAAGAGAAAAAAAAAAAAAAAAATAGTCGCCCATCTCGTGTGAGGGCCTGCGCCTACCTCCCTGAGCAGCGGCTGGCCGCGGGCCCACTGCTGGTAGAGGCGCAGTTCGGACTCCCTGCGGCGCGCCTCCTCGTCCCGTCTGCGCAGCTCTGCCGACGCCGCCGTCGCCTCCCTCAGCCGCTCCTCTGGGACACCCCGAACGCCTGCCCGCCTCCGAGACTCGCGCTCTGCATACAGCGCCTGCCTCTCCGCCTCCAGCTGCCGCCGCAAGCGCCCCCTCCGCACTTCCAATTGTGCTTCTCGCACTCGAGTGGCCTGCGCCTGCTCCAAGGTCCTCTGCCTGAGCAATAGTTAAGAAAACTTTGTAACTAGAAAAGTTGCAACTCCAGTTTTCACCGTTAAATACACATCGAAATGCCAACTGATAAAGCCGCAGGGGTATTTGACACAAAAAGCCGATCAAAAGTCAATTTTTTTTTTTTAGCAAAATCCATGAACCCGTATCTACTTGACTCGAGGCAAATGTCTATAGAATAACAATCAGCTATGTTTTTTAGATAAGCTTCATTCCCCACCCCGTTAACAGTCATCTTCTGAGCACATTGCAAAACCCATTTACTGTTACCAAGCAAATACAAGAAAATTATAAGTTGTACCAATTTAATTTGTGAGTGATGTTAAGTGAGTAGCGGTGATTTTAATCATGATATTGTTCAGCCAGGTACCTAGAATTGAAATAATAGTAACATACATCCAAACGTATCGCACAACTTTATATCTGTACATTTTTGTAAGCTGACTCATTTTGTACTGATTTTTTTATTACAAAAAGTATTAAAGTGTGATTTTGTTATATTTCCGGACCTTTCCCGAGTCTGATTTTTTGTATGGTATTAGTTTAGTGTACTATCTTGATGTTTCATTGCAAATTAGGTGCCAAAAAATGCCAAACGTATATTTATTCGAAACAAATCTAGATTATTTACAATGAAACAAACCTATTTTTTTCCGTTACATTAATTCATCTAAGATTTTCTTTGTTATGGGCTCTTCTGGTATCATGCTCATGACCCGAAAAGTTATTTATGATATGAGTAAACATGAGAAAGGAAATGATTTCGTGAAAAAGTTGGAATTAGTCGAGGAAAATATTTTAAATCAACCGCCATTCACGGTCGAACAAACGGAACAGTTCGAAGAAAAGTTTTCAAGACTTAAATTGGAAATTAAAAGAAAATGGCAGGCTGCTAAGAGAACTGAGAGTGTGTTTTTAAAGAAATACCGTGATTGGTTCAAAAGATGTATCGAAATCCCCATTAAAAATCCAGTCCGACCACTGTGGGTCGGACTAGAAAATCTTTCGATGATTTGACCGATTTTATAGCAAATGATGTCCGCAGAAATAATAGGTATTAACAAAACATTGATTGACAGGTTTTATACTATTATGTGAATGATATATAGTGGGCACAAGATAGATATATATATATAGGAAATTATTCCCCACTGCCACGAGAAATTTAAGACGTACTGTACATTGAACTGTACTCGTGGCATCCAATGGCACCTCTACAAGAAGTACTGATTGAGGGCCCACTTATAATAGAGTATACACTTTTGCCTATAGGAACTTTGTCAGAAGCAGCAGCAGAAGCTATAAATAAATATTTTCGACAATTTAGGGAGAGACACTCCCGAAAACTTAGATGTCATTAATAGGCTTTCATTAACTTAGGATCCGTATTTGAGCTTTATCAAGTACAAACCCCCAAAACTTCTAAATCATTCAATCTAGAAATTATTAAAATACTATTTTAATGGGACCCGAGTACTCAAGAAGAGAACGAGCCATAAGGTGAAGGTTCCGACGACGAAGGATGGGACGGTTCGTCAGAATGATATTTTAGTGTACATGTATGATTATTGTTTAAGTATTTTGAAAATATTCGCTTAATATATTATAAAGTGTATGAACACGGTACTTGTTCTTTATTATTACTCCTACTTCACAGTTACAAGTTCTAATACACAAAAGAAGCGAAACAAAAATCCAAATTACATATAAATAATTTTGATCGACTTTTTGTGTCAAATACCCCTGTGTGCGTCGGAGCAATAAATGTTTGTTATTACGGATGTGTAACTGGTTACTCTAGTTACGTTTTCGTAACTGAAGAGTGTTACACAAATAAACACAGTTTCACTGTCTTAATGTCATATCATCGGCTGTTATAACATCAGACTTCGTCATTTAAATTTCCTCTTTTTTATCATTTTTCTAATTACAAGCTCACTATTAATCTTGTCTTCTTATAAGTGGATGATTCCAGATAGTCATCTGTCCTAAACCATAGAATATGCACCCTCCCCTCCCCCCTCTTAAAACTTTATGGCTCGTCATTAGAGCCAGGGAAGGATGGGGAGCAAGGAACGGATAGGAAGTCGACCATGATCTTTGAAGAGTCCATTCCGTCGTTCGCCTGGAGTGATTTTTGGAAATCATGGAAAATTGAAACTTGGATCGGCGAACGGGAATATAAACCTGCGAGCTCCAGAATGCCAGATCCAAGCAGTTTTTTCTGATTCTGACATCTTGCTAGTCATGAACACAACAATACAGTGTTAAGCAGCTAATTTATACTTATGAAGAAATAATAAGATTAACGCTGTACTTACTGCTGCTTGTAATACTCGGGTGACGCCCAGGCGTCTAGCTGGGAGGCCTTGCGGTCCCAGTCGCTGAAATACCGAGACACACACCCCCAGCGCTCCAAGCGGTCGTGCTCTGCATTACGCCGCCTCACCAGTGCCTCCTCCTGCAGCTGTAGCAGCCGACGAGCGCAGGGTGCAGTGCGCCTGGCAAGCAAACAGCAATACCGATAAACATGTGTTCTTATTCAGGGTTTAGAATGGCGGTAGTTAATGTTAACAATGTGTTACGCTTTAAATATATTACTAACAGTTTTCAAACGAAAAAAGAAGCAAATAGCAGTAAAGTGATTAAATATAATGGCAACTGAATGACACAAACTGATCAAAAACACCGTAGTTTAACCCACTACGCGACAGAGGCTGAAATCATCTCATGGGCATATCTGGACTCTTTGAATTACCTTCAACACATGAAAAGTTACATTTTTCGTGTTTTATAATTCATTGTGTGGCATCATACATTTTGTAATTTTAAATTTAGAACACGATTAAAATATCAGCTCCGACGTGACGTCACGAAGTTTATGATTCCCCTCCCTGTAATTTATGGATGGCCCCTTACAAAAGGCATCGGCGTTTTCTTAGCTTCAACATCCCGATAACTGGTAATCATGCTGGAGGAAAATGGGATTTATTTATTTGTCGTATGGCTAAGCAACTAATCTAATACGTATAAATATATACAATATATACAACAAGAACGTTGATAGCATTCACAAACTGATGCCCAGTTGTTGCAGCCATTCTATGAAGGCTGAAAACATCTTTAAATGGTCCATAATACTTCCTTGATGATATGCTCCACTCTCTGGGAAGGAGCTCCTCAGGAGAATCTTGAACATCCCACTTATAGAGCATGACGTTGCATTTGGTGTGGCCTGCTCTTAGGCGGTTTAGTTTGACCCGCTGGTCTCTCTTCAGGTGGAATCCAGAAGTCCAGTTGTGGGATCTTTAATATCTGGATGTTTCACAGATGCAGAGTCATTTAGGACCTCGTGTATTGGGAGGTCCTGTGGATGGTCAGGAAGGTGTAGTTTTATCCACTCACGTCCGTTGCTTCTTGGTGTCTTATCTCTGGAGGTGGTATTTTTCTCATTAGATGCAACCAGGGGACCGGGGTGGATTTTAGTGTGCCAGTTATTACTCTAATCCATTCGTTCAGATGGATGTCGATTTTTCCAGTGTGAGCACTACGTTGCCACACTGAAGCACAGTACTCAGCAACAGGGTAAACCATGGTGAGAGCGAATGTTCGTAGTGAGTCCGCATCAGCTCCCCATGAAGTACCAGCTAACTTCTTCATGATGTTGTTCCGTGTTTTACGTTTCTGACTTTTGTTTTCCAGGTATTCTTTTTTTTATGTTAAGGAACGGTCTAAGGTGATGCCAAGATAGCCAAGATATTTAGGATAGAAATTATGTTTCACTCGCAGAAGTTCACTTTGAGCTGCTGATGCAGTGCTGCCTGCCACTTGGCTTTGAATATCCGTAGATGGCCAATAAAATTTCCGTAGATTTGGTACAAAAATCCGGAGACTTGCAAATTAAAAGACTGAAACAATAATTACTGAAGAGAGAGTCAAAATTAAGAATACTTTTTATTTCCAGGTCTTTAAAATTACAAAAATAATATTCTACATTGAAAGTAAGAAATATCTCTGAACATATTTTTTTTATACATCGTCACTTTCATCACTGCTGCTATGCCAAGTGGTTGTTTTATTTTTCCACAGTGACCATACTTTTTCTTTGTTGACATTAAATTTAGAATATCTACTGTAACAGAAAATGTTAAAAACTACTGCCCCTTTGATTCTCGGATAATGATTAAACCTTCTTGGAAGGCACTGTTTTGTAAGCCGTGCCAACGAGCGTGTCACCGTGCATAAAGAGTGCGCCGATAGTTTTGTGTTACGGTCTTTTAAGATCTATAAAATCTCTAATCAAACAAAATATGAGCTTTATTTCAATCGTTGGTTCACACGAGCGGTTGCAAGGAATGGATTCACAGTTATTGACAATTCTGTAATGCATTAACACTTTACACTCAAAATTTAACAAAACGCTGATATAAGGAAAAATCAACAAATGATACAAAGTGACAAAAATCCGTAGATATTTTAACAAAATCCGAAAATCCTAAATTTTCATCAAAATCCGTAGATCTACGGATAAATCCGTAGAAATGGCAGCACTGTGCTGATGTGCTATACTGTTCAAGTGGAATGCGCATACTTCTGTTTTCATCGGCTTCGGACAAAGTCTCCACTTCATATAGTGTGCATTCAAGGTTTCTTAAGTCGTTTGAGAGAGTGTTTCACCTTCCTCTAATGTGGCAGTTTGGACAGCGATGGCTAAGTCGTCAGCAGAGCAGAATTTATTGCCGGTTGTTTCGGGCATGTCTCTGGTGGACAAATTGAAGAGCAATGGAGCTAGTATTGACCCTTGAGGTAACCCATTTTTTATTGTAAATGACTTACTTATCTTTTGTCCAACAATTACCTTGATATATCGGTTGCTCAGCATGTTCTTCAAAAGTGATGTTAGTTTCCTGCAGGGTACATGTTTTTTAAGTAGCGGTCCATCCAGCCAAACAGGATCATATGCCGCTGTAAGATCGACAAAGACTACTGTCAGAACCCCGCCCCCCCTCCTTTTCCACGTTGCCTTGCGTATCTTTCTCCACCTTCCTAGACCTAGCACGTAGTTCATAGACACACCCCAAGAAGTGTTTTTCGAAAAATCGGAATGGTTAGACTTCCCCATACCCATTCTCCCGTACAAATTTCTCATCCGTGAGGTCGCTTCGGCTCATCTAGTGGGTAATTTGGTGACCCCTAATGCTGCGTCTGAGAATCGTGGTCGTTACACGCTGCGAAATGAGCCATTGAGAATGGCGGCTCCGCTTTTGGTTAACTGTTTCCACTAGCTCACTTGGTCGGTAACGAGCAAATAAGTCGCCCTGGACTTCTGAAATCCAGCCTCAATATATGATGTCAGTGCCAATACTTGTTCACAATACCTCCGTTTTAGTCTGAAACCTGCCTGGCATGTTGGTGTTATGTTATTTATTATTCCTTGAATACAGTTTTGAATGAGGCGTTCTAGAAGCTTATAGCAAACACTGAGTAGAGCAATGGGTCGATAGCTTGAAGCATCAACTGCTGGTTTGCCTGATTTGAGGATTTGGAAAGCAGGGGTAAGATTGCAGGATACAGAATGATAGAGAGACACCCCTCTCTCTCTCCTATACAGGGATCAGCTCCTATGTATGCCAAAAGTAACATTTGCAATATCTCGGAAGTGAGCTGTCAAAAATTCAATGAAATAGGAAAGCGGGTAATGTGGCGCCATAATACTTTTTTCCCACCATTCTACATCTAATTTATACAGTTATAATGCTAATCTGTTAATGGGTATTCAAAATCGACCGAACAGTCACGTACAATATAAGAGCAGCTTGAAATTATATTTGAGGAATAAAGGAATATTCCAGAAAACACGTGATTACCTCTTACAGCAAAACTTCCTTATCTCCCAAAGTATTTGTTGTCTGGTGTTTCCTTTTTTTCCCCTTTTCTTTATTTGACCTTTGTGACCTCACAGACATCTTATAATTACAGGTCACATCCTTGTACATTTATAAATACATTACAAATAATTCATCAATTTGAATTGGGCACAACGAGTGAACACAAATTATTCTCTAAGTATTGAATGAGAATTGCCGTTATACTGCCTGTAGCCCTTGTCTCGTAATGCGCTGCGAGTACTTGAACAGGAGATGCACACGTAAATGAGGAGCAGTAAGATTCACGAGTTGTTCTGCAGCCAACCGATTTATTTATTTCTCATGTCCAGGACATAACATTACAAGTTTAAACAAAAAACAAATAAAATTAATTAATTAATATTAAGCTTATGGACTATGGAACACAATTAAATGGAATGTGACCAGAATTCCGCAATCCTGATGGTATTCTCATTTGCCCTAAAAAGGTCGTCGATAGTGCAGGTTTCGGGTAGATTCCTGCATACCAGAAGATGTTGTGAGTCCTGCAGCTCACCACATTCAAATAGTTCGTTTTCAGCAGTGTAACCCCATTTTTCGATATTTGATCTGCATCGGGACACTTCAGTTCTTAATCTATTTAGTGCTTTCCATATGACATATGGCTGATTACACCCCACGACCGGTGCCTCTTTGATATTCCTCCATTGCCCTTCAGGCAACGAATTTCGCCATAGTTCTACACGGCGTGCTCTAGGTGAAGATTTTATGGCTGTAGTTCACTGTAAGAAGCTCTTTCTTGACTTTAGCCTTGCGGGTTGAGGTTCGTGTCCAAACAAAGGGTGTCTGGGGTCTGTTTCCTGTTTCTTCTTCTCCATCTCTGCAGCTGTTTTCCTTCGAATGTCAGGGGGTGCTATACCCATGATTTGGTATATTTTGCTGACAGGAGTTGATTTTAGGCAACCTGTTACTATGTGGCCGGTATCACTCAGTGCTATATCAACCTGCCTAGCATGTGCAGAGTTTTGCCAGACTGGTGCTGAGTATTCTGCTGCAGAAAAACTGAGTGCCAGGGCAGATGTATGAAGCACATTTGGCTTTGCTCCCCAGAAGGTACTTGTAAGTTTTCGGCTGATGTTGCTCCGCGCGGATACTTTGAGTTTCAGATCCTCACAATGGACTTTGAATGTAAGAGAGCGATTAAGCTTTACTCCCAGATATTTTAGAGTATCGCAATGTAATAGTTGCTGTCCCCTCCAGTTGATGTTCAACTTCCTTCTGGCTTCTCTGTTTCTCAGGTGGAATGCACAGACCTGTGTTTTTCCAGTGTTGGGCTTCAAGTGATTAGCATCATAATACTTTGCCATATCCTCAAGAGCTGTTGTCAGCTTCACCTCCACCGGTACAAAGCTTGTGCCTTCAGCTGCAGTTGCTGTGTCAGCAGCATAAATAAATGCTCTTGTTCCTGGAATAATTGGTTGGTCATTTGTATAAATGTTGTACAAGAGCGAGGTCAGCACACTACCCTGAGGGAGGCCATTCTTCTTAGTTCTCCAGCGACTCTTCTTATTGTGGAGGTTGGGGACCGTGCACAAACTACGTGGCTCGGTCCAGGGGTGGAGGGAGGGGTTTGCTGGAAGGCTACGCTGGGCTACGTGGGGGGAGGGGGGTTTCCGAGTCAGGCCACGTAGCTTTCCTTTCATTACATTTTTCACAGTTAAAATGAGGAACAGAACCCACAATTGCAAGTGAATACTTATTTCCCACAGTTAATTATCTATTTAAATAGACTGACAAGAGAAAACAGCACAAAATGTCTTCTGGAATCAAAAGGGGAAAAAAGCTACGTGCTAAGTGGGGGGGGGGGTAGAGGCAAAAGCTTCGTAGGGCTACGTGGGGGGGAAAGGGGTTCACAGGAGGGCAAAATGGAGCTACGTGGTTTATGCACGCTCCCTTGACGTAAAACCTTCTGTATTGTCGTAAACACTGGACGACTTGTGTAAGATGGTAGTCTTTTGTGGTGGAGTATACCTTACTTATCAACATTTGTGGTTGACTGTATCATATGCCGCTGTGAGATCGATGAATGCCACACCCGTAACCTGTCCTCTTTCTTACCCGTCCTATACTGTGTCCAGTTTAAGAATTTGGCCGCAGATGACCAACCAGGTGGAAAACCAGCCTGCTCCTTTATGAGCATTTTGTCAATGCACTCTGAGATACGGTTGAGAATCAATCTCTTCAAGACTTTGTATAAATGACAAATGAGTGAAACTGGTAGGAAGTTTTTTTGGATCTGTTGGTTCCTTTCCAGGCTTTAGCAGTGCCACAACTTTGGCTTTCCGCCATATCTTGGCGATCTATAAGCTGGAGAAGCAGGCATTCATTAAATTCAGGATCCACTGCTATGTAGCTGGCCCAAACATTTTAATTTGCTCTGTTCTCAGGTCATCTAAGCCTGCAGCTTTGCCTGCAAAACGGCTTCCAGTTCTACCAATGTGAATGGATTCCCAAGATGGTCTTGCTCCTCATAGTGACTTTGGAGCTTTCTGTTTTCAGGTATTCTTCTAGTCTTTCCATTCAGCAGTAGTTGGTGTGCTATTTGATTTGGACTAACTTTAAGGAGGTTAGGCGGAGTGCTACTTGGATCACTATTGGGGTTCTTCAGTAATTTCCAAGCCTTACGACTGTTCTGTGTCTTGTCTAACTCTGACATTAAATGACACCATTTACCTCTTCTAGCAGTAAATATAGCGTGTAGGAGATCTTCCCCTGTCTGTATGGTTTCTTCAGAGAAAAGGATCTTCTTCGTATAGGTACTGTAAGACACCCTTTAGTTCACCAAAGGCACGCCCGTTAGCTATCCCCAGTAGTAAAATATTCTATAGACCGATTGTGAAGTCACTTATGCTGAACTTAGAAATTTCGGGAAGAGTAGTTGTCAACTTGAAGGAATTTTTCTGCAGTCATTTCCACAGTGAAAACTCATCATTAGAATCATTTTATCGGTAAAAACTTATTTTAATAGATAATTCAGTTTGTTCACGTTTTGAAACACGCGATTAGAAAAGTAAAAATCTAAGATTTGAAATATCTTTGAATTGAGTAAAGCTACAGCTGAACTTTCATCAACAGCTATAGTCAGCATTGTCCCGAATATTTTGATAGTAATATTAACTAATTTGGCAAAGTTTAATTAGCAGTTTTAATTAAGAGAAAAAATGAGCTTTTTAACTAAAAGGAATACAATTGAGAAATTTATATCAGTAGATAGCCTAAATTAAGACGATTACGAATATATAATGATTTTGTAAGACTGGAGATTTTCTCGGCGTTGTAAATGAATAAAATTTTCTCGGGTAGCTAGCCGAGAAAATTTTATTCATTATAATGATTTTGGTAAAAAGTTTAAGCATATGTCAGAAAATTAAGTTTCTAAATGTAGATTATCGCTCATTGTTGTTGTAGTTCGATAAAGTTTGCAAAGTTAGTCACATGATAGACTTCAATTTTAAGTCTATAGAAACCTTTTTGAATGCTAAATGAAATTAAAACAGATAGAACATGATCATAGGAGCCCTTGTATAAATTGCAAGTTAAACTATTTCGTACTTAGGGAGATATTAATTAAAGAAAAAAATTACTGACGTAATAGGCCATGGCAAGCTTATAAAAGGCAATGCAACCACCATGATTTGTCTCATTCTTACGCCGGAAAGTGATTGCGTAACTTCACACTAGTCAGCGGGGCGAACTGCTCCGAGCGGTAGTGGTTTCGTCAGGCTCCATCCATCATTCTTCCCTTGCCCTTAGGCAAGGAAATTCACTGTGGGAAGTTCTTGCCAATTTGGCATCACCTTCCTTCGTTACGTTTTGTGGCTTTGTTATTTGCTTTTTTGATTTATCCTTTCTTTTGGAGCATTGCTGGTCCATGGGTGTAGGCTTGTCTCGATTGGGCACCTGTCGCTTTACGGCGACGTCTGTCCCTTCGGTTGCTGGTGTTGGTTTGCTGCGGTAGCGACTGCGTGTGCAGTCACTGCCGCGACCATCTCCGGGATTTGCTGAATGGCGTCGGTCACTGCTTGCGCCAGCTGACGAAAAGCAGCGGCCGACGTATCTGCTGCGGGAGGCGGGGGCGGCTTGCGCGTCCCTCTCGCCTTGGGGTCCGGTGGCCAAGTGGTGCTGGCGGGCGGCGCACAGTGGTCTGAAATCCCGAAAAGCTGGCCAAAAGTAAAAAAAAAAAAAAAAAAAAAAAATACTATTTAGGAACTTTGACTTTACTAGTTCCATAGAGCGTTATTTCTTTGAAGTAAATCACGTGTCGGTTTCGCTTTGTGACTCGTTTGAAAGTGCCGACGCGACGTGGCGAGAACATCTGGCGAGTTGTAGCTCATACCGAAAATAAGCGATTAGTTGGAAAGAAAAGGGCGAAAATTCACAATTCTTTTAAATATAATAAGTGATTGTGTACAGAACGACGTGGTGTTGCGAACATTTGAATTCGCAAAATGGATTCACCCCCACAATGTAAGAAAAATAATAATCTACATTAAACGAATTATTTAAATTTCAAGTTGAAAAAAGTTTGTGTGTTCTGTCGTGTTCGGTCGAATCTCTTATGCCACCTTATAGCCTAAATTGTATTTGATATTTATTTTAAAAAATTGGCTGCTACTAGCTGCTATTCTGTTAATAATATAATTTTTTGTGTTAACATGCATAACGACAAAATTGTTGATCAGGTAAATAATTGAAGGTTTGAATACGGCCATGACTTTTCGTCGTATTTCGGTAATACTTTCAGGTTCCAGTGTATTTGAGGACTGATTTATCAGAATGAAATTTAACAGAATCATTAATAAATCGATTAAAAAATTAAAAGATTATAATAAATTACAGTATTTTTTAAATACATTTTTAATGGATTTTAAATGTTTCAGAATGTACATCTACTACATGTATAGAGATTTATAGAAAAGAAATTATTTTACTACTAAAAGGAAAACTACACAATGATGTTGCAGACATTGTTGCAACAATTGAAATGCGTATATCTGATGAAACAAAAGTAACTATTTAGGAACTTCCACTTTACGAGTTCCATAGAGCGGTATTTCTTTGATGTAAATCACGTGTCGGTTTCGCTTTGTGACTCATGCAGAAGGGCATAGACGCGTTTGAAAGTGCGCAAGAATCGTGCAATAAATATATTAAAAGTTTTCGGGAAGATTTCTCGCGAAAATGCAGCCGCCAAGAAACGATGGAGGATGTATTTTTGTGACTTTTAGTTTCCTCAAACCCCTTTATTACGAGCCTCAGGAAATTGCTACAAAAAAAGTTGAGTTCGCTGTCAATAGACGCATTAGAGCAGTGTTTCCCAACCTTTTTTGGGTCATGTCCCACTTTATATTTTTTTTTGCCCCCCATACCTAATTTTTAATTAAAAAAATATTTTGCTAACATCAAACGAAACTATACCTAATAATTATTTAGAGCACTATTTTAAGAATTTGCTTTTTTGCTATATTTTGTATCTATATCTAGCATTGCATTAAAATAAAACCAAGAGAAAGCGGTAAAGTCGTATCAAGTCAATTTCTAAATTGCCCCCCTAAAAAAACCAAATTGCCCCCCTGTGGGGCGTGGGCCCCACGTTGGGAAACACTGCATTAGAGCTACTCAATCCGCCAGATATCGCAACACATTGCTCTGATGTAACTGATTCTGTGACGGATGAATCAACGACAGATTGTTGTGATTCCGATAGCGAATAAAAGGTACCTTGTTTCTTATTAAGCAATCGAATTTTTATACAAATAAAAAAATGTTTATAAGTAAAATTGCATAAAACTATTTTTCTTTTTTCTTCAACAATACAATTTTAGACATTTTTAATAAAATATTATCAATAAGCAATTTTGTTTTTTATTTTAAAAATGAAATATATATTTACGTCCTCATAAGTCCCGTTTCATTATAATTTTTTTTTATTTTTTTGATAAAGATACTATTTTTCTGTTTGTAAAAATGTCCACCACAATGGCTTTGCCATTTTTATATTATAAGAGCTAATTTTAATCAGTATTAACAAAAGTCGTGATACATGCAATATCGTATGACATATTGTTTTAATTTTTTTCATTATCACCGATTTCATATACTTATAGGATATTTTATGCATTCAACATAATTTTTTGTAATAGCATCCGCCATTTTGAAGCCGCCATTTTGTTTTTTTCAACAAATAATGTCCAGCAGATTTTTGATGACAGATATTAAACCACCCCATATTTATACTATTTTTTTTTAGATAATCTGCCATTTTAAATATTTTCTGCCATTTTGGAACCGACATTTTGTTTATTTTTATTTATTTTTTTATAATTGACGTAGATATTCGTTATCAGCGACCTAGACAGATCATGTATACAAATTTTCATGAAGATTGAACAATTATTTATATTTTGGCCAGCTTTTCGGGATTTCAGACCACTGTGCGGCGTCGGTCGACTATAGTGCCAGCTGGTAGTGGTTTCGGACAGTTCCAACATGCCTTTATAGCAGTGTACTAACTAATGTTAGGGGGACTTGGTGAGTTTGTCTTCTCGTATGAATGTGTTTAACCTGTTCTCTTCAATGAAATGTGTTCGATGCTTTATCGACGTATCTGGTACCGACAATGTACAAGTGAACTTCAAGAATATAAGTATTGTGTTACTCTGAAACCGTGTCAAGTGACTTTATTTCAATTACCCTTCGCATTTGGGGTTTAATACGAATGCATGGTAGCCAATTTCTTAAATATTTTAAGTACCAGAAGTCTACACATGGTCATGAACTTAGCTGTTCACAGTTCAGGCAAAAGTGTTAATCCCCCAATGAACCTTTCCGCCTGACAGTACCCGTATCTCTCAAGAAGAAACTTGGAGTCATTATCCAGTCCAGAGAAATAAGTTGTTCTGCACCCTCGAGGAATATGTTTGCGTGAGATGGCGTTAACTATTAATTTATTGTATATATTTGGAGATTGGTCGAGGTTTAGAACTTCCTCATCTAGTTCTTGAGAGAACTTTCCCCACTGTGTTCGTTTGAAAATAAATCTTCTTTTAAATTAGACAGACTGTGGCTCTCCTACTGCTTCAATAGTGCAGATAATTGGTCTATGTTGCGTACGTGGGATTGGCTCCATAACAGTCTTCTTTGACTGTTGGGCAATGTGTTCACTTACAAAGATGCTATCTGGGTTATATCCACCCTTCCATCTTCCACTAATGAAAGATGGTGGCATCTTTGGGTCATGTATTAGAATTAAGCCCATACTTTCAACCTATTCTTCAAAGTCCTCTCCATTTTTATCATTCTCCCTGTAGCCCCAGGATGTGCTGTGGCAATTGAAGTAGCCCATAACAATCTTTGTTGGGAGTGGAAATTAGGTGGTCCTGTGAAGCTAAATTCGGCATTTGGTGGCATATACACAGATGTCACGGTGCATGATTTGATTTCGGTGGTCAGTATCTCTATTTCTCCATCTGAGGTTACCCCTGTTGAAAGAATCTTTAGATCTGGTTTGACGAAAACTGCACTGCCATACTTTTCACTTGGTCTCTCATTAATAAGGTCCATTCCATTGATTATTGGCTTTCTGTCATTTGGGCCTCTATTTCTCTCTTGAACCAATAAAAAGTCAGATTTTAGGTGTTTACAGATATTAGATAGTAAAATCTCTTTCTCTGATGATATACCTTCGATGTTTATTGATATAATCGAAAGGGCTGGCTTTGACAAAAACCGTTTAGTTTGACATTTGTCCTGGTGGTGGAAGGATCTGCCATTAGGGTTATTCTTAATGTTGCCCAGGGTAAGCCCGATCGTATTAGCTTTCATATTTCACTATTATGCACGATCTTCGAGGAGGCTCCTTCCATGTAGCCAACCAATGAATGACGGGAAGTAGTGATCATATTGCCATTCGGTCTTCCAAAAACTGTCACCACCTATCCTTGAAGAAAAAATTCATTGGAAAAAAGTTAACCATTAAACCTTGAAATATGTGAAGGAGAATATCATCATCACTGACTTATAAAGCTTTAAAAGTTACGAGCTGAGCAACGTATAACTGGTAGTTACGCTGTTAGTCCCGGTTGTTATGCGTGAGCTTTCGCCATCTCTCCTTGTTGGCAATGAAACATGATTTGGTTACATCCTATCTGCAAACTGGAGAATTCAATACATTGATGCGTGCAGGTGTTTTTGGAAGCAACAATAGTTAAATTTTAGTCTAACAAAGGTGAACATATTTAAGTAAATTTTGTTTGATGCCACTGTTCCTTAGGACGTGTCATTCCACGCCCCACAGTTTTGGCTGTGTTTTGCCTCTGATAGCTGTTATCTCTGCAGCTGGTCCACTTTTTAATTTCCATTCATTCCAGTGTGCGCCTTCACCCATATAAATTCAATCCGTTTGCCCATTTCTTCCAACTCTGCCAAAGGATTTTTATGTCGGATGGCTCCACCATGCATTTCTTCTGCGATGGTGAAGAGACTGCAAAACGCTATTTTGGAACTAATATTCCTCACATTTCAAAGATCTCAACCATTTCTGTAGTGAAAACTGAGGGCTCATTGTGGTGTGTGTTTCCAAGTGCGCAAGCGTATCAACAAAGGCTCAGCGCAGGGTATTGCTGATCTTAGAGATTCAATATAGAATATAGGGGGTGTAAGGGTTTGGGAGAGACTATACTAGTCTTTTCAAACCAAATGTCAACCTCTCCTTCACGTGGTGCACCCTGTTTGCACGGACGAGGCTCTGGCGACTGAAAGATTCCCGGTATAAGGAGTCACCCACTGCTTGCCAACGACCTCTGAAAAGAGGGCGGAAGAGCGGGGAGCGGTTCAGGGCACCCTCTTGCCCTTGGGGTTGGAAACGGCCCCTAAAGGCGGATGAATCATAAATGATCAACGGCATGGGGATGCAGAAGGCAACGGGAAACCACTGCATTAAAGACCCAAAGAGTATCCCGAGGACATGTAATCCTCTCAAATTACATATATCATGATGGCTTCTTCCTGGGTAAAATATTCCGGAGGTAAAATATTCCCCCAATCGGATCTCCGGGTGGGGACTGCTAAGCGAGGAGTCATCAGAATGGATAGAAACATTCTACGAGTCGGAGCGTGGAATGTTAGAAGTCTTAATAGGGCAGGTACGTTAGAAATCTTAAAAAGGGAGATGGAACAACTTAAGTTAGATGTTGTTGGGATTAGTGAGATTAAATGGTAGGACGCACAGGATATCTGGTCTGGGGAACACAGGATAATTAGCACACAAGCTGTCAATGGAGTCACTGGTGTAGGATTTGTAATGAACAAGAAAGTAGGGAAACGGCTTAGTTATTATGAACAATTTAATGACAGGATTATTTTGATGAGGTTAGAAACTAAGCCCGTCCCAACCACATTAGTGCAAGTATATATGCCAACGTCACAGGAAGATGACGAAGAAATAGAAAAAATATACGCTGAAATTGAAGAATTAATCCAATATGTGAAAGGGGAGGAAAATCTAATAATCATGGGTGATTGGAATGCAATAGTGGGAGAAGGAAAAGAGGGGAATACTGTAGGAAGTTTTGGTCTAGGACAGCGATTCTCAAAGTGTGGTACGCGAACCCCTAGGGGTTCGCGAGTTGATGATAGGGGGTTCGCGGTGAGATTTACGTAATGGTGGCAGACTGATTGTATCACGCGTGTGACATGCATCATTTAATACAATGCCTTCAAAGAAATATCGCTCCTTTCACACGATGTGCCGAATAAGTATTAATAGATAATATGTAAATTTTTGAACGCCAAATATCTTTCAAGGTTCAAATTCTACATTATGCTATATATTTCCATTATTCGGCACCACTCACAATCGTGTTAGGTTTGGTAACAATAGGGGCGGAAAATAATGCCTTAAGAAAGGGCTACAATGGCTTGAAATTACGTAATAATTTGTGACTGACAACAAGCGCGCGGCATTGTTTAGTATAGTTGTTTCTCAAGTCAGTGGTACTCCGCGCGCGCACTTATTTCGGCCGGCTGAAATAAAGTTGATAAGTAATTTTGATTAAAAAGTAAGTGAAAACATGAACCAGTGGTTAAAAACCGGATCAATACGCGGAAAATGCCCAGATACTCAAAAGTTATCCAGTTCAGAAACATTGAAAACTTCGTTGAGTCAAATTGTGTCTACGTCTACTGAAAGTTCAGTTTCGAAAGAAAATACGCGGAAAACAAGTAAACCAGAAGAACACTTCATTCCATCGACAAAGAAAAGAAAATATGATGAAGATTATCTGAAAATTGAATTTGTGTGCAAAGAAGACACCCAGTACCCAGAGCCACAGTGTGTAATATGTTCAGAAGTTCTCGCAAATAGCTCGATGAAGCCATCATTGCTGCGAAGACATTTGGAGACAAAACATCAGCAGTACGTAAACAAATCTTTAGATTTTTTTGTTCGAAAAAAGAGGGAGTTGGAATCTTCAAAAAAAAACTGTGACAAATACTGCAACTACCAACGCTGATTATTTACGTGCGTCTTTCCTAGTGGCATACAAAATTGCAAAGACCGGCAAGTCATACAATATTGCTGAGGAATTAATTTTGCCAGCTGCTAAAGATATGGTCAGTTGCGTGCTAGGAGACAAATTAGCAAAATTGCTGGATAAAATACCACTTTCAAATGACACAATCGCAAGGCGCATTCACGACATGGCACTCAATGTTGAAAATCAACTAGCAGAACGACTGCAAAATACTTATTTTGCAATTCAAGTTGACGAATCAACAGATATTACTGGACTGCCGAATGTACTTAGTTTTGTTAGATATGTGCACAGAAACATTTCGGAAGAAGATTTTCTGTTATGCAAGAACTTGGAGACTTACGACAAAAGGAGAAGATATTTTCAACGTCATCAATGAATTTTTTGAAGAACATGGCATAGACTGGAGAAGGTGTGTTGGTGTTTCGACCGATGGTGCCAAGGCCATGACAGGTAGGATATCTGGACTAATCACTAGAATTAAACATCTTGCTCCTGAAGCCAAAAGTATGCATTGTGCATTGCACAGAGTGACACTGCCGTGCAACAAAATGCCTGATTATTTAAAAACAGTATTGTCAGAGGTCGTAAAGATAATAAATTACATAAAAGCACGTCCGCTCAACTCGAGACTTTTTGCATTATTATGTCGGGACATGGGCAGTGAACATGTTTCATTACTCTTACATTGTGAAGTGCGTTGGTTGTCAAGAGGCAGGATGTTAGCTAGGTTTTTTTGAACTGCGTCATGAAGTCTATTTATTTGTGAAGGACAGTGACTTCAACCTCAAGTTAAGATTTTAAGATGAAACCTGGCTTATAAGGGTGTCATAATCTAGCTGATATTTTCTCTTCTCTCAACGAAACGAAAGCTTCTATGCAAGGCTCCACGTGTAACATATTCATTGTGCAGGATAAAATACAAGCCCTCATAAGAAAAATTGAATTTTGGAAAACTTGCATGATATCAGGTGTTATTGAATGTTTTCCTCTTCTGCATGAATTTGTTTCGACCAACACCTCATCACTGGATGCCGAAGTAAAAGCTGAAATTATTGTACATTTGTCTCAGCTCTCTGATGAACTGAAAAGGTATTTTCCAGATATCGGTAATGCTGAAGACTGGGTTCGAAATCCATTTATGGTCACAACCAAAAGCATAAATTCTGGTTTGAGCATTAAGCAACATGAATCATTGCTGGAAATGTCCACAGATCGTACTCTTCATGCTGATTTTAAAAAGATGTCTTTAATTGATTTTTGAGCAGCAAGACAGGAAGAATATCCGGAGCTCTCACGTAAAGCAGTTAATTTCCTTTTACCCTTCGTGACAACTTGCTTATGTGAGAGTGGGTTTTCACACCTGGTTACGATAAAAACGAAATACAGGAATCGAATGAATGTCGAATATGAAATGAGACTGAGATTGAGTAAAAACTGTTATTGATATTGACTCAACATGCGACAAAAAACAAGCTCATCTATCACATTAACTGACAACAATCTTCTGTATAAGTGTATTACTTTTATGAAAATAACTATTCTTATTTTTTTTTAAACTTTTTTTTTTAAAATTTTTTAGGGGGTTCGCCACTGTCTGGAAAATTTAAAAGGGGTTCGCGGAGCATAAAAGTTTGAGAACCGCTGGTCTAGGAGAAAGAAATGATCGAGGAAGCAGGTTGCTAGAATTTTGTGAAAGATATAAGCTAATAGTGGCGAACACACTGTTTAAGAGCCATGCAAGAAGAATATACACCTGGAAACGTCCTGGGAATACAGGCAGATATCTGCTAGATTATATCATGGTCAAACAGAGATTCAGGAATCAAGTTCTAGACTGTAAAGCGTACCCAGAAGCAGACATAGACTCGGACCAAAATTTGATAGTAATGAAGTGCAGGCTGAAATTCAAGGGAATAAGGAAGCAGCATAAGCAGAACAGACTGGAAGTGAATAAACTGAAACAATCTAGCACAAGAGAAAAATTTGCAGAAATGGTAGACTTAGGTCTAAGAATTAACTGTGAAAGGAGCTCAACCGAGGACGAATGGAATGCATTAAAGACCGAAATAATGAAAGCTGGCAAAGAAACCTTAGGCTTTAGGGAACAAGCTGCCCGAAAACCTTGGATCACAGAAGAAATTTTGCAGCTGATCGATCAGAGGAGAAGGTACAAAAATGCTCAGGATGAAGCAGGAAAAGAGCAGTACAGGCAATTTAGAAATCAAATAAATAGGAAATGCAAAATAGCAAAAGAAAAATGGCTACAAGAAAAGTGTGAAGAAGTAGAAAAGGAAATGGTTGCAGGAAAAGTAGATGTTGCATATAGAAAGATCAAACAGAATTTTGGAGAAATGAAGAAAAGAGGTATGAACATTAAAACTGCCGGATGGGAAACCTCTTTTAAGGTCAGAAGATAGAGCTAACAGATGGAAGGAATACATTGAGAAACTGTATGTTGGGGACGACTTGAGCAATAGTGTATTGGAAAAGGAAGGCGATGTCGACATGGATGACTTAGGAGATCCTGTTTTGAGGACAAAATTTAATAAAGCTCTGAATGACTTTAAAGCAAATAAGGCAGTTGGAATTGATGAGACTCCTGCAGAACTTCTTAAATCTCTAGGAGAGGAAGGAATCGAAAGATCATTCAAGCTGATATCAAAAAGTTATGAAACAGGAGAAATTCCAACTGATTTTAATAAAAAATATCGTCTTCACACTTCCAAAGAAAGCACAAGCTGACAAATGTGAGAATTATCGCACAATTAGTCTAACATCACATGCTTCAAAATTACTGACCAGAATAATATACAGAAGGATGGAAAGGGTAGTAGAAGAGATAGTAGGTGAAGCTCAAGTTTGGGTTTAGGAAAAATCGCGGTACAAGGGAAGCAATTCTGTCTTTAAGATTAATACTTGAAGGGCGGATCAAGAAAAACAAAGATACTTTTATGGCATTTGTTTGATTTAGAAAAAGCTTTTGATAATGTTAGGTGGGACAAGATGTTCAAAATTCTAAAGAAGTCAGGTCTAAAGTATCGAGATAGAAGAATTCTCTATAAACTATACAAGAATCAAGTGGCTGTGATAAAAGTAGACAATCACGAGGGACATGCATCAGTTAAAAATGGTGTGAGACAAGGTTGTAGTCTATCCCCGTTAATATTCAACTTGTATGTAGAAGAAGCAATGAAGAAAGTCAAAGAAAAATTTCCATGTGGCATAGATTTTCAGGGAGAAAACCTCTGTATGCTACGATTTGCTGATGACATTGTCTTGTTAGCAGAGAGGGCTGAGGATATTGAGAAGTTATTGAATGGCATGAACAAAATACTGAAGGAAGATTTTGAACTGAATATAAATCAAAGTAAAACAAAAGTGATGAAATGTAGCAGAAATGACACCAATACTAGCAGATTAAATATAAAAATAGGATCTGATGCAATAGGAGAAGTGAGTGAGTTCTGTTACTTGGGAAGCAAAATTACAACCGATGGCCGAAGCAGGAATGATGTTAAAAGCAGAATAGCACTAGCAAAAAGAGCCTTCATGAAAAAGAGAAACCTTTTAGTTTCAAATATTGATCTAGGAATTAGAAAGAACTTCTTGAAACTCTATGTGTGGAGCACAGCACTTTACGGTAGCGAAACATGGACTTTAGGAATACCGGAAAGAAAGAATCTTGAAGCATTTGAAATGTGGTGCTACAGAAGAATGCTGAAAATTAGGTGGACAGACAAAGTAAGAAATGAACGAGTTTTAGAAATGATGGTGAGAAAAGAAGTTTATGGAAGAAGCTTACAGGAAGAAGAGACAGGCTGGTAGGTCATATTTGAGACATGCTGGATTGGTTAATTAGTTAGTGGAGGGAACAGTCGAAGGTAAGAACTGTAGAGGTAGACAGAGATTAGAATATATGAAGCAGATAATTGAGGACGTGGGTTATAAGGGGTATGTAGAAATGAAGAGGTTGGCACAGGATAGGAAAGGATGGAGGATTGCATCAAACAAGTCTAAAGACTGACGACAGCAAAAAAAAATCAAAAAAAATCTTATATTCAGAAATTTAACCTTAAAAGTGCAAAACATCTAAAATCCTATTATTCCACAAATCAAGTCAGACACCTAGAGTAAGAATATGTCATCATAGTCGAGATCATCCGTTTTTTACCGTCAAATGTGAGTTTTGCATGAATCTGACCGTAACGAACGTATTTCGGAGTGGGATTTACGTCTTTACTCTAGGATGTTAGCTCACTACTGCTGTATAACACTGACAGTTTTGCCAGATTAAATTCTTTCACATTTTCTTTCATAATGAATCTGCTGTGACTAAACCACATGGATTCCCAGATTTCCTTCCATATTTGATGTTCTTTCAACAATCACGAGTATTAATGTAACAAGCTCATCTATTAAGGCGTCTGGCGGGAAATCGAAACGTCCCTGGTTCGAATTCCTGTCTCGGCGGGGTTTTCAAAGGCCGTTAACACGACCTCTGGCACACTTTATGTGTAATGTGAAGTGCACCAGAACGCTTCCGTGATTCGCATTCCACATTAAACATAGAATTACCAGCCCCGACAGAGGCGCACGCTCGCCAATCGAAACACTTTACATCACAGGACGAACCTTCGGAGATATTTCGGCCAATAATGTCAGTAAGATATTTACTCAGTGCAATCAACTATAATTCTAGCGAGTTATTACAATTCATTAACGAATGTACTATAGTGACGAATAGGTGTTGCCTGTGGCTGAGTTTGCTGTGTGTGAGTTTTGGTATGTGTGAATTTGTGTGTTTGGTCTGCTGGTTCCTGTATTTTTTAGTCTGTTAAAAGAGACTGGGTGTCTGTGTATGTGAGCGAGTTTGGTGTGGTTGACATTGGTGTGTAAGTTAGTGCGTAGACATCATAGGACACCAATTCACTCACCGTCAACTCTCTCATTCCATACGCATTACGCCGAGGTGTAGGATTTATTCCAGACCTTTGGAGCATAATATGTTGATTAGTAAATGAGCACCACACAATACTACCCTGTTATTGGAGTTCCAGCACCGGGGTTTGAACTACCACAGTGTCAATTACCAGGCACAAAAACAGCGCTTCAGTCGTGTCAGGCAGGAAGGAACTATTATATTCAGAACTAACCCGTACCCGCGACTTCATACTCGTGGATTAAGAATTTTTTTGCCAGAATTAAATATAGAAAGTTGTTGGTAACGAAGGATTGGTCCCAAACAATATCGAGTCGGAATAATATGACAGGAAAGCTATCACTATATAATTGTACCGTAGAACCTGTCTCTTGAAGAGAATCAATTTCCAACATATTTCTGTCATCATTCGATAAGGCCTCAAAATTTCGTGACTACAACTCTTAATCATACTGGAAAAATATATCCTGCGCCCTTCATACAGATTTTCTTATCAATTCCATCAATATCGATATAGCCATTTAGTCGTCAAAACGTAACAAAAAGACAGAGACTTACTTCCGTATTTATAATAATATTACTGTGATTCACACTCACACACTGACTGCGAACAACACCTGAGGGATCATTATAACGTAAAAAAGTGTACACCTACAACATTGCAAGACTACCTACGATTTGCCTCGCATTGCACCACTAACTTTCTAATATCTACAGTTTAACATTCAATCCGAATAACCTACGGCCCTGGCCTGACTCTTACGATGAAAAACAATTTTTAAAAATCTTAGCTCCACGGAGATTTGAACCGGAGACCACGACGTTCATAAGCAAGCGCTTTAACCACTTTTTTGTGTGTGTTATTTCTCTTCAAGTGAATTTTTTAGTTTTTCCAGTGCGTTTTATGCTTCCTATGTATAGACAGCACAGGACGGACAGGACATTCACACAGACACACAACACTTAAACATCCATGCCCGCGGCCGGATTTGAACCGCGACCTTCGGCACGTGGAGCTAGTACTCTAGCCCCTACGCTACCGAGGCCGGCCTAACCACTGAGCTGCCAGTCCACTACACGGAAACACGGTACGGAGACGTCCATATCCAACGTTTCTGTCTATCGCCGTATTTCGAAGTTATGAGACAACATGTGTTATTTATACAGATAATTTTTCAACCAAATGTAGACAGTATTTTTCTCCTTATTTCAAAGGATAAGTGTGCAAAGTTTCATCGAAATCGGATGAAAACTGTGGATTTGTATGAAGAACAAATTAACAAACAAACAAACAAACAAACCAACCAACAAACAAACAAACATTCATCTTTATATATAAAGACAACTGTGGTTCACACTGACTGCGAACAACACCTGAGGGATCATTATAACGTAAAAAAGTGTACACCTACAACACTGTAAGACTACCTACGATTTGCCTTGTATTGCACCCCTAAGTTTCTAATATCTCCAGTTAAACATTCAATACGAATAACCTACGGCCCAGGCCTCACTCTTACGATGAAAAACAATTTTTAAAAATCTTAGCATCCACGGAGATTTCAACCGGAGACCACGACGTTCGTAAGGAAGCGCTTTAACCACTGAGCTGGCAGTCCAGTACACGGAAGCACGCTACGTTGACGTCCACATCCAACGTGTCTGTCTATCGCCGTATTTCGAAGTTATGAGACAACATTTGTTATTTATACACATAATATTTCAACAAAATGTAGACAGTATTTTTCTCCTTGTTTCAAAGGATAAGTATGCAAAGTTTCATCGAAATCGGATGAAAAACTGTGGATTTGTATGAAGAACAAACAACTAACAAACAAACATACATTCATCTTTATATATAAAGATGTAGTCAGATATGAAACTTCTCGAAAAGTAAAATCTTGTTTCTGTTAATGTCGTCGAGCGGTGGTTGAACTCTGCTATGATTTTGCCTTTCCTGTAAAAAATGGATCCCATTTCGTTGATGGTGCGTATGGAGTGAGAGCATACGACACTGCAGACCGAGCGTGGTGGGTGAACGGTTAACGTTCCGGCTTCGCATTAGGGAGGACGCGGGTTCGAATCCCCGTCCGGGCATCCAGATTTGGGTTTTCCATTGTTTCCCCAAATCACTCCAGGCAAATGCCAGTATGCTTCCTTCAAAATGGTCATGGCTGAATTCCTTCCGTTCCTTGTACCTAGTCCTATCCCGCTTCTAATGACTTTAGCCGTCGACGAGGAGTAAAGTAAAAAAAAATATATAATAAATAAAAAAAGAGACTGCACTCGCTGTAATTCGTCCGTTGCATTGCGAATTTCAGAAGATTATTGCTAAATAGGCCGATAGTGATATCAACCTCTCCCTTCTTTCAATTCTCACAAAGAACAGGCTGCAGTGAATACACAAATATTTCAATCATCCACGGCAAAAAAGCATACGAAGATAGGGAAATATAAGTTTCTTGACACATTTGTAAATTTATACGTCGTTACTACCTAGAATAATTGGCATCTTCAAGTAGGGAAGAGAGCGAGAATTTTTCTGAAACGATAGAACTCATTAATCAATTCTTAAAAAACTTAACTTAGTCCACAACCCGAAGGTTGGTTGGATCCTCCCGAAGGAGGCATACTAAGCCATTGTGTCAGAGGTAGGATGGCCCGTTCCTTTCCTCTGGGACCTACAGTTTAACGTGGAATCCGAACAAAAAAACTTTTTATACGGCAGCGAGATAACATGGTCGTTCTGGTATTGTGGAATGGCTATGTTAGTAGTTTAGGCGTTTCTAATTATTATATGAGTGATAGAGCTGTTCTGATTACGAGAGACACGCGTAACTGAGGAAGCTCGCTGAGATCTAGCACAGAGGACGCATAAGCGTATCGAGATGGCGCACGACACTGTTACGAAATATACGTGAAAGTGGAGTGGCGCAACGCCGATTAGACTGTCCTCGCGGGCCTTCACAAACTGGGAACAATTCCTCAGCCTGACAGCATCCTGTCGACCCATTGCGTCCTTTCACAAGCGTTTCATTCAAATGCAATACTTGCTTACATCTTTACTTGCGTGGGACAGAG
Source organism: Vandiemenella viatica (assembly GCA_031002005.1). Taxonomy (NCBI): domain Eukaryota; kingdom Metazoa; phylum Arthropoda; class Insecta; order Orthoptera; family Morabidae; genus Vandiemenella; species Vandiemenella viatica. The sequence goes on along the minus strand of JARYHS010013630.1, from coordinate 32,527,612 downwards.
AATTTACTTGCGCATCAAATTACTGCGCCGTAATTTCATCAGATTTCTCAAGTCTGTAAGATCTTAACATCACTATGATCAACACTTCGAGGAGAGAATTGATGGAAAAGTCGCATACACAAAATCTCGACATGCCCAGCATCACAAAAACACCACCGGGCCTCAACCTTCACGGAAGACGTGGGCGAGTCTGAACAGAATCAAACAAACAGTGGAAAATGTGCTGATAAACTCTATCACTGGGAACAAGTAGACTGCCGTTCGGAGAAACAAACAAGCTAACACACTATAGAAGAATTTAAGCTTAGGGCGTACACAGGCTACGAAAAGGACTTTCTGAAGGCAACCAAACAGATATATCGAGTATGTAAGAAATTTAGGATATTTTTTAATTAGATATCTGTTTCATATATGAATCACTCATAATGTGATTTGTATTTTTGCCATACGACAAAAAAGAGACGTTTTTATACTATCGGGTAATGTGGCCCAAAACGTGATAGAACAGCAAGATGGCAGTGGCGATGTTACGGTGCATGGGAAATGACGCTAAAGCACAATACTAAAAAATTACGAAAAAGTGGAGAAAAATTTAAATTTAAACTAAAGAAGAGCACACCAAAAACTTTTTTCCCTAACGCCTCGTCGTCATCCAGATCACTCGAGGCGGGAAAGGTGAAAGGAATGGGAAGGAATTTGGCCATGGCCTTTTGAAGGAACCATCCAGGCATTCGCCTGGAGTGATTTCGGGAAACAGGGGAAAACCTTAATGTGGATGAGCGGACGGGGATTCAAATCCGCGTCCTTCCGAATGCGAGGCCAGAGCGTTACCGCTCACCCACCTCGCTCTGTACCAAAACCATTCTAGGAATGGCGGGAATAGGAAACTGAATTTTGATGATCTTAACGTTGTATTCGGCATCCGTTAGTATTGTAAATACCAGAGATTCAACAAAAGATTATAAAAACTGTCGGTATTTCTTTAAGTAACTGTCGAAATGATTCAACTCTCCATAAGAAAAGGGCTGTTTTGTGTGTGTGTGTGTGTGCCATAAATGTGTTCGCAAATCAATGCTATAAGGCAATGACAAGAAGAATTTACATAAACAAAATGGTAATAATGATCAGCATATCCATTAAAAAAAAAAAAAAATGAAAAGCCGATGCGAGTGTGGCTGTTTAAAAGAAAGTGCACGGATATACATTCAATAATTGCAAAACGTAGAGTGTAAAGAAAATATAAAAAATTATGCTGAGAACCGTTAAAACGCATGTAAGTACCACTTCCAGCGAGTGACTAGCTAGTGACATACAATACTACAATTGTGTTTTTGTTTTCAGATAGTATCATGATATCTGCTCTAGACTGAGACCTATTCAAATCGAGTATATTAAAAATCAATTTTTCGATGACGTTTTAAAACTTTGCAGCTGGAAAAAGATGTACGCAGTTAGTAGACTCGTGTTAGACACAAAGCCACAGCACTATAAGCTTTCGTTCCTAATGATTCACGTTGGTCATGCTGAAATTTTCGCTGAGCGTGTTTGTTGCCTACCTCCGAGGGACCGTGTCAAACACTCGGACGCTGTCCTAAACGCGTTCATATCTGGGGGAACGTAATTCTGTATTCTGCGACTATCTCTACACATAAGCTTTGACTATCTATCATACCTGGTTATTTCTATACCCGCTAACCAGAATATCAAAGTTTTGTGGGTATGTAATTTTTTTTACACGACCAAAAAACAATGGTTAAAAATTAACATCACAAAACAAAAATACAAAATTATTTGGTTTTGTCTGATAAATATTACGCTACAGAGATAATGAATTTAAGTTCAGAGGTGCGTTGCAGTGACTGAAACTACCAGAGCCGAAATTCTGTATTATTCTCGGTATACAGGTGAGTTTTTTATCTTGAGACAACTAAATATCTCGAAAACTACAAATCCGATCAAAAAAAGTGGGTAATAAAAATTGTTCGTCTCGACGGGGGACATCCGATGATACCAAATTTGACTCCCCACCCCCACCCCCTAGGGGTGGGGGAAGGGGGAGAAAAAAAACTTAAATAGGAACCCCCATTTTTTATTGCAGATTCTGATTCCCCGGAAAAAACTACCCCTATTTCACCCCCAATTCGAGTCATTTTGGTCGATAGATGGCGCTGCAATCGACAAAAATCAAAATAAGCAAAAATTCATTTAAAAATGAGGATATCTCGTGAAATACACATCAGATCAGCAAAATACAAGTTAATGTGATTGATATTTTTCAAAAACTATTCAATAACACCACCCACCTCCAAACTTGAGGGATGGGAATGGACATTATTTCAAAATGCACTGATGCAAATTCTTTAGCAGATAGCGAAAGTCAAACATTACTTTTTGCGTTACCCAGGAACAACGACGTGGACGTAGTAATTTTCTGTTCCCTTTGGGGTGCTAGATTTAGGTGAGTCCCCTCGCCTCTCACCATCGGGGTGCTTGTTTTTGGTGAGTCCCCTCGCCTCTCACCATCGGGGTGCTTGTTTTTGGTGAGTCCCCTCGCCTCTCACCATCGGGGTGCTTGTTTTTGGTGAGTCCCCTCGCCTCTCACCATCGGGGTGCTTGTTTTTGGTGAGTCCCCTCGCCTCTCACCATCGGGGTGCTTGTTTTTGGTGAGTCCCCTCGCCTCTCACGTGTTTGTTTCTAACAACAATTCTAAAGCAAGTGCTCGAAAATATCACCACCGACATCGATGCATTTATTTACCCGCTCTTGGAATGATTCGACGCAACTAAGAAGCATATCCGGCGTGATTTTTTGACAAGCGTTGGTAATTCGTTCAATCATGTTTTCAGGCGTTGTTGGCACTTCACTGTAAACTTCATTCTTCAAGTATCCCCATAAAAAAAAATCAGGCGAAGTGAGATCTGGTGATCTTGCAGGCCACGGCACTGGACCTCCTCTTCCGATCCATCGACGATTGTACAGACGATCTAACACTTCCCGCGATCTTACAGCAAAATGTGCTGGACAACCGTCATGTTGAAACCACATTGTTTGTCGCACGTCTAAGGGTACGTCTTCAAGCAATGTTGGCAGTACGTCCTCTAAGAGTTGTTGATATTTCTCCCCATTGAAATGTCCATGGATAAAATGTGGACCAATAAGTTTGTCCCCAATTATCCCACACCAAACATTTACATTCCACGGACGCTGATGTTCAACTTGGCGTAACCAATGCGGGTTTTCCACACTCCAATAATGCATGTTGTGTCGATTAATGGTGCCGTGGTTAGTAAAAGTGGATTCATCCGAAAACAGTACTCGAGCAAAGAAATGGGGTTCTTCTTGTATTTTCTGTAGCGACCATCGGCAAAATGTCAATCGATTATCGAAATCATTGCCGTGAAGTTCTTGATGCAACGAAACATGGAACGGATGGTATTTTCGTTTGTTTGTGTGCACACTTCCCTCCTGAGTGAACTGTTGGATAATACGGTAAAAAGAAGCGCGCGATCGAGGCTGGTCTGGAAAACGATGAGCATAAAGATCAACAGCATTATCGATATTCTTGCGACATTCTCCATAAATGTAGACCATTTCAATTTTTTCTTGCAACGTTATAGCCTGCATTCTCATTGACACGTGCAACAGAACGAAGTAAATAAATCAGAGATGTTATGAACGCAATGGAAGTACATCAAGTAATGAGAAAACTCTGAGAAATGCAGCGCCATCTATCGACCAAAATGACTCGAATTGGGGGTCAAATAGGGGTAGTTTTTTCCGGGGAATCAGAATCTGCAATAAAAAATGGGGGTTCCTATTTAAGTTTTTTTCTCCCCCTTCCCCCACCCCTAGGGGGTGGGGGTGGGGAGTCAAATTTGGTATCATCGGATGTCCCCCGTCGAGACGAACAATTTTTATTACCCACTTTTTTTGATCGGATTTGTA
>JARYHS010013630.1:32463657-32522667 GCA_031002005.1 Vandiemenella viatica | reverse complement strand
TCCGGACCCTGGGAACGCATTCACCTCGACTTCGCTGGCCCATTCCTAGGCCACCAGTGGCTCCTAGTGACGGATGCCTTTTCCCACTTCCCATATGTCGTCCGTTGCTCCACAATCACCACAGAGGTCACCATTTCAGCCCTCACGAAGATCTTTTCCATCGAAGGATTACCATACGCTATCGTCACAGATAACGGACCGCAATTTCGAAGTCGGGAATTCCTATCCTTCTGTACCGCCAACAATATCCAACACCTCCTCACCCCGCCCTTCCACCCCCAATCTAACGGGGAGGCGGAACGGCTAGTCAGAACATTCAAAACCCAAATGACCAAATACACCACAAGTCACAAACTCGAAGAGGCATTGACACTCTTCCTCAGTTCCTATCGAACCACTCCAGTGGGGGCCAAAAGCCCGGCGGAATTGCTGCATGGCCGCCAACCTCGCACTCTCCTCCATCTCCTCTTACCCCCGCCCAAAGTACAGGTACCTTCGGGCCCATTCCGTTTCACCCCGGGCTCCCTAGTCTGGGCCCGCGGGTTTGGCTCCCGGGCCGGTTGGCTTCCGGGGGTCATCCAGCGGCCCCGGGGCCGCCAACTGTTCGACGTCAGCCTGGATGGCCGGATAGTGCGACGCCATCGAAACCAACTACGTCCCCGCTACCCCACGGCACCGTCCTCTTCCACCACGGCACGGCCATCCACTTCTTCCTCTCCTTCCCTGCCACCTCCACCACTCCTGCCGTCTAACCGTTGCTCAGGGACAGTTACAGCGCCACCAACGACGCCACAACCTGTCGGTCGCTCCGACACCCTTCAGCCGCAGCCTCTCGACCACCTGCGGGGACCATCTTCAGCGCCCCCCGTACAGCCCCCGGCCATCGACGCCGACGAACCGATGCCGTTAGCTCCACAAGTACCTCCACCACAACCTGCACCACGACGCAGGTCGGCACGCATCGCCAGGGGAACAGCTCCGTACTCCCCTGGAGGTAGCCTTCATAGTCTGCTCCAGGGCGCCGCGGCAGACGACCTCGCAGACGTCGCAGACATCGCTTCCCCCCCCCCCCCGGGAGGGAGGTATGTTCAGTCTGCCAGTAAAGGCCCCTGCCAGGCAGACCTCACACACAACGCGCCTGCACGCCGGGATACATATACGACTCCAAACAGGCGCAGAGGCATCAAAACAAACCAGGAAAACAAATAGAATCATCTAGAAGCTAAGTGGGACTATTTCTTACAGAGGTCGCCGTACTCCCACACAACGGAATTCCTGCGCCAGGCCGCCTATATAAGCGTAGCCGGCCGCTCCACCGCCAGTTCCAGCCTGACCGCTTGAACCAGCGTCAACTACAGAAGAACCACCGGAAGTTCGCGAGAAGTAGAACCGTCACTCTACCCCGGATCAGGACCAGGCTGAAATTCTCGACGGTCTTCTGATAACTGTACCCACATTTGTTTATGGTTTACCTGTTGTATTGTGTACCGAGTAATAAACTTCAAGAAACCGTTAAGTGTAGTTCACTTCAGAAACAAACCTATTTTTTTCCGTTACATTACTTCATCTAAGATTTTCTTTGTTATGGGCTCTTCTGGTATCATGCTCATGACGCCGAAAAGTTATTTATGATATGAGTAAACATGAGAAAGGAAATGATTTCGTGAAAAAGTTGAATTAGTCGAGGGAAATATTTTAAATCAACCGCCATTCACGGTCGAACAAACGGAACAGTTCGAAGAAAAGTTTTCAAGACTTAAATTGGAAATTAAAAGAAAATGGCAGGCTGCTAAGAGAACTGAGAGTGTGTTTTTAAAGAAATACCGTGAGTGGTTCAAAAGATGTATCGAAATCCCCATAAAATCCAGTCCGACCACTGTGGGTCGGACTAGAAAATATTTCGATGATTTGACCGATTTTAGCAAATGATGTCCGCAGAAATAATAGGTATTAACAAAACATTGATTGACAGGTTTTATACTATTATGTCAATGATATATAGTGGGCACAAGATAGATATATATATATAGGAAATTATTCCCCACTGCCACGAGAAATTTAAGACGTACTGTACATTGAACTGTACTCGTGGCATCCAATGGCACCTCTACAAGAAGTACTGATTGAGGGCCCACTTACCATAGAGTATACACTTTTGCCTATAGGCACTTTGTCAGAAGCAGCAGCAGAAGCTATAAATAAATATTTCGACGATTAGGGAGAGACACTCCCGAAAACTTAGATGTCATTAATAGGCTTGCATTAACTTAGGATCCGTATTTGAGCTTTATCAAGCACAAAACCCCCAAAACTTCTAAATCATTCAATCTAGAAACTATTAAAATACTATTTTAATGGGACCCGAGTACTCAAGAAGAGAACGAGCCATAAGGTGAAGGTTCCGACGACGAAGGATGGGACGGTTCGTCAGAATGATATTTTAGTGTACATGTATGATTATTGTTTAAGTATTTTGAAAATATTCGCTTAATATATTATAAAGTGTATGAACACGGTACATGTTCTTTATTATTACTCCTACTTCACAGTTACAAGTCTAATACACAAAAGAAGCGAAACAAAAATCCAAATTACGTAGAAATAATTTTGATCGACTTTTTGTGTCAAATACCCCTGTGTGCGTCGGGGCAATAAATGTTTGTTATTACGGATGTGTAACTGGTTACTCTAGTTACGTTTTCGTAACTGAAGAGTGTTACACAACTAAACACAGTATCACTGTCTTAATGTCATATCATCAGCTGTTATAACATCAGACTTCGTCATTTAAATTTCCTCTTTTTTATCATTTTTCTAATAACAAGCTCACTATTAATCTTGTCTTCTTATAAGTGGATGATTCCAGATCGTCATCTGTCCTAAACCATAGAATATGCACCCTCCCCTCCCCCCTCTTAAAACTTTATGGCTCGTCATTAGAGCCAGGGAAGGATGGGGAGCAAGGAACGGATAGGAAGTCGACCATGATCTTTGAAGAGTCCATTCCGTCGTTCGCCTGGAGTGATTTTTGGAAATCATGGAAATTGAAACTTGGATCGGCGAACGGGGAATATAAACCTGCGAGCTCCAGAATGCCAGATTCAAGCAGTTTTTTCTGATTCTGACATCTTGCTAGTCATGAACACAACAATACAGTGTTAAGCAGCTAATTTATACTTATGAAGAAATAGTAAGATTAACGCTGTACTCACTGCTGCTTGTAATACTCGGGTGACGCCCAGGCGTCTAGCTGGGAGGCCTTGCGGTCCCAGTCGCTGAAATACCGAGACACACACCCCCAGCGCTCCAAGCGGTCGTGCTCTGCATTACGCCGCCTCACCAGTGCCTCCTCCTGCAGCTGTAGCAGCCGACGAGCGCAGGGTGCAGTGCGCCTGGCAAGCAAACAGCAATACCGATAAACATGTGTTCTTATTCAGGGTTTAGAATGGCGGTAGTTAATGTTAACAATGTGTTACGCTTTAAATATATTACTAACAGTTTTCAAACGAAAAAAGAAGCAAATAGCAGTAAAGTGATTAAATATAATGGCAACTGAATGACACAAACTGATCAAAAACACCGTAGTTTAACCCACTACGCGACAGAGGCTGAAATCATCTCATGGGCATACAGTAGCGACAATAAGTATTTTGACAAACACATTTTATAGGAAAAATAAACTTTATTAAAGGAACTTCCTTACAATTATTATGTCACTTTTTCTACTGCTCTATTTGCTTTAGTTTCATAAGAAAAGGAACATTATTTTCTATTACTTACAATATTACAATACGTACAAAAATTTATCCAAACGTGAAAAATCAAAGAAAATTCAGTCTTTGCTTATATTATTACTTAGCATAGCCTTTAGCCTTGATTACCGCTACACAGCGCGCTGGCATGGAGTCTACGAGGGCGTTTCAAGCGACTCAGGGGAATTTTTCTCCATTCCTCAAGTAAACACTCCAATAGCTGGGCGCGATTTGCAAATTTTCGTTGCCGAATCCTTCGGTCTAGCTCCTCCCACAAGTGCTCAATCGGATTTAGGTCTGGGCTTTGGCTTGGCCACTTCATCGTCCTCACCTTCCTTTTTTTTCATGAAGTCCGTGACATGGGCAGAGGTGTGTTTGGGGATCATTATCCTGTTGAAATTCCCAATTTCGTCCCATTTTGCCCTTAGCATGAGGCAACATGTGTGATTACAGAATTTCACAATATTTGAACCGATCCATAATCCCCTCAATAGGGACTAGCGGACCGACACCTAAACGCGAGAAACAGCCCCACACCATGACATTGCCCACCGCCATGCTTCACTGTTGGAACTTGATACCGCACATCGTTTCTGGCGCTAATTGGGCGTCGAACATACCGAATCCCATCAGAAGAAAATAAATTGAATTTACTTTCGTCGCTCCAGAGCACACGGAACCACTGCTCAGGGGTCCAGTTTTGGTGGTCTCTCGCGAACTCAAGTCGGGCTTTCCTATTCTTCGCCGATATTAAAGGCTTTTTACTGGGACGTCGGCCATGAAGATTTGACTCCCTTAGGATTAATTTGACGGCACTATTTGAAATTTGCACGTTGTGATATTCCCGCAATTCTTTGTTAATGTCGACGGCTGTCTTCTTTGGATCGGCCTTTGAGAGCTTTCTTATAAGATTGTTGGTCCGAGGCGTTATTTTACAGGGCCTACCTGCTCTTTGTTTATTATCTGTTGTCCCTGTTGACTGATGCTTGATTTTCCAAATGTTTACGATTTGCCTAGACAAACCAAAATCCTTCGCAACTTGAGCCTGAGTCTTGCCTTTCCGAATAGCACTGATTACGGCGTCTTTTAAATCTTGAGAGTATTCCTTCACTTTCGGCATGTTGAAACCTGTGTAAACAAAGGGTATTCGATATAACGCACATAAGCGGGGTAAAACAATTGTTCTGTAGCAGTAAACTGAAGTGTCAAAATACTTTTTGTCCGATCAAACTGACAGTATCAGTTGTATACTCACCACAGTAACGCCGAACTCTGATACAGGTATTTGCACAGTCGTCTGCTGCCGCAGAGTGACCAAACATAGACAGGGGTTACCTGGTCGACGCGCATTGCGCCCTCCAGCGGGGAAAATGTGTTTGTCAAAATACTTATTGTCGCTACTGTATCTGGACTCTTTAAATTACCTTCAACACATGAAAATTTACATTTTCGTGTTTTATAATTCATTGTGTGGCATCATACATTTTGTAATTTTAAATTTAGAACATGATTAAAACATCAGCTCCGACGTGACGTCACGAAGTTTATGATTCCCCTCCCTGTAATTTATGGATGGCCCCTTACAAAAGGCATCGGCGTTTTCTTAGCTTCAACATCCCGATAACTGGTAATCATGCTGGAGGAAAATGGGTATTTATTTATTTGTCGTATGGCTAAGCAACTAATCTAATACGTATAAATATATACAATATATACAACAAGAACGTTGATAGCATTCACAAACTGATGCCCAGTTGTTGCAGCCATTCTATGAAGGAAGTTGTAGCACTGAAAACATCTTTAAATGGTCCATAATACTTCCTTGATGATATGCTCCACTCTCTGGGAAGGAGCTCCGCAGGAGAATCTTGAAGATCCCACTTATAGAGCATGACGTTGCATTTGGTGTGGCCTGCTCTTAGGTGGTTTAGCTTGACCCGCTGGTCTCTCTTCAGGTGGAATCCAGAAGTCCACTTGTGGGATCTTTAATATCTGGATGTTTCACAGATGCAGAGTCATTTAGGACCTCGTGTATTGGGAGGTCCTGTGGATGGTCAGGAAGGTGTAGTTTTATCCACTCACGTCCTTTGCTTCTTGGTGTCTTATCTCTGGAGGTGGTATTTTTCTCATTAGATGCAACCAGGGGACCGGGGGTGGATTTTAGTGTGCCAGTTATTACTCTAATCCATTCGTTCAGATGGATGTCGATTTTTCCAGTGTGAGCACTACGTTGCCACACTGAAGCACAGTACTCAACAACAGGGTAAACCATGGTGAGAGCGAATGTTCGTAGTGAGTCCGCATCAGCTCCCCATGAAGGACCAGCTAACTTCTTCATGATGTTGTTCCGTGTTTTACGTTTCTGACTTTTGTTTTCCAGGTATTTTTTTTATGTTAAGGAACGGTCTAAGGTGATGCCAAGATAGCCAAGATATTTAGGATAGAAATTATGTTTCACTCGCAGAAGTTCACTTTGAGCTGCTGATGCAGTGTTGCCTGCCACTTGGCTTTGAATATCCGTAGATGGCCAATAAAATTTCCGTAGATTTGGTACAAAAATCCGGAGACTTGCAAATTGAAAGACTGAAACAATAATTACTGAAGAGAGTCAAAATTAAGAATAATTTTTATTTCCAGGTCTTTAAAATTACAAAAATAATTCTAATAATTCTACATTGAAAGTAAGAAATATCTCTGAACATATTTTTTTTTATATACATCGTCACTTTCATCACTGTTGCTGCTATGCCAAGTGGTTGTTTTATTTTTCCATACTTTTTCTTTGTTGACGTTAAATTTAGAATATCTACTGTAACAGAAAATGTTAAAAACTACTGCCCCTTTGATTCTCGGATAATGATAAGGCACTGTTTTGTAAGCAGTGCCAACGAGCGTGTCACCGTGCATAAAGAGTGCGCCGATAGTTTTGTGTTACGGTCTTTAAGATCTATAAAATCTCTAATCAAACAAAATATGAGCTTTATTTCAATCGTTGGTTCACACGAGCAGTTGCAAGGAATGGATTCACAGTTATTGACAATTCTGTAATGCATTAACACTTTACACTCAAAGTTTAACAAAACGCTGATATAAGGAAAAATCAACAAATGATACAAAGTGTTAAAAAATCCGTAGATATTTTAACAAAATCCGAAAATCCTAAATTTTCATCAAAATCCGTAGATCTACGGATAAATCCGTAGAAATGGCAGCACTGTGCTGATGTGCTATACTATCGTTCAAGTGGAATGCGCATACTTCTGTTTTCATCGGCTTCGGACAAAGTCTCCACTTCATATAGTGTGCATTCAAGGTTTCTTAAGTCGTTTGAGAGAGTGTTTCACCTTCCTCTAATGTGGCAGTTTGGACAGCGATGGCTAAGTCGTCAGCAGAGCAGAATTTATTGCCGGTTGTTTCGGGCATGTCTCTGGTGGACAAATTGAAGAGCAATGGAGCTAGTATTGACCCTTGAGGTAATCCATTTTTTATTGTAAATGACTTACTTATCTTTTGTCCAACAATGACCTTGATATATCGGTTGCTCAGCATGTTCTTCAAAAGTGATGTTAGTTTCCTGCAGGGTACATGTTTTTTAAGTAGCGGTCCATCCAGCCAAACAGGATCATATGCCGCTGTAAGATCGACAAAGACTACTGATGTCTTTAACTTCTTCTGAAATCCAGCCTCAATATATGATTTCAGTGCCAATATTTGTTCACAATACCTCCGTTTTAGTCTGAAACCTGCCTGGCATGTTGGAGTTATGTTATTTATTATTCCTTGAATACAGTTTTGAATGAGGCGTTCTAGAAGCTTATAGCAAACACTGAGTAGAGCAATGGGTCGATAGCTTGAAGCATCAACTGCTGGTTTGCCTGATTTGAGGATTTGGAAAGCAGGGGTAAGATTGCAGGATACAGAATGATAGAGAGACACCCCTCTCTCTCTGCTATACAGGGATCAGCTCGTATGTATGCCAAAAGTAACATTTGCAATATCTCGGAAGTGAGCTGTCAAAAATTCAATGAAATAGGAAAACGGGTAATGTGGCGCCATAATACTTTTTTCCCGCCATTCTACATCTAATTTATACAGTTATAATGCTAATCTGTTAATGGGTATTCAAAATCAACCGAACAGTCACGTGCAATATAAGAGCAGCTTGAAATTATATTTGAGGAATAAAGGAATATTCCAGAAAACACGTGATTACCTCTTACAGCAAAACTTCCTTATCTCCCAAAGTATTTGTTGTCTGGTGTTTCCTTTTTTCCCCCTTTTCTTTATTTGACCTTTGTGACCTCACAGACATCTTATAATTACAGGTCACATCCTTGTACATTTATAAATACATTACAAATAATTCATCAATTTGAATTGGGCACAACGAGTGAACACAAATTATTCTCTAAGTATTGAATGAGAATTGCCGTTATACTGCCTGTAGCCCTTGTATCGTAATGCGCTGCGAGTACTTGAACAGGAGATGCACACGTAAATGAGGAGCAGTAAGATTCACGAGTTGTTCTGCAGCCAACCGATTTATTTATTTCTCATGTCCAGGACATAACAAGTTTAAACAAAACAAATAAAATTAATTAATTAATATTAAGCTTATGGACTATGGAACACAATTAAATGGAATATGACCAGAATTCCGCAATCCTGATGGCCTTCTCATTTGCCCTAAAAAGGTCGTCGATAGTGCAGGTTTCGGGTAGATTCCTGCATACCAGAAGATGTTGTGAGTCCTGCAGCTCACCACATTCAAATAGTTCGTTTTCAGCATTGTAACCCCATTTTTTGATATTTGATCTGCATCGGGACACTTCAGTTCTTAATCTATTTAGTGCTTTCCATATGACATATGGCTGATTACACCCCACGACCGGTGCCTCTTTGATATTCCTCCATTGCCCTTCAGGCAACGAATTTCGCCATAGTTCTACACGGCGTGCTCTAGGTGAAGATTTTATGGCTGTAGTTCACTGTAAGAAGCTCTTTCTTGACTTTAGCCTTGCGGGTTGAGGTTCGTGTCCAAACAAAAGGTGTCTGGGGTCTGTTTCCTGTTTCTTCTTCTCCATCTCTGCAGCTGTTTTCCTTCGAATGTCAGGGGGTGCTATACCCATGATTTGGTATATTTTGCTGACAGGAGTTGATTTTAGGCAACCTGTTACTATGTGGCCAGTATCACTCAGTGCTATATCAACCTGCCTAGCATGTGCAGAGTTTTGCCAGACTGGTGCTGAGTATTCTGCTGCAGAAAAACTGAGTGCCAGGGCAGATGTATGAAGCACATTTGGCTGTGCTCCCCAGAAGGTACTTGTAAGTTTTCGGATGATGTTGCTCCGCGCGGATACTTTGAGTTTCATATCCTCACAATGGACTTTGAATGTAAGAGAGCGATTAATCTTTACTCCCAGATATTTTAGAGTATCGCAATGTAATAGTTGTTGTCCCCTCCAGTTGATGTTCAACTTCCTTCTGGCTTCTCTGTTGCTCAGGTGAAATGCACAGACCTGCGTTTTTCCAGTGTTGGGCTTCAAGAGATTAGCATCATAATACTTTGCCATATCCTCAAGAGCTGTTGTCAGCTTCACCTCCACCGATACAAAGCTTGTGCCTTCAGCTGCAGTTGCTGTGTAATGAGCATAAATAAATGCTCTTGTTCCTGGAATAATTGGTTGGTCATTTGTATAAATGTTGTACAAGAGCGAGGTCAGCACACTACCCTGAGGGAGGCCATTCTTCTTAGTTCTCCAGCGACTCTTCTTATTGTGGAGGTTGGGGACCGTGCACAAACTACGTGGCTCGGTCCAGGGGGGGGGGGGGGGGTTTGCTGGAAGGCTACGCTGGGCTACGTGGGGGGAGGGGGGTTTCCGAGTCAGGCCACGTAGCTTTCCTTTCATTACATTTTTCACAGTTAAAATGAGGAACAGAACCCACAATTGCAAGTGAATACTTATTTCCCACAGTTAATTATCTATTTACAATAGTCTGACAAGAGAAAACAGCACAAAATGTCTTCTGGAATCAAAAGGGGAAAAAAGCTACGTGCTAAGTGGGGGGGGGGGGGGAGGCAAAAGCTACGTAGGGCTACGTGGGGGGGAGAGGGGTTCACAGGAGGGCAAAATGGAGCTACGTGGTTTATGCACGCTCCCTTGACGTAAAACCTTCTGTATTGTCGTAAACACTGGATGACTTGTGTAAGATGGTAGTCTTTTGTGGTGGAGTATACCTTACTTATCAACATTTGTGGTTGACTGTATCATATGCCGCTGTGAGATCGATGAATGCCACACCCGTAACCTGTCCTCTTTCTTACCCGTCCTCTCTATACTGTGTCCAGTTTAAGAATTTGGCCGCAGATGACCAACCAGGTGGAAAACCAGCCTGCTCCTTTATGAGCATTTTGTCAATGCACTCTGAGATACGGTTGAGAATCAATCTCTCCAAGACTTTGTATAAATGACAAATGAGTGAAACTGGTAGGAAGTTTTTTTGGATCTGTTGGTTCCTTTCCAGGCTTTAGCAGTGCCACAACTTTGGCTTTCCGCCATATCTTGGCGATCTATAAGCTGGAGAAGCAGGCATTCATTAGATTCAGGATCCTCTGCTATGTAGCTGGCCCAAACATTTTAATTTGCTCTGTTCTCAGGTCATCTAAGCCTGCAACTTTGCCTACAAAACGGCTTCCAGTTCTACCAACGTGAATGGATTCCCAAGATGGTCTTGGTCCTCAGAGTGACTTTGGAGCTTTCTGTTTTCAGGTCTTCTTCTAGTCTTTCCATTCAGCAGTAGTTGGTGTGCTATTTGATTTGGACTAACTTTAAGGAGGTTAGGCGGAGTGCTACTTGGATCACTATTGGGGTTCTTCAGTAATTTCCAAGCCTTACGACTGTTCTGTGTCTTGTCTAACTCTGACATTAAATGACACCATTTACCTCTTCTAGCAGTAAATATAGCGTGTAGGAGATCTTCCCCTGTCTGTATGGTTTCTTCAGAGAAAAGGATCTTCTTCGTATAGATACTGTAAGACACCCTTTAGTTCACCAAAGGCACGCCCGTTAGCTATTCCCAGTAGTAAAATATTCTATAGACCGATTGTGAAGTCACTTATGCTGAACTTAGAAATTTCGGGAAGAGTAGTTGTCAACTTGAAGGAATTTTTCTGCAGTCATTTCCACAGTGAAAACTCATCATTAGAATCATTTTAAAGTGTATTCATTATATCGGTAAAAACTTATTTTAATAGATAATTCAGTTTGTTCACGTTTTGAAACACGTGATTAGAAAAGTAAAAATCTAAGATTTGAAATATCTTTGAATTGAGTAAAGCTACAGCTGAACTTTCATCAACAGCTATAGTCAGCATTGTCCCGAATATTTTGATAGTAATATTAACTAATTTGGCAAAGTTTAATTAGCAGTTTTAATTAAGAGAAAAAATGAGCTTTTTAACTAAAAGAAATACTAATTGGAAATTTATATCAGTAGATAGCCTAAATTAAGACGATTACGAATATATAATGATTTTGGTAAAAAGTTTAAGCATATGTCAGAAAATTAAGTTTCTAAATGTAGATTATCGCTCATTGTTGTTGTAGTTCGATAAAGTTTGCAAAGTTAGTCACATGATAGACTTCAATTTTAAGTCTATAGAAACCTTTTTGAATGCTAAATTAAATTAAAACAGATAGAACATGATCATAGGAGCCCTTGTATAAATTGCAAGTTAAACTATTTCGTACTTAGGGAGATATTAATTAAAGAAAAAAAATTACTGACGTAATAGGCCATGGCAAGCTTATAAAAGGCAATGCAACCACCATGATTTGTCTCATTCTTACGCCGGAAAGTGATTGCGTAACTTCACACTAGTCAGCGGGGCGAACTGCTTCGAGCGGTAGTGGTTTCGTCAGGCTCCATTCATCATTCTTCCCTTGCCCTTAGGCAAGGAAATTCGTTGTGGGAAGTTCTTGCCAATTTGGCATCACCTTCCTTCGTTACGTTTTGTGGCTTTGTTATTTGCTTTTTTGATTTATCCTTTCTTTTGGAGCATTGTTGGTCCATGGGTGTAGGCTTGTCTCGATTGGGCACCTGTCGCTTTACGGCGACGTCTGTCCCTTCGGTTGCTGGTGTTGGTTTGCTGCGGTAGCGACTGCGTGCGCAGTCACTGCCGCGACCATCTCAGGGTTTTGCTGAATGGCGTCGGTCACTGCTTGCGCCAGCTGACGAAAAGCAGCGGCCGACGTATCTGCTGCGGGAGGCGGGAGCGGCTTGCGCGTCCCTCTCGCCTTGGGGTCCGGTGGCCAAGTGGTGCTGGCGGGCGGCGTCGGTCGACTATAGTGCCAGCTGGTAGTGGTTTCTGACAGTTCCAACATGCCTTTATAGCAGTGTACTCACTAATGTTAGGGGGACTTGGTGAGTTTGTCTTCTCGTATGAATGTGTTTAACCTGTACTCTTCAATGAAACTGTTGTTCGATGCTTTATCGACGTATCTGGTACCGACAATGTACAAGTGAACTTCAAGAATATAAGTATTGTGTTACTCTGAAACCGTGTCAAGTGACTTTATTTCAATTACCCTTCGCATTTGGGGTTTAATACGAATGCATGGTAGCCAATTTCTTAAATATTTTAAGTATCAGAAGTCTACACATGGTCATGAACTTAGCTGTTCACAGTTCAGGCAAAAGTGTTAATCCCCCAATGAACCTTTCCGCCTGACAGTACCCGTATCTCTCAAGAAGAAACTTGGAGTCATTATCCAGTCCAGAGAAATAAGTTGTTCTGCACCCTCGAGGAATATGTTTGCGTGAGATGGCTTTAACTATTAATTTATTGTATATATTTGGAGATTTGTCGAGGTTTAGAACTTCTTCATCTAGTTCTTGAGAGAACTTTCCCCACTGTGTTCGTTTGAAAATAAATCTTCTTAAACAGACTGTGCTCTACTACTGCTTCAATAGTGCAGATAATTGGTCTATGTTGCGTACGTGGGATTGGCTCCATAACAGTCTTCTTTGACTGTTGGGCAATGTGTTCACTTACAAAGATGCTATCTGGGTTATATCCACCCTTCCATCTTCCACTAATGAAAGATGGTGGCATCTTTGGGTCGTGTATTAGAATTAAGCCCATACTTTCAACCTATTCTTCAAAGTCCTCTCCATTTTTATCATTCTCCCTGTAGCCCCAGTATGTGCTGTGGCAATTGAAGTAGCCCATAACAATCTTTGTTGGGAGTGGAAATTAGGTGGTCCTGTGAAGCTAAATTCGGCATTTGGTGGCATATACACAGATGTCACGGTGCATGATTTGATTTCGGTGGTCAGTATCTCTATTTCTCCATCTGAGGTTACCCCTGTTGAAAGAATCTTTAGATCTGGTTTGACGAAAACTGCACTGCCATACTTTTCACTTGGTCTCTCATTAATAAGGTCCATTCCATTGATTATTGGCTTTCTGTCATTTGGGCCTCTATTTCTCTCTTGAACCAATAAAAAGTCACATTTTAAGTGTTTACAGATATTAGATAGTAAAATCTCTTTCTCTGATGATATACTTTCGATGTTTATTGATATAATCGAAAGGGCTGGCTTTGACAAAAACCGTTTAGTTTGACATTTGTCCTGGTGGTGGAAGGATCTGCCATTAGGGTTATTCTTAATGTTGCCCAGGGTAAGCCCGATCGTATTAGCTTTCATATTTCACTATTATGCACGATCTTCGAGGGGCTCCTTCCATGCAGCCAACCGATGAATGACAGGAAGTAGTGATCATATTGCCATTCGGTCTTCCAAAAACTGTCACCACCTATCCTTGAAGAAAAAATTCATTGGAAAAAAGTTAACCATTAAATCTTGAAATATGTGAAGGAGAATATCATCATCACTGACTTATAAAGCTTTAAAAGCTACGAGCTGAGCAACGTATAACTGGTAGTTACGATGTTAGTCCCAGTTGTTATGCGTGAGCTTTCGCCATCTGTCCTTGTTGGCAATGAAACATGATTTGGTTACATCCTATCTGCAAACTGGAGAATTGAATACACTGATGCGTGCAGGTGTTTTTGGAAGCAACAATAGTTAAATTTTAGTCTAACAAAGGTGAACATATTTAAGTAAATTTTGTTTGATGCCACTGTTCCTTAGGACGTGTCATTCCACGCCCCACAGTTTTGGCTGTGTTTTGCCTCTGATAGCTGTTATCTCTGCAGCTGGTCCACTTTTTAATTTCCATTCATTCCAGTGTGCGCCTTCACCCATATAAATTCAATCCGTTTGCCCATTTCTACCAACTCTGCCTAAGGATTTTTATGTCGGATGGCTCCACCATGCATTTGTTCTGCGATGGTGAAGAGACTGCAAAACGCTATTTTGGAACTAATATTCCTCACATTTCAAAGATCTCAACCATTTCTGTAGTGAAAACTGAGGGCTCATTGTGGTGTGTGTTTCCAAGTGCGCAAGCGTATCAACAAAGGCTCAGCGCAGGGTATTGCTGATCTTAGAGATTCAATATAGAATATAGATGTATACACGCCTCCATACTGCAGAAGACTTTGCGTGTGGTGCTTTCTGTGAATGGTATTCCCAAGTTTCTCCCGTTTTCATTTTTGTACTATACATACAAATCCACAAACAAAACCACGTTTAAGAAAAAACTGTACAAATGTATTCCAGATATCGCATAAAGAAAAATCCGCCAAACCTTGAGATTAATTTCTATTATCAAATCGCCATAGGCTTCGGGTCATATTATATATCTCGCAGTTAAATTGTCAGGACAATTTTGCACAATTTCATTCAATTAACTCCATCTGATTCTACACTTTATTTAAAAACCGTACTTGTTCCCACGGACATACATAACGAGTCTGTGGAAGACTCCAGTAAACAAAAAAAACCTGCAATTTTCTCAGTACTTATTTTTTTATAACAATTATTCGTATTCACAGATTAAATAACACTATGCTGATAGGCACCGACCAAGCGTGGTGATGCAACGGTTAGCGTTCTCGCCTTGCATTCGGGAGGACGCCGGTTCCAATCCCCGTCCGGGCATCCAGATTTCGGTTTTCCATGGTTTCCCAAATCACTCCACGCAAATGCCGGGATGCTTCGTTCAAAAGGCCATGGCCGAATTCCTTCCCATTCCTTGTCCCCCATCCTTTCCCGTCTCTAAAGACCTCGCTGTTAAGAGACGTTAAGCAGTTAAAAAGATAGGCACCGTCTGACGGTGTGGATTTTAAAAACTGCTAATCCGACCGTTTAAAAATGTTCGGCAGATGAAATGATGAATAGAAAAGGAATCGATACGAGTAAATGGAGCGCTATGACCACTACAACCAGAGAAAGAGCTGTAGAAGTTGTAATCAGGAGGATTGAGAATTAGTCTGTTCTCCAGGCAGGTATACATACATTTCTAAATACATCGATTGAAATTTGCAGTTACGCAAGACGTAATGCCGGATGAGTGGGGGAGTCTGAAACACCAGACAGGCATCATTTGATTTGTTTCCAAGGTCTACAACGCATCCGTTTAAGTTCTTCCCCGTTTTAAGTTGTACACAGCCCCAGGGACTTTCGCTACCTACCAAACACCTGCAACATTACACAACCGGCAACTAATTGCCGGAACAGGTTATGCATGTTCACTTTCATGTCACATCTTTATATTCACTATTAACGGAAAAGAATCTGATACTGCCGTATATTCAGATACTAATACATCTACTAACAATCATTGGTACGAAAACATTAAACACACAAGCTTCAACCACGACAGATGCGGAATATGTGGCAGGTCCAGACAGGGGCGTAGCTACTATGGGGCTAGGCGGTGCAGTGCATACCTCAAGGGGCCCCTAAGCGCACCTCTACGGGCCCTCAAGCGCAGTTTAGAGGGACCACGAACCTTCGAGGCAAACTGGCGACCTTTTTTTTTTAGCTCTACCGTCGTCTAAGGGGCCCCTGAGAATATAGTAGCCCTTCACTAAGGGCCCTCGCTGCTCACGGGGGGCTCAGGGGCCCCTAAAGAACAATTCAAGGACCCCCATCCTCAGTTCAGGGTGCCCCTACCAGCACACAAAGCAAAAAAAAGGTCGCCCGTCTGGCCTGAGGGCCCAAAATATTTTTTTTTGCACCGGGGCCCTTGTTGACCTAGCTACGCCACCGGGTCCAGACCACGCGTGATAATGCAGTAGAGGCACAACAGTTCCCCTCCCCCTATCAAAGTGGACACCGAATGTTTCCTTCGACGAGATAAATGATGGTGGCTTCTGAGAAGAAAATATTTTAGATTTTCATGAATGAGTGTATCCATCGCGGCGGTTTATTATATTAGGTTTGTGATGCAGCTAAGAGCAATTATCAGTAAAAGAGAAGAGGCAACTTGACAAAAAAAAAGACATTGCATCATCATATATATTATTTCTATAAGGTATTTTTTTGTCACAGGCTTGTATCTTCCTTTATACCAATGAATGAGGAGTCATTTTAAAGCTTATGGTCTCCACTTTGATCACATCATATTTCAAGAAAGAAAGTTTTCGGAATTCGATCCATAAAGAGCAAAAATGTTAATATGTCTAAAATGCTGTTTTCTGCGTTACGGGTCATTTATCTCCCTGGATACCTACCTGAAATCGTTTAATTAAGTATCATTTTAAAGATTAAGATCTCCGTGTTTGTGACGTCATATACTAAGACAAGAATTTTTCGGAATCCGACCCTTAAAGGGCAAAAGTATCAATATTTTTGCAATGCGTTTTTGTGTCACAAGCCATTAATCTCACTTCATATCTAACCGATTTAGATAAATGAGGTATCATATTAAAAATTAATGTCTCCACCGTGGTAACATTATATTTTAAGTAAGGAATCTGTCGTAATTCGACCCTTAAAGGGCAAAAATGTCAATTTTTCTGAAATGAGTTTTTTGTGCCTCGAGCCATATATCTTCCTGGATATCTAACCAAAATCGATAAATCAAGAAAGATTATGAGGAGTAATTTCTCAGCTTTGGTGACGACATATTTTAAGAAAGAAGTTTATTGGAATTCCTCCCTTAAAGGGGAAAAGTATAAATGGTTCTACAACGCATTTTTGTGCTATTTATCTCCCTACATATCTAACCAATATAGATAAATGAGGTATCATATTAAAGAGTAATGTCTCCGCCGTGGTAACATTATATTTTAAGAAAAGATTTTTTCGTAATTCGACCCTTAGAGGGCAAAAATGTCAATTTTTCTAAAATGCGTTTTTTGTGTCTCGAGCCGTTTATCTACATGGATATCTAACCAAAATCGATTAATGAAGTAGGATTATGAGGAGTAATGTCTCAGCTTTGTGACATCATACTTTAAGAAAGAATGTTTTTGGAATTCAACCCTTAAAGGGAGAAAGTATAAACTTTTCTACAACGCATTTTTGTGTCACGAGCCATTTATCTCCCTTGATATCTAACCGATATAGATAAATGAGGAATCATATTAAAGATTAACGTCTCCGCCGTGGTAACATTATATTTTAAGAAAGGAATTTCTCGTAATTCGACCCTTAAAGCGCAAAAATGTCAATTTTTCTAAAATGCGTTTTTTGTGCCTCGAGCCATCTAACCAAAATCGATAAATCAAGTAAGATTCTGAGGAGTAATGTCCCAGCTTTGATGACATCATATCTTAAGAAAGAAGTTTTTTTGGAATTCATCGCTTAAAGGGAAAAAGTATAACTTTTTCTGCAGCACATTTTTGTGTCACGAGCTATTTATCTCCCTTGATATCTAACCGATATAGATAAATGTGGTATCATATTTAAGACTAAGGTCTCCGCCGTGGTAACATTATATTTTAAGAAAGGAATTTTTCGTAATTCGACCCTTAAAGGGAAAAAGTATAAATGGTTCTACAACGCATTTTTGTGTAACGAGCCATTTATCTCCATTAATATGTAACCGAAATAGATAAATGTGGTATCATTCTAAAAATTAAGGTTTCCGCTGTGGTAACATCACATTTTAGAATTGAATTTTTCTAAATTGAACTCTTAAAGGGCATAAATATCAGTATTTCTAAAATGCCTTTTTTGTGTATCGAGTCATTTATCTCCCTTGATAATTAAACAGAATGATAAACGAGATATCATTTTAAAGATTGAGGTCTTCGTAAGGTCTTAGGTTCCGATAAACCACATTTTAAGAAAGAAATTTTTTGTAAATTCTAACCTCAGAGGGCAAAAGTATTAATATTTCTACAACGCATTTTTTATTTCCCTTGATACCCAATCGAAATTAATAAATGATGTATCGTTTTAAATATTAAATAATCCGCTTTGGTCACATCATAGTTTAAGAAAAAAACATTCTCCAAATTCATTCAACCCTTAAGGGGCAAAAATATCATCATTTCTAGAACTTTTTCTTTTTACCTCGCTTGATAACTAACCGAAATCGATAAATGAGGTATCAATTTAAAGACCAAGGTGGCTGCTTTGGTCACACCATATTTTATAAAATATTTTTTTTGGAATTCGACCCTTTAAGGGTAAAAGTATCAATAATATTTCTACAGCGTGTTTTTTCTTAATTTTTTATTACAAGCCATTTGTCTTCTTCGACCAAGCTGTAATCGATAAATATTATATCGTTTTAAAGATTAAGGTCTCCAGTTGGGTAAAATAATAAATTAAGAAAGAATTTTTCGGAATTTGGTGCCTAAAGTGGTAGCGCGTATGAGACTGTTCAGAGCCAAGTCCCAAGATTGCAGCAGCAGATATCACAGAGATGTCAATAAACTTTTTTAATCCAATAAGTAGGTTTTCGGATATATTTTTATGTTATGGAAACACTTTCATTTTGCAATACAATTCCAATGTACACATTTTATTCGCACAGCAACAAATATCACAGAGATGTTGATATGTTGTTTGCATTTTGTCCAGGTTGGTTGTATTCTGTTAAGGTCAGTGACAGTTTGTCGTAAGTACAGAGTGTTTTAAATTTTCCTAACGTTTTCGTAAAATGCAAGTATTTTGATGCGTAGGCCTACCTATTACACTAAAAAAATATTTATATAATTACGTAATCTTTCTCGGCGTTGAGAATACAAATAATGTTCTCGGGTGACTAGCCGAGTTATAGAGGTGTTATCGTAATCACACGATATTTCGGCGCACTGAATCATCGACGCCATCTTCCGGTGAAGTGAGGTCAGGAACGTGCGAAGTTGCTGAGCTAGACCAGATTACCGCTGCTAACCTCTGATTGGTCGGCTGTAGAACCAGTCGTAGCAGGGGTCAAATCTCGTTGCGGCTTGAATCGATGCCAAGGTGGTGTTACGGCTAGATTTGATGTCCTTTTTTCACATGGCATGTAGCGGACGGGCTTAAAGTCATCGCTCCTTCGAAGATGATATTTGCCACAAATGTATGGTTCTACTTTTCATTATATTACAAGCATTCAAGCTCGCTATTCATCGCATTTTATTCGCGAAATTTTCGCACGGGTCGTCTAATTATATCAATATTCCCACTCTAGTCTATGGCTCCACATCATGGGTTGATACCGCAACTCCTCTCTCCCCCCCCCCCCCCCCCCAGCTATATGATAGCACGATTGGCGGCCTGTTGTGTCGGTAAGCTCGTGTAATCAGTGTGCACAGGGGAAAAATGCAATCGGTATGACTGGACTGCCCATTAAATGTATTCTCCCAAATGAGATACTTTTTGTTTATTACGCCTCGTCGAATTCTAGGTAATTAGAGGCGGGAAAGAACTGTGCACAAGGAACGGGAAGGAATTCGGCTATGACCTTTTGAAGGAACCAACCCGGCATTCGCCTGGAGCGATAAGAAGCCAACGACGCAGCTGGTACCTTGCATCGCCATTAAAGAACTTGCAGCAAACCGACTAGCATGGAAAATGAAACCAGTTTTCTCTGTTAATACGATTGAAGATGGGCACTTTGAGGACGAAACAGGTGACTGTTAATTCGTGCGTAACGTATAAATAAGCATAGTTTCCGTGACAAAAGGGAAACATCGCTAACTTTTTCAAATAACACCACGTGAAAGAGGTCTCGGGCAGCGGTAGGAACACAATTCCTTGTTTACGTTTATAATTCATCCGTAAGGTGACCATTTTCTGTTTTACAAGAGTAAAATTGGATAAACATTATTCTAAGGAAATCGCTTATGTGGTCTCCACCATTGATGTTTGAAAACCTTAATGCTATCATCGGATCAGTAAACATTTTTCTCGACAAAGAGATCATCCCATTTCGGAAAGATTTTCTTTTTTGGTATGTAAGACTCGTCAACGTCTAGGTCATTAAAGGCCGGGGGGGATGGCGACAAGGAGCGGGGAGCAGTGATCTTTTGAGGGAACCATTCCTGTATTCACCTGGAGTGACTGTGGGAAACCGACGTCGAAGTCTGGATGGCAAAGGCAAAATAAAAAATAAACATTAATCAATCCACCACCTGAAGTCTAATACAGCAGTTATACGACATTCATTTCCAAGATATGTGAGAGAAAAGGAAGTCCCGCTCGAAAAGGAGAGAGCTCCGAAATAATCTTTGGAACAAGAGCAAATTGCGCGACAGCTTAGGGACCGTCCGTAAACTACGTGGCTCGATCTAGGGGGGGGGGGGGACTTCACTGCAATCATACGCCAAGAAAGTCTCCTTTCTTACACAAAAAAATAATTTTCCAATCTAAAAAAGTCGTTACGCTACTTAAAGTAAAACTGAAATACTTGGTGAGTAGTTTATTTTAATAAGAATGAATCAAATGTAAGATCAATCAAGAAATCAAGGAACATAACAATGAATCCCACAAAAACAATTCTTGTAAAAATAGGCCAAGTCTCGTGCTTGTGCAGTGACAAAGTTACGAGATCTTGTTCTGCACTTTACAGAGTATATTCACTTCACTTTGTGAAATAGAATGCTTTCTCTCGGTATTGACTTGGCCATTATGTATGCCATGTTTTTAAACTGGTGTGAAGACAGGAAGAGGCGCGGCATGCGATGCTGCGAAGTGGTAAGCACTCGACACTCTACATAATATGACCGAAGACTGAATATTTTCCATTTTTGATTATTTATTTAAAAATTGATTTAGATTTTAAAAAAACAAAAATGTAAAACCTCGAAAATTACTTTAAAAAATTAATGTAATTTTGCCAATTAAAATATTGTTAACTGTT
Source organism: Vandiemenella viatica (assembly GCA_031002005.1). Lineage (NCBI taxonomy): Eukaryota > Metazoa > Arthropoda > Insecta > Orthoptera > Morabidae > Vandiemenella > Vandiemenella viatica. The sequence goes on along the minus strand of JARYHS010013630.1, from coordinate 32,501,700 downwards.
AATTTGTATCATTTAACATTAAAATTGATTTATTAATTGAATTAACAGACGTTTATTATTTAATTTATTAATGATTTAAGTAACTAAGTTTTAAATACATACGTTAAAAAAAAACTGTTGGCGCCAATACCGCGGGATTGGTGCAAATCCCGCAAAAATCCCGCGAGATTGAAACGCTATAGGATTGCAATCCTTAAACACGACCCCGAACTTCAGTGTTCGTTTTATCTCCTGTACAAATTAGCGAAGATGGAAGAGGCAACACATCACGACCAAAAATAAATCTCTGACAAAGCCCTTTAATAGTACGGGGGACGCTTGGATGTCCCACTCGGCGCACCACGCAATTGATAAGCGGTCTGGCAGGTGATGGCAAACTCTGCCACGACCTCAATTTTATGGTCCACATCTGGCAAAGCTTGGTACGATAAAAGGCCCTCTCTGTGCAGGGAAAGTCCCCGATATAAGCGACGGGAAGAGGCGCGGCGTCCGCAGACTGCTACCACACGCGATGCTGCGAAGAGGTAAGCACTCCACACTCTACACAAAGCTTCTTTATTTAGAATCGAAGATTCAATGCATTTTCAAGTCTCGATGATTTTTATAATATCTGCATGTCTGTCTGTTGTTTGTTCATTTTGAGACATTGTATGTACATGATAACTTACTAACAACGAACTGATTTACTTAAAAGCTTTTTTCCTGAACCACGATTTTAATTTTCTTCATTTAGGTCATATTACTTCGATAACTCACGTGAAATACTTTTAAGTCTGTATGGAAGTGGTAGTTCTTATGCTACTGTTGCCGCTTGTAATATTTCGGATAAAAAATAGATCTCCCTGGAATTTCGTATTTAGAAGCTTTCTGTTTCTCTTTAAAATCTGTAGTCTTTTCAAGGCCACTCGAAATTTTAATGCGATAGCAACTTTTTAATTAACTTATCTACTAATTTTGATCTTAATAAAAATGACTGAGCACACAGTTAAAAGTAATAAACAATATCGCAGTCACACAGGTTAAAATTAAATTTACTTAATACCTTCACTGCGGTATTAACAAAGGAATTTCTTGTCAGGTATCTACCAAAAGAAAGCATCGAGATTTGAAGGGAAGAATCAGTTATACTGTCCTAATTATTCCGTCGTGAAAGATTCGAACAGTAATTTTCGATTGAATTTCGAGGGGAAACTTTTGTTACTTCTAGGTGGGGACAAACTCAAGAGCCCCAGTTCACGTCTCCTGTGCTGCGCATAAAATTAGTAGATATAACATTGATCGCACTTTCGATTTATTTATTTTGGTTTAGTACACACGGCAATTATTGCAGCTTATTTTAAAAGCAAAACTATTTTCTATCTGGAGAAAAGTCAAATGACAAGACGAAACTCCCTCTTCTTGATTTTAATCACAGAGCTTGACCCCTTTTAATAAGCTTGTATTTGCTGGCCACCATTTTAGGAAAAAAATTTAGATTTCAGTAATACGCGTTTCAGTAGCAAGCAAGCGAGTTTTGCATATTAGTGTTGTTATTGCTTTCTTCATGAACTGTCAAAACTAGTCTATCAAAGTGAAAAGGTAGTTTTTATTTAATACTGCAATAGAGGAGCACTGGATAAACTTATTTTTTATAATTATTTACAATTGAACTTTTCTGATGACAAATCATGTAGCTATTATAATCCTAAGCAACAAATATATATATATATATTGCTGTATTAAGGTAAATTATTTTATATGCAGTACATTTTAAGTCTGTGTAAGCTGAAGTGAAAAAATTAGATAGCCAATTTAAACCGGGAAATTATTTCTCAGAATAAATAAAGATTAATATCTCTGTTTATCTGTTGAAATGGATTAATATAATACAACAAGCTATATTTAAAGTTTCTCCAGAAAATTCAAAACGATGGACCCCATCGAAAACTCAAGGTTACTTTATGTATTGTTTTTGTGTTCTTGTCCGCATTTCCGTCAAGACCAAACTTAAAGGACTTCATCGAAAGGACAGGAGAATGGCGCATCTGAACTCCAAAACCACTTCCTCAAAATCAATCGTCAGTGGCAAGATCTCTCTGTTCATAATTTTGTCGAAATTTCCGCATGCATATGCACGTTTTGAAAGTAGTTCGAACCACGGGGGTTCCATAGCGGCTCGGAAGTATTGGCTAACACAGAGGCCGTTTTCCTTGTGCTCCTCTTTGTTCATGATGCTACTAGAATCTCTTATCTCAGCATACCAGATTTCACCAGCACCATCCCCACCGACGGAAAGACTTTTTCCTGCATGAGTCCAGTCAGTTCACCGCTGCTCGAGTGGTTGCTGCCTTTACACTGTCCCACATGCTGGCAGCTGTTCAATGCACGCACTACTTATCAAGTTATCACTCGTGCCTATTACTCGTCTGTATTATGATCATTTTACGATCAGAAACGCCATCTTTAATGGTAGGTGCAGAAAGCGTATTTATTTCAGCATTTACATATCTATATAATATCAATACACTACTGTTCATCAAAGGACGGAAAATGTACTGATTTTACTTTCTCTTTGAACATGAGAATAACAGTTTTTTTGCTCTACGCGTCGAGTTCTTTAGAGGCGAGAAATGATAGGGGGCAAGGAATGTGAGGGAATCCGGCCTAGGTATTTTGAAGGAACCATCCCGGCATAATAATAGAGTTACTTCTCTAGGACAAAAGGGTACTCAGGGAAAGTATAACTGACGCTCCGGAACTAATCACGACATAGTGTGTAAGCAAGTGTAATGGTCAGTAGTCATCATAGTGCTAGAAAAAATTCCTGTATACCGTAGACGATGCATTGTTAAGAGCAGGTTACTCCCACGCAAATAGGGTTCCACACACACATTGTGTATTAAATTTATTTTATTAAAAGTAAAAAAATTAACAATTTTAAAAATCAATAATAAGTTATTTTTAGAATTGCATACGTTTTGAGAAACTGTCTTTCGAAAGATACATATAAATCAAATATAATGTATCTTCAGTAGAAAATATTGTGATCCTTGGGAAAAACATGAAAACCTTATTACAAAAAAAAAAATAAAAATAAATCACTACCTATTTAATACTCGATTCATAAAATTCTGCAACTAATGATACCTACGATTTTTTGTCGGAAAAGTTATCTGAAGAAAACAAAATTTGTCGAAATCACTCATTTAGTTATCATATCACTATAAAGTTTTTCTGTAAACTTTAGAAGGCTACAAACCACTGTAAATATTAAAAGAATTTTCGAATCAATGGTTTCGTCGAAAGCTTCCACGAAACTTGGAACAAAAAGGAACTTTCAAACATTTTGAGAGTCGGCAGGTTGCCAGGTTTTATTTTATGCCAATAAATATTATCTAAAGGAAATCTTGTCTTCAAACTCCTCTAATCATCATGAGTTTTCAAAATTTGATGTTATGTTATGTTCGTGTTAAGGTTAGTAATCAAAAAATTCTACATTAAAGAGTTCGGAAGTAATGAAGGTTTAAAATTCGGACGAAGCAACGGCATAAGGGTTTCGTTTTTTACTGAGAAAGCAGGGAACCCCAAAAACACATATCGTACTTGCAGGTCGGCGCGAGTTAGCGCTTATAGTGAGGGATTCAACAGCACTGATTAACACAGTTAAGCATATTTTCATTCCTTAATCAAAACCCTATATGAAACCCTTTATTCAAATCAACTTGTAGGTAACAGACTGAAAATTTAACGAGGTGCTCTTAAGAGATTAATAGGTACATGACGCGATAAAAGTTAAAAAATAAAAACAATGACAGGTGACGCAGAGTCAATTTCAATGAAGTAATCGTTGTTACCGTTAAAATCTTTAACTTGGAAGCACATTTTGCGAGTGTACTTAAAGGTAGGATAAAGCAAAGTTTATTGGAGATTGGGACGCATTCCACCTCATCCGGCACAAGTTGTGAAACCAGTAGGCTATGTAAGATATGGTTTATCTGTCGTATATAGTTCCCATTTCTGATCAACATCTCATCTCTCGTTTGTCCCCAATTACGATGAAATCCGTCTATCATGGTCTGATCGTTTATCAATTCGACTTAATCAAAAAGTTCCATGTACGACTGAGTAATTACACATACTGATGACCCAGTCGCAAACAAATTCAGCGGAACACATAACTCACTCTGCTTGACTAACACTCCTCGCTTCTGATTCACTTTTATCTTTCCGCGATTAATAATCGGAAAAGTTTCTTTATCCGCGTAGCGATAAATCCTAGCGGAAATATTGAGCTGAATGAAAAAGAATTATCATTAACAACTATCAAATTTTCAAATACCATTTCTTCTCTGTTTCTAAATTATTTATAACGAAAAAAAGTCCAAACGACAATTCAGAAATGTATAATGTCACATCCTGCTTCTTTCTGACTCTGAGTATGAATGTAGATAAACACTGTCGCAGGTTTAGTTATCGCGCAGATTAGGAGGAAGTTCGTACCACTGGCGTCCAGCTGATGTCAAAGAAGACCTGGTGACAACTACTGCGATTATAGTGGCTCTGAGGCACTACTCGAAACATTTCTCTCTACGGAAGAGACAGCTGCAATAGGCGAGGAATTTTAAATAGCAACGGGCCCCCTAAGAAGCTCCGTTAGCCCGAGATCCAACATCCACGTCCTTCGTAACGCGTTTCTCCGCTCAACAGCCGATCGACACGTGGAATCGGAGAGGCGGATGGATAAGTTCCGTCAGCTATCAAAACTAAACTCTGTAATTCGAGAGCCACTTAATTTTCGTCAAAGAAATCCCTCGAAGAAATTTCATTGGATATTACAACTGTCCTTGTCAGGTTTACCTTAATCCGTCATTTTAGTAAATTTGTTGTTGAGTATACAGGTAGATTCCAATCAACTGAAATCGATAAATTATTTACACGTCGGAGGGATTTATTACATCTCGGCCTCTGGTGATCCATCGCTTTGTGGACGGACGTGGAATGCTAGCTGTAAGTTTCCACATGGCTCACAACATAGTATTCTTTCAGTATGATTCTCGATATGCAAGCAAGATGGTCGTTGACGAAAGCACCCCCGCAACACCAGCATAATTTTGTTCCCTCCTCGTAAACTTACTTCACTGAATCTAACAACGGCAAATACGTACTTGGAAAGCAGAACTTTCTCGAATACTAGATGCCTTTAGCATTCAGAATTCAGTTTCTCACCAACTCCATCCAAAAAGAATCTGCTTTCCGTAAAACAATTTAACAAGGTAGTAAATAACTAACGTGATATTACTTCCTTGAAAGAATCGTTAGAACTGGAACCATTCCCACTTTGCACTTGTCACCACGGGGAACATAAACCAATATTTGTCAAAGCAAACAAAGAATAAAACCTCTGCTGAATCGTTAACTTGTTTCCTGTCCGGTGAAACGAATGATTTCCAAATATGAGAGTTTTTCAACAGCCTTCAAGTCTTCAAGGAGCTTGTATCTGAAGGAGGATCAGCAGCTGGCTATGCTAATTAGAACACAGAACGCTCCACTCTGCTGGAAGTCAGAATGTTTACTGTTCTGAAACAAAGGGAAACGGAATTCCAATATTGTCGCTACGATGTCTGTCCATATATCGCGGGCCTCCACCTATTAAACAGAATAAGTTTCACACTTCAAATCGACATTTTTTTTCTTATGGCTTTATGCCTCGTCGACGACATTAGAGACCGAGGACAAGGAACGGGAATGAATTCGGCCTTTTGAAGGAATTATCCCCGCATTCGTCTGGAGTGATTTAAGGAAACCACGAAAAACGGAAATCTGGCCCGGACGAAGTTCGAACCCGCGTCTTCCCAAATATGAGAGCATCCACCACGCTCGATAAAATGTGTCTTCGTTGACACAAAACCGAATATGTATTCAAAATTTTGGAAAATTATACTCAATAGAAATAAAGACGTTCGAAAAAATATATATGTTTTATAAAAGCATGTACATAGAGTCCATCAAGAAGAGGACTAAGGTATTTTTTATTTTTTTCACTACAAATTGAGGACGCAATTGGCCGCCACAGTTGAGTTGTAGACCATTTTTGTTAACAGGTTTACCTCGTAATGCTGTTACTGGCTTAGGAGCCTATTTTCACTTATTTCAGTTGTTTATTTCATAAAGTTCTTTTAACAAGCTTCTAATAGCTTTAGAATCATTCAGAACTAGTCAGCGAATCCATAATTTCATTAAATAAGAAGTAATTATCATGCAGATGCATTACCACATCTCTGCCCGTGTTTAAAGTTTATCCTATATATATATATTTAAAGAAATTAAAAATATATGTTTTGGATAAAATCTCAGGCATTTTTATAGTTTCCATGTACCACAACGCAAACGGAATATCAAGATATGAAGTATAATTTCATTAATCCCGTACATCGTTATTTGTAAGCCACAACCTATGGAATAAATTTCATTTCAAGCATGCGAGCACAATAGTTGTTCGCGGGTGCAAGTTAAACCTGGCAATTGGTGAACAGCTGACGCCAGATCACAATTAATTAGACATCCGATTAGTTTTGTTACTTTTCGACACATTGATATAATTTTACTTTAAATGCTCTAAATTCAGAGTTCACTGCGTTTTAAAGGTACCTATGATAAGTCTGATTGTAATTGAACGATATGTTAAAGGCCGGTTTTCCTAGTACAACGTTTAGCGGGTTAGGCCGCCTACTCCTTCCCCATATATGTAATGGGACTGTTTTCATAGAGCGCAAAACGTTACACCTCAGCGCGTTTGAACGACTGTTTGGAGAGGAGTCAAACGCGTTGCACGCTGCTTTATATGCATCATATTTTGTCCAAAAATCAAACTTGCAATTATAAAATGTCAAAAAGTACGGCCAAAAAGTGCCGAAAATGTAGGAAGGTTCTAAACAGAAGGGGGATTGATTTTCTTCAAATTGATTTTATTTAGACTTATTTTGTGTATTAATTTTAACAAAATTTTTACTACCTAATAAAAAGCATGTTTCATAACTAATTCACATGTAGAACTGTGGTGATAATAGTATTTGTTCAATATGAATCGTCACGGTTGGTGCTAAAGTACTCGATAGATCTCACTTGAAATCCAGATTTAACAAAACCACCTGTGAATCAGGTTTTGGGTTGGAAAATCCTCCAAGTTTTCAGCTATATCTGCTCTGACGGGATTCTCAAATAAATAGTCATCCCTAAGCAAGTTGTGTAAGCAACAGCACATAGTAACAACCAAATCAACAGTTTTGAGTTTTAAATTAACAGGAGCGAAAAAAAAATCTGAAAATCGTGCACATGATCCTGCAATCGTCCATAACACATTTTAGGAAAGCATGGCAATCATTTTCCTTCTTCTTTGGTCCATTTTAACACACTGAGACACTTTGCCCTAGGAAAACACTTTTACGCCGCGCAATACATTTCGCGCTCCTGCCGACGTGATCAGTGCATAACCGCGCAAAATACGCGTCGCTACGAAAACCGGCCTCTAGCGACGTTAGATAGTCCGCCAACCTGGAAACTCGTCACGCATTCATTTTTGCGACGAGCGACGAATCACATGCGACGTGTGTTTAGGTCATTGGGAAGTGTATCCCAAATACGCAGGTCAAGGCTCGCATTTGCAGGATTAATCTGTGTATCGATTTTACGTCTTAATACTCCATAGATTTCGCCGCAGCCAGCAGCCATTTTCCCAGTAGCTAGGATCACGACAAGGGCCGTTCCTCAACTGATTCTCTCGCTGTTCTCTAGACAGGACTTCGGACGTGAGCAGGGACCAGGCGTCCCGAAATGATGTGCATTTTTACCATATTGGGGAGGCAGAAACATGCTGTGCGATTGCCGAGGATCTCGGCGTTTGAGGTTTGGTATCCCACAATTTATAGCATTTTTAAATTTTATTTTATTGGGATTCAGTTATAAAAAGTATTTTACAAATATACCTTAAGGCTAAATACGCTAAAACATTTTATAGACTAGTAAAATAAATAGGATGGCTCAAAATAAAATTTACATGTAAATTATAATTATTTCGTGGTACAACAATCAAAAAAGTTAGTTAAACGGATAACTTATACTCTTAGAATTTAACTTCTTTGTAAACGATTGACATAAAATTTCTTGGCCATATCAATTACTCATCAGTCATCAGTCATCAGTTTTAAATAATTATATCCGCCTCTTCTACATAGGTGTAAGCGTGTTTTGCGTATTGTCACGGATCTAGAATAGTCTCGTTTTTAGGATCAATCTGACCGAAAAACGACCTGGAACTGTGTTCACCCTTTGAGAAATTTGAAAATTTTTAAGTTGAATTTGAATGGACTGGAAGCAGTAAAGACAGAGACTTTCAGGCCGTATAGTATAGTCTTGACCGTTTGATTTGATTTGGCTAAAATATAACGTGACCTAAATTTCAGCCTAAGGGATCGCTTTAAAAAAATCCGATCGAGTTTGAAGAGAGGCTATGCGTCGACTTAAGCAAAGCAATATACAGTAAAGGGTCAAAGGGAGACAACAGGGTGAGTCGATCTGAGTCAAATACGAACCTGAGCTGTGTTTCAACTTTTGGCTTCAAAACGACCTGAAGAATTTGTTAAATTTGAATGGAGTTTTAATGACCAAAGTAAGAGACTCAAACAGAGATTACGTATTATACAGTAAATGGTGAAAGATCGTGACTGCAAGACCTGATCTGGCTAAAATACGTGACCCTAAGGGTTCGCTCTGCAAAATTTGAAGAATTTCTGTCGAGTCTGAAGGGAGTTGGATTTCGTAAAGGCGTATTTGCGCGGACAGACACGGACTATACGTAAATATAGTAAAAGTCATCGATCTTTGTAGTATTTACCTAAACATTCGCTCTGCAAAATTTAAAGAATTTTAGTTTAGTCTGAAGGGAGTTAAAATGCGTAGACAGATTTGCGTGACAGACACAGGCATATTATGTAAAAGATCACCGATTAGTTAGACTCGCCTTTTTATCCGAGAGACCATTAAGAGGCATCACATGACAATTTCATATAGTTGAAAGCAATAATATTGACAAACCTATATTCAAATCTTGTTAAGCTAAAGACCGTTCTCCTAACTTTAGAAAGCACAATTTGCTTTCAACTTTCTGATAATTACTTCGAGTAACGACTTGATTTTGAGTATGGCTGTTTGACAGTGTTGGCTCTTTTTTTGTTTTATTTCCTGTGTATTGCTGGTGCTTGGTTTTGAATGGCTGGCGTCGTAACACTTGGAGAGTACTAATTTATCCTCAGCCTCTAAGAAATTCTTGTCCGGAGCGGTTACCGCTATGCTATCTGCTTAAATAAACTGCCTAATTTAAAATGACGGTTGTTGATCGTTTATGAAAATATTATTCAGCGCTGGCTCCAAGACACTGGCCTCAAGGCAGAAAATCAATACTAATAAAAGGCTAAGCTTTGCACTGCGTCATCGTGTCCGCAACGCTGACGTCACGTTCCCGGCCTTCGTTGCTGAAATAACGACGGACACAGATCAGTCTGCAAAATCGAGAAGCTTTTTTTCGTTTGTTATTTTTTTTTCTTATGGCTTTACGTCTAGTCGGCGTCGAGGTCACTAGAGACGGTATGGGATTGGGAGAGGAACGGCAAGGAATTCTACCATGGCCTTTTGAAGGAAACGTCCGGGCATTCGCCTGGAGTGATTTGCGGAAGCCATGGAAAATCCAAATCTGGATGCCCGGACGGGGATTCGAACCAGCGCACAGTGGGGCGAAATCTCAAAAAGCTGGTCAAAATATGGAAACGTTATCCAAGTTTAATGAAACTTTGTACAAAATCGGTTTTGAGCACGCTGATTACGATTCCAATGTCAAAATTGCAAAAACAAAAAAAAATATTATAGAGGATCCAATATGGCGGATTAAAAATTAAAAATGGTCTAAAAATGTTTACAAATTTGTATACAGGGTTTAATAAGCTCGCTGATACTGATTCCAATGTTAACAATGCAAAAAAGAACAAATGGCGGACTCAATATGGCAAATTAAAAATAAAAATGGTTAGAATTTAAATACGTTTCAAAAATTGAAAATTTTTTGAATTATAAATTTTTGTGGATAAAAATGTGGTGTACTATACATTCCTATTTCCTTTCGTTTGAAGCCAACTTTATCGTTGCTCTCGTTGCTCTCGTTGCTTGGACCAGCAGATTCTGGAGCAATAAAATGTAACTTGTATTAGCCTTTTATACCCGTAAAATCTACTTAAAAGTAACCCCATACATACAGGTATTATTAAAGATTATTTAAAAAGAGGAAGTTAATTTCGTCTGGTATTCTTCAGTATATCTTATTAATTAATTTCGCCAATAACAGACTAAGTAATAACCAAAAATTTCGCACACCTACAGGTGTATCCAACTTTAGTGGACTTAGCTATGCGAGATTTGGAAGAACAATGTTTCAAACTGCTAGATTTTGAAATGGTATGTTATTTCAGATATGTAGATGATAGTTTTATAATAATACCAAAAAACAAAATTGATTATACTTTAAATATTTGTAATAACTATGACAATAACTTACAATTTACACATGAAATTGAAAAAGGCCAAAAAGAAATACCGGTAAACTGCAGATAAATTAAGCTGCACTAATTGTGGAATAGCAGTTTATAGCAGAATTTTTTTTGAGATTTCAATATATAAATAGTAGAGAATGAAGTTAAAATAAGGTTCATTGTGGGACTCTGTGGAACTTATAGCTGTTTTCATTTTTGAAAAAGAAAAATACAAATTAACTGTTCAAATTTGTTTAAAAATTATTTATTAAATAAATAAATTTAAAATGTTTTTTATGTATTTGTAATACATGTAAACATTCTACTCACCATCACCTTTTTGAATGATGAAAATTGCTCAAAACTGAAAACTTTTACACCAGTTCAAAGTAACGGTTAATTTACTTCCTTTGTATCTTGCAATAGTTGCTCGCTCAACGGTCACCTTTCAAATGATGTACAGCATCTGCGTCAAGCCTCGGACCTATTCTAAGCCTGAAGTTAGACACTTTGGGAGTCAGTCTACCCAGCTGTATACTTAAAATTCCCTAAATAAAAACTTTATTTTTCGACTTTTGGCCAGCTTTTTGAGATTTCGCCCCACTTTGCAGCGTCCATATGAATGCGAGGCCAGAGCGTTAACCGCTCACCCACCATCCTCGGTTCAAAATCGAGGTTATGAGTGTTATTTAATAACAATTCTATTTTGTTAAGCAACTGCAAAGAAATGAATTGACATAAAACTGAAGGAAAAATATATATTTCGTTTAAATCAATTTATTAATTATTATTAGTATATATTACGTGGATGTAGGTGGTTTCTTATACACTTTCTATGATTTACGGTGCTATAGGCTTCGGAAAGATCAAAGAAGGCTATCCAATTGATATTTCTTTGTTCTAAATTATTTCTCATGTGCTGAGTGATGTTAAGTAACTAACTGTAATATGATTTACCAGGTGGGAACCCCTGCTTGCGGTTGAATGCAGTCTCGAAAATGTTTCAGTGTGGTTAAGTATTTCGACACTCAAATATTTTGAAGCAGAGAAACAGCGTGGGAGTTTAGGTTCCTTCTCTAACTTTAAGAGAGAAATAACAGGTGCCCTCCTCCACATCTTTGGAATCCGCATTTTGGCGATACAATATACTCATTAGTTTTAATAGCGATTGAAGCGTGTCCTATCCAAAGTTCACTAAAGCGATGTACAATAGATCTTAGGTTATTTTCTTGATGGTTGGTAGCCTACTAGGGATGTAACGGATATCCCCATCCGCAATTTTTAATGCGGATGTATTTTTTACATTCAAATATATATTATTCCTCTCTCTTTATACAGATCCTGCCCATCGTCGCTTAGCTAACAACAAAGTGGTTGGTTTTTTTTTCTGACGATCTTGTAATACAAGTTACAGTGAACTGAACGGTGTTATTACCTAAGCGACGAATTTACAAGTTTGAACTTGCATGTAAAGTAAAGCGGCCTATTGACATCCGTGTAGAACTACCGCAGGATGCGCTCACCCATTCACGCCAATTGAAGAGGTCCAACAAAATGTTGTAAGCAATCCTTTCCACTCATACTTTCTCGCGGCACACCATGTCGCACACTCGTAGGATGTTTCCTCCCATAGATTCCTCAAATATCTACAGCTTGGTTGCCAGGGGAGTCCAACAATATACAACACCTCCTACGTGTAGTCCTGTAACCCCTTTCAGGGTCCATCAAGAGTTCTTTATAGAAAATCGGATCATTGTAAGTCCTACAAGTTGTACTGTGAATGCGCCACTAGAGCGGTGGGAAGGCGGGTGGCGGGCACACAACCGAGCGTAGTGGGTGAGCATCCAAATTTTGGTTTTCCATGGTTTCTCCAGGGCCGCATTTAAGTATAGGCTATAGCTAAAAAAAAAAGAAAAAAAAAAAAGTCACCCATAAATTCCGTGGTAGGGTAACAAGTGTTCCGTGATCCGTCCGAGAATTAAATAAAATTATCGTTGAGAAGAGTCATAACCATGCCGTGAGAAGGCTATCATGGTTCTGCTTCCGTTTGTGACGACTTACCGAAGCGAGACTGGTTTTTCAGCTTACGCTTATAAAAATAGGGATCCGCCAAAAACTGTATGATCAAGTAGGGTTCCATCGCAAAAAAAAATGGGAACCGCTGGCCTAGGGGCCCACAGAGACTAAATGGGGCCCTGGGTTTCTCCAAATAATGCCAGGCGAATGCTTCCTTTAAAAGGCTATGGCCGAATTCCTTTCCATTCCTAGCCCCGATCCTTTTACGCCTCGACGTCGACGAGGCGTAAAGTAAAAAAAAAAATATATGAGATGGCGTGATCTTGTGTTTGATGCTTGAATTAAGCAAGCCACATACTCCGCAAAGTTCATACGACAAAGATTGGTTTTTACACGCGTGCGTAGTTACGTAAATACTTTAATTCACCTGTGAAATCATCCCACGTTTTTGTTGTTGAAAGATGAGGCAAAAACACATCAGTAAGTCATTATTAATTACATGGAAATAGACTATACTTATGAAAAACGATAGAATCTGGCATAAGATTTAAATTTATTTTTGATGAAATATTAAAATCTAAATAATAATAAATTTATGTTTCCAATTCCGCATCCGCTTCCGCAAAACAACCGCACTGTCAAGCACTGAATATCCGCATCCGCAAAGATGACTTCCGTTACAACCCTAGTTGGTACAACACACTGCATGCTTGTAACTGTATTAATGTGAGCGCTAGCAGGTTTAAGCAAGACACAGCACACGCGGAACTTCGGTTTTTCCCCCTGTCTAGCCAGCATCCTCTGCAACAAAAAGAGTCATGCTGATGCCAACCAAGTCTGATAGTTGTTTTTTTAAGTACCACACAAATCGTGGTTTCTTTCTAATGGACCGTGTTTAGGTACGTTAACAACTGTCTCTGGACATAAAACAGAAACGCCGTCAGTCTAAGTTTCAGACGTAATTGCCGGGATTTTCAGTTGCGTCAACTTAGGAGCTTCAGAACTTCTTCTGCAGTTGAATCTGTTGCAAAACACAATTTATATACGCTTGGTACCTGTAGGCAAACTTGGATCGACTTTTTGTTTTTCAGATAGAGTACACGAGTTTTGCCCTCTATAGGGGAAAAAAGCATTGTTTTGTTTAAGCATTGCGTTTTACCACAAGCGCACTATTCCACACCTGAATCAGTCCACAGACCATAACTTCGTCAAAATTTATGGGTTGCTTAGAAATTTCAATAAATTTCATAATTTTACATTCTAAAAATCCCTTTGACCGTGTTAGGATTTCTTCCGCAGAATCTGATGTGCACGTAAATAGTGTTCCGCCACTGCTGACTTGGTGATCTGCTTGAGTCTTGTGTTCTTTAAGCCTATTGGTGACAATCAAGGGTGTCTCACCGATACATACTTTGCCAATCAACACTATAATACCATTTTCTTGTATCGACGATCTACTATTCTACCCTGATCCTAAATTGCTACTAATCGTATTATTGGTTGAAAATTAGCTTTGGTCAGCACTCTACCTATCCTCTCCGGTAGAATGGTCTTTTCCTGTGTTTTTTAATTATTTTTTATCTTAGTTGGAATTCTTGTTCTACGTTTTTGTGACCAGAGCGCGGACTGTCATACAATTATTGTATCCATCTCTTGAGCTATTTGTTTGTTATCTGCATCGCTCTCAGCTCTATGATATAAGGTTTTCATCAAAGTCCTGTTCTAAACAGAGTGGTCAGCTTTTCTAAAAATACAGTGTGTGTGTGTGTGTGTGTGTGTGTGTGTGTGTGTGTGTGTGTGTGGACAGCCGTCGGAGACAGGAGGGTGGTGTTCCCTCACTGTGGTATTTAGTAGATACTAGACGACCCGTGCGAAAATTTCGCGAATAAAATGCGATAAATAGCGAGGTTGAATGTTTGTAATATAATGAAAAGTAGAACCGTACTTTTGTAGCATTATTATTTTTTTTTTTTTAGTGAAATAGGTACGCATCAAAATACTTAAAACATATTCCGAAACAGTTAGGAAAATTTAAAACACTCAGTATTTACGAAAAACCGTCACTGACCTCTTAATTTATGATTTTACCTAACTGGAGACCACAACTTTTAAAACGATATGATATTTATCAATTTCGGCTAGGTATCGAAGAAGATAAATGGCTTGTAATTTAAAAAAAAAAATGCTATAATATTGATATTTTGCCCTTAAAGGGTCGCATTCCAAAAAATTTCTTTTATAAAATATGGTGTGACCAAAGCAGCCACCTTGGTCTTTAAAATGATACCTCATTTATCGATTTCGGTTAGTTATCAAGCAAGGTAAAATAAAAGTTCTAGAAATGGTGGTATTTTTGCCCCTTAAGGGTTGAATTTTTTCTTAAAATATGATGTGACCAAAGCGGATAATTTAATATTTAAAACGATACCTCATTTATTGTTTTCGGTTAGGTATCAAGGGAAATAAATAGCTCGTGATAGAGAAGTGCGTTGTAGAAATATTAATACTTTTGCCCTCCAAGGTTAGAATTTTGAAAAATTTCTTTCTAAAAATGTGGTGTAACGAACCTAAGACCTTACGAAGACCTCAATATTTAAAATGATACCTCGTTTATCAATTTTGTTCAATCATCAAGGGAGACATAAATAACGCATTTTAGAAATACTGATATGTATGCCCTTTAAGAGTTCAATTCAAAAAATTCATTTATTAAACACCTTAATTTTTGAGAATGATACCACATTTCTCTATTTCGGTTAGATATTAATGGAGATAAATTGCTCGTGACACAAAAATGCGTTATAGAACCATTTATACTTTTTCCCATTAAGGGTTAAATTTCAATAAAAATTCTTTCTTAATATATGATGTCACCAAAGCCGAGTCTTTACTCTTGATACTCCTACCTCATTTATCGATTCTGGTTAGATATACAGGGAGTTAAATGGCTCGAAACACAAAAAACGCAAATATAATGTTACCACGGTGGAGACCTTAGTCTTTAATATGATACCTCATTTATTTGTATCGGTTAGAAATGAAGTGAGATAAATGGCCCGTGACACAAAAACGCATTGCTAAAATATTGATAATTTTGCCCTTTAAGGGTCGAATTCCGAAAAAAATTTGTCTTAGTATATGACGCCACTAAAGCGGAGATCTTAATGTTTAAAATTAGACTTCATTAAACGATTTCAGATGGGTATCCAGGGATATAAATGACTCGTAACACAGAAAACAGCATTTTAGAAATATTGACATTTTTTCCCTTGAAGGGTAGAATTCCGAAAATTTTCTTTCTTAAAATATGATGTGACCAAAGTGGAGACCAAAAGCTTTAAAATGACACCTCATTCATTTATTTAGGTTAAGTATGAAGGAACATACAGGCTTGTGACTAAAAAACACCTTATAGAAATAATATATATGATTTTCCCCACAAAGTTTACTCTACGCCTACCCTACAATGTTCCTAATGCGCGAGTGTTCCGCAGTTGTGACGCGAAGGTATTGTGGGTACGCTTTGAAAGGGAGAATTGGTACCTTGCCTACTG
This sequence comes from Vandiemenella viatica, assembly GCA_031002005.1. NCBI lineage: Eukaryota > Metazoa > Arthropoda > Insecta > Orthoptera > Morabidae > Vandiemenella > Vandiemenella viatica. Next base: position 32,485,577 of record JARYHS010013630.1, on the reverse strand, counting down.
ACTATTCCAATGAAAACAGCACGCGTCCGCTATTTCATGAAACCCTCATGCAGGGTTACCATGTCCGCACTGCCATACTCATATAGTATAGTAAGGGCTAGGGACTTGCGAAATTCTGCAGGTTTTCACACCGTGGTGTACTTTAAAATGGTACCTGATATACTTTCGTTCAGGAGTACGCGAGTATCTTGTGTGGAATGATACTGAAAACACAAACTTAAGAAACAGCCATTTAAGTATCGCAGACCACGCAGAAAATCCACAAAGCTTAATCCAATGTTCCGTCTAATATATGTAGGTTAGGGGTTGTCAGCGGCATAAATTGTTCCAGCATTCTCTGCACATCCTGAAATAGAGATGATAACACTAATCTGGTGTCAAATGCGTGGGAGAATCATCCTATTCCAAGAGCCTGTGGCATGTGGTGAGCACCAAGATTGCTCGGAAATGTTTGGGAGTATTTCTTTTCTCTCTGGGCTTTAATTTAATTTAATTGCAATGGAGCACAGGCTCCGGTGGCAATTTCCCTACACACCCATCTTCCCCCTATCCTGCACCTACCTACATTTGCCCTCTACAAATTTTATCTTTAAATTCCTTCTAAGTTTTCGGTAAATTATTCATCATTTCTCTTGGTAACTCATTCCAATCCCTGACACCCTTACCTAAAAAAGAGAATCTTCCCACACCCTTGTGCCTGAAATCGAGTGCCAGCTTGTGGTCATGGTCATCTTTTCCCTTCCATGCACTACTTTTCATACCTATTGCAATATTGCAGGGTCTTCACTTTCTCAGACACCTCTGGCAACCTGAGGTGCTCAGTTGGACATTAAGCGTGCCCAGAAGCTGACTGTGCATGCGCTCTTAAACAACTACAGGGAAAGGTTACTATACCCCGCCATATTTGATGGATTTCAATGTTATTCCGCATTACATTAGCGGAGAAGGTTTCATTAGGAAGCAGTCACCCCCTGTTGACTTACCTCCTGTGATTTTTGTCTACTGAAAGGTTACAAACTAACAGCTGTAAGACAACAGGTTCTTTTCTCTCCGGTGGAGCTGAACGCTAAGAACGAGAAACACAATTACTGTAGCAGCCAATAGGAAGAAAATGTTGTTTTGAGTTGCCTACAGTTGTAGTTCAGAGAAATGATTCTAGATAAACACCAGCGAACATAGTCATTAATCTAACACAAAATATGTAGGCTATCGTTCTATTTATTTTCCGCAATATATAAAGCAGCTAAAAAAAAATAGAGATAAAAGGAATATGTCAAGAGAGAGAGAGAGAGAGAAGTGGTTAACAAATGGAAATTGAACCATGGATATACAAAAATACAAAGTTAAATGGAAACATCATACTTATCGACAAGTAATATGCGATGCGCTTAAATAATGGTAGATGCAAGTATTTACACCTTTCTATGAATTCCATAGTGATTGGTTTATATAACGTGTAACTCTTGTAGTTTCCTTCTGCTTTTAATAATGAGTTGCAATTATTGTTCCATCCAATACCAAATCTGGACGTAATAATTCAACGTTAGCTTTTAAGTTTTCCACGAAAAAGCATGAAATAAAGATAAGCAGAGTTTTGGGTTTGCTTATCTATAAGTTTCTCTTCCACATAACATCTGAACATGCACCGAGTTGTAGTAGAATTTATCCCCGTCTGAAGACCGAAGGGCAGCAGAAACATTAAGTGACGTTTGTCTTGCAACTCGTAGCAGAAGCCTACAGGGATCGTACAAACTATCAGAATATGATACTGAGAAAAAAGTTCAGTCCTTCGCAAAAGAACTCCGCGTCCAAAAAAGAACGAAAGTCTCGATCCAATGTCAGTTTTTTTTTTTTTCGATTGCCCTCGAGTTGTGCACTTTGAATTTTTCCACAAGGTCGAACAGTCAACTGTGAATACTATGTTGGCGTCTTGCGACGGCTGAGCGAAACAATTCCAGCAGGAAGACCAGAGACAATGCGTCTGTCCACTCAACCTTGCAGTTCACCAGAGACTGTCCTCCAGTAGCGACACTATGTCACAGACCGCGCTCCCTGAGATATTTACTTTTTGTTCCAAAAATTAAAATCACCGCTGAAAGGCCGCCATTTAGACATGACATTAAAACAAATTCGTCACAATTCAAAACAAGTTTACCAAAGCTTTTAATTTTTATTTCCTTATGGCTTTACGCCTCGTCGAAATCGAGGTCATTACAGGCGGGATGGGACTGGGGACAAGGAACGGGAAGGAATTCGGCTATGGCCTTTGGAAGGAAGCATCCCGGCCTGGGGTGATTTGGGGAAACTATGAAAACCCCAAATCTGGATGCCCGGACGGGGATTCGAACCGGCGTCCTCCCGAATGCGTGGTCAGAGCGTTAACCGCTCACCCAACACGCTCAGTACAAAGCTTCTCAAAGAAAAAATGCTATTGGGAGAAGGAAGTACCTTAGAGGGGACGAATACCAATAATATCTAAATTAAATAATAAAAATATATAGTAATATTTTGTCCATGGTGGACTGTGACTGGTCGCTGTATTCAATTATCAACCAAATTAAATAAAAATATAGGTTATTTTCTGAACAGATTTTGTATGTGGCAGGACGTGCTTTTTGCAGAACAAAGATTGAGATCTGAGATAAGAATTTTTGGATTGATGAAAGACAAGTGCGAGTAACAGACAATTTTTTATGCCTCATTGCTTTACAATGGATGCCTAGGTCATAGGCCGAAGATAAAAGGTCAATTGGACAAGTTATTGGAATTGGTTTATCGTGAAATCACAACCCAGGATACTGCGCTTTGTTACAAGACGATATTATGAAAATAATTGCGTGGTGTAAAGATTGGCAGTTGGAGTTAAGCGCTAAAAAGTGCCAAGTCATGCGTGTAAGTAAAAAGGTGACACCATTTAGCTTTGAATATACAATTAATGGCACTGTCCTTAGAACGGTAGATTCCGCTAAATACCTAGGGGTAACAATTCGTAATAACTTTTCGTGGAATGAGCATATCGAGAATGTAATTGGGAAAGCAAATCGTATGCTTCGATTTCTAGGTCGTAATTTAAAACAATGCGCTCCAGAAGTTAAATCGATTGCGTACAAGTCATTAGTGAGGCCTCACTTAGAATATTGTTGCTCTGTATGGGGTCCCCATCAAAAGGGATTAATGGAGGCATTAGAGATGGTCCAAAGAAGAGCCGCCCGATTCGTGACAGGTATATATAGTTGGAGGGAAAGCGTAAGTGCGATGTTGAAGGAGTTAGGTTGGGAAGACCTGGAGCACCGAAGGCGTTGCTCTCGACGGAAGCTAATTGAAAAATTCTCGACTGACGTATTTCGGAATGACAGCAAACAAATATTGCTACCAGCAACATTCATATCTCGGAATGACCGCGAAAATAAGATAAGAGAAATCAGGGCCAGAACCGATTCATTTTTGTACTCATTTTTTCCACGAGCGATTTGGGAGTGGAATAGAAAGGATTTACCGGGCGAGTAAACGCAAAATCGGACAGGAGTAGCTTCCGATAAAGCACTCCGGCCATCCTGATCTGGATTTTCCAAGGTTTCCCTAGATCGCTCCAGGCGAATGCTGGGATGGTTCCTCACAATAGTCCATGGGCGCCACCTGCCATAACCCGTATATCCCTTCCAAACCATTAACTTTCCTGATAGGTGCAATGCACCCTCCGCCAAACACTTTAGTAAATCGCGGAGTAATAGTAATAGTAGTAGTAATAGGAAGCTTGCACAGTGGAAAAGTACTTTCAATATTTTGCGTACTTTACGTCGTAGTAATAATTATTACATTGTTTTAAGAGTCGGATGTAAGTGCCGAAATGTTATGGAGTGACAACATTCTTTTTTTGAGGATCGTTATTTCAACAAATTACAGGATTAAATCATGAATTTGACCATTCTGCAAGGAAAATCAACCAAAAATGTGAAACGTTGTAAGCCGATGGTGCCAGAGGGGAATCCACAATATTACTGGAACTTTCCCAGTTTATAAATGGAAGTGTGTTAATATGCGTATGCTCATTACGCGCCAAACGGCTTGTGCGAAGTATCTTTCTCATGCTGACCGGGCTGAAGTTGGCAATTTGTACAATGGCTTCGTGTGACAAAAACGCCACATGGCTGCGTTGTTTTATGTCTGATGTTTTGTAAAGACTCGCACAAATAATTAAAACTTAATGGTTTATAATTATAATATCTCCACTCCATCCTTTGCTAAATACATCATATTAACCGAAAAACGACTTTTTACAAGATTTACATTGGACATCGTGTGTTGTTAAAAAAATCCGTCCTACGAAATCTGCCAAGAATTTTCCCATCTTTGACGCACATGCTAAATTAATTTGATGTAACTTATTTTCCAAATGTCTACCGTTAGTAGCATTATATAGGAGGAGTAACATTTAAATTGGATGGGTCGCTATGTGTGTGTGTTTTTTTTTTATTATTATTATTTTTTATTTCTCTATGCGTAACATTGCGAAGCAGAACCTGCTACTATTATTCTAACAAGATGCATTCTCCAAAACTAAGAACATTACTTCTCCAGTAGTCTGCGTAGATGTCTGATCATTTACCAAATGAGTGATCCCAGAAAGATGTCACGTTTCACTTACATCCTATTCTTAAGAAGGATAAAAAGGGTTTTTAATATTTCTTTCCTCAAAATGTAGTCACGTCTCATGCCAAAAGATTCATTGTGGTAATAGATAATATTCGGAAGCCGTGATTTTACTAGACATTACGATCCGAAGAAAGGATAGATTCTGAAATGAGCATTTTGGAAGCTCTGAAATTATGTCAAGGTGACTACTGTCCTACGTGAATTACATGTCGAACTAGAGAAACTGGAGTCACAACCGAAAACTTACACAACCGTTTTTTTTTTTGAAGGGCTTTACACCTCGTCTATATAGAGGCTGGAGAGAACTGGGGACAAGGAACGGGAAGGAATTCGGCTATAGACTTTTGGAGGGACCATTTCGACAGTCGCCTGGAGTGATTTCAGAATGGCCAGACGGAGATCTGAGCCCATGTCCCACCGGGTTCTCAATCTCACACAGTAACACATTAAGTAGCATACACGTGGCAAAGACAACGGTTCCTACTAGAGAGGATGAACAGGTGATTTTTGTTAGGATGGTTCGGTTTTGTCTGTACCTTCTGGCAGCAGCAATGCAGCCTCTGCCTCTTTCTTCACAAGTATGACAACTTCCTGCCGCACGGAGGGGAGGAACTGTTTACCCTACATCTGAGATCCCTCTACAGACCAGAATTCAATATGAAATCTTGGATTCTGTAGAATATTACATGCAGCATTTTGCGTAGATTATTTACCATCCCTTCCCCACCTCAGTGTAGTTTTTATTTCCAAATGAACAAATTCGTTTACTGGACCCACCAAGTACGAGGGTGGATCAAACATAAACGAGCCTTTTTAAACTGCGCGCCCGTCTATGGCGTAAGGAATATGAAACTGTTTGGACCGTAGAGGGGGGTCTTTTGGAAGGCAGGAATAAGGTTGGCGCGCCTAGTGCTTCTTATTCTCAGCAACAAGATGAACGATGAAGAGGTACACCCTGCAGTTGCACAACCTGTTATTGTTTCTCGTCACATGCTACTGAAATTCGGCTCCGTTTACTCCCACAGTTCGGGGAAAGAACCCTTTCGTGGGGTCAGGTAAAACAGTGGTGTAACAAATTTAAAAAAGATTCGCGCCGTCCTTGCACCAGCATCACACCGCAGGACACAAAGGCTGTTCGAGAACTTTTCAAAGGCCATCAGCACATAACCGTTCTAAAAACTTCAGATCAGCTATGGAAGAATGCAGTAAGTCATTCGTAATGGGCTCCAATAGGGGGATGTAACGGATACCCGCATCCGCAAGTGCGTTACTTTCGCGTGAAATCCTACATCCGCTTTGGCATCCGCAATCTTAATGTGGATGTATAGCGAATGTTTTGTTTACATTGCAAAATATATTATTATTTTCTCTTTAAACGAGATTCTGCTCATCGACGCTTAGCTAACAACAAAGTGGTTGTTTTTTTCCGACGATCTTTCAATAAAACTAACAATGAACTGAACGGTGTTATTACCTAAGCGACGAATTTACAAGTTTGAATTTGCATGCAAAGTAAACCGGCCCATTCACGGTCCAACTTACAGGACATCCGTGTAGAACTACCGTAGGATGCGCTCACCCAGTCACGCTAATAGAAGCGGTCCAACAAAATGTTCCACGCCATTCTTTCCAATCATACTTTATCGCGGCACACCATATGTCATTATCGCACACTTGTAGGATGTTTCTTCCAATAGCTTCCTCCGATATCCATAGCTTTTTGGACAGCAAAGACCAGTTTTGGTTGTCCAACAACATCCATCACGTTCTACATGTAGTCCATTGATCCCTTTCACGGCCCATCAAGAGTTCTTTATCGAAAATCGGAACATCGTAGGTCCTACAAGTTGTACAGGGAATGCGGCAATATAGCGATGGGAAGGCGGGTGGCGAGCACGGAACCGAGCGTGGTGGATGAGCGTTAACGCTCTGGCCTCGCATACGGGAGGACGCGGGTTCGAATCCCCTTCCAGGCATCCAGATATGGGTTTTCCATGGTTTCCCCAAATCACTCCAGGCGAAAGCTTCCTTTGAAAGGCCTTGGCCAAATTCCCTCCCGTTCCTAGCCCCCATCCTTTCCCGCCTCTAATGACCTCGACATCGACAAGGTGTATAGCCTTAAGCAAAAACAGAAAAAAAAACGTGCACGGATATTGCGGTGGCGCGGCCTTGTGCTGACGCTTGAGCTAGTCGTCACGAAATCCGCACATTTCATACGACAAAGATTGGTTTTAGACGCGTACGTAGTTATGTAAATAATTTAATTAACTTGTGAAAACACGAGGCAAAAAATAATTCAATATGGCAGTATTATATGGAAATAGACTTTACTTATGAAAAAGATAAAATTTGGCATAAAATATATACTTATTTTGATTTTAAATTTATTTTTTATAAAATATTAAAATCTAAATAATCATATATTTATTTTTTCAATCTCCGCTTCGGCAAAACATCCGCTTCCTCGGATGTCAAGCACTGAACATCCGCATCAGCAAAGATGACTTTCTTTACAACCCTAGTTCCAATGCTGAATGCAGAGCAGAAAACCAAGCGGTTTGAAACTTCTGGAAGACTCGTAACGGGTTACGAGGCGGATAGTGATTTTTTTTTTTTTTTTTTTTTTTGAAAAAAATCTTCACTTGCGATGAGACTTGAGTCCATCATTACACTCCTAATTCGAAGAAGACCAGTATGTCGGAAGTGCACGGGTGAAAGCGAAGATGACGCTGTGAGTAGGGAAGGTCTTGACCACTGTGTTGTGGGACTGTAAAGATGTTCTGTTTGTTGAGTTTCTTCAAAAACGAATGCTACCTGTTATCGTGATCGTCTTCGTCAAGTCTGAGTTGCCAGTCGGTCTAAAAGGCGCAGCATTCCGATCAGAAATGTGTTGCTTCTCCATTATAATGACAGACACCACAACGCATCACAAACACAACACACCTGACCTTAGCTGTCCTGGGACATCCATCCTAAAATCTAGACCTATCGCCATGCGACTTCCGTATGTTTGCTCCACTTAAGGAAGCCCTTGGTGAACAGCGCTTCACAACAAGTGTTCTTGTGCAAGTGGTTTGATACATGTCCCTAAAGTTTTTATAATACCAGAATTAAAAAATTACCTACCGTTGGAGGAAATGCATAGATAAGAAGGGGAACTATGAAGATAAATAAGAAAAATGTAAATTAGAATTTAATGTATATAATAGAATGTTTATATTTTTCGTAAAATGTTCGTAGTAACGATGGAGGCCATTATCCCAGTTTGCGAATCCGCAATATCGTGAATATTGTAGCTCCCAATCGCAGTTTACGGAAAGTCCTCGCGATTAGTCGACCGGCAAACGTAATGGCAAAAAGGTAAACCCCGGCAAAAGGAGTGCCGGTGGTGATAACAGGTTGGCTCCCCCCTCCCCGGCGCAGTTTTAAGCGCGGGCGCCGCCAGCAGCGGCCAGTCCACCATGAACGCCTCTCAGCCGCTGCTGCTGCCAGTCATCCTCTCCACGGCGTTCAGGCTGGCCAGGATAGCCCGTGAGTAGCGATGCACATAGCGAATTCGGAGCGGTGTCAAACGGTACGGTGGAACACAGCTGGTTAGTCAACCTTCACGAAACTCGGAAAACTTGTTGAAGTTTCGTAAAAACAGCTGTAAGGAATCTGTCTACAAATCTCGTATCTGTACACATGGCCTCCCATTGTATTTTAGAGATCCGTGTGTTCAAGTGTCGAAACGGCACTGATCAAATGTTGCTTACGTGGTAGAATATATATATAAAATGCTTTTCTTTTTCAATGAAATTGACATAAGGTAACCAGAACCGTGTATGAGCCAACCTTGAGTTTTCATTCAGTTTTCATTAAAATCTTGCGACCTGCATTGGCGGTTTTATATCGCATCTTTCAGTTGCAAAGAAAATTAGTTTGTATAAAAATAACACATAATTAACGTTGTCGAACTTGCTATTTTGTACGCTCTGCTCCAAAATATAAACGCGTTTTGGTATTCTCTAATCCAATCTCTACTTAAGGTATATTATTGGGAAGATTTAAAGTGGAACACTGCTTTGTCATACCAACAGCAGACAAAAGGTTACTTTTCCCCTCAACTAACATACAATTTAAGTCTTAAAATATAACCGTGCGCTTCCACATATTTTAGTGTATAATTAGTACAAACAGATAGCTTTTTAAAATAAAAAAAAATAAAAAAAAAAAAAAAGTTCCAATTTCTTTGATTGACTGAGAATTTGGAGTGGCCTGGAGGCAGCTGTGGACAGCACAGGCGTCTCCAATAACAATGGAAAAGACCTGCGAGGACGTAAATTGTTGGCGCAAGAAAAAATATAAACCGGTACTTCAACCTCAATCAGGTACCAATCCTGAACACTGTTGCATAACGAAATGTAAGGTTTGATTATTTCTATCCGTTTACAGTCATGTGCTTAGATCTAGCAGCAGTCCTTAGTTTAGTAATACTTCAGCCACCTTGTATCTCGAGTTTTCGGAGCAATCAAATTTACTCTCAGCATAAAGTGAAAACCATTTAAACTGCACGACATTCTCGAAATATTTATGTAGTCTGTTTTAATGCCCTAGCCATCTAAATATCTAATTATTTTAAAGTCGTTCTAGCAGTTGGACTAATAGAGTTTCGTTATGCGCTGTTTAGATGCGAAATCTGCCAGCTTATCCGGATCATCCATTCACGGTGTACTTTCTATAGTAATGTCAATGGCAAGTACTCAGTAAGACCACATCTACAATAATCACAATATACGTAAATTGTTTCCTCAACTGAGATCCGGAAATAAGAAATTATATTTAGGAATTTGTGGTTTGTGGACAGCGGAGCAATTGGAACTATCCAGGCCTTCACCCGAATGATTCTGCGAAAACGTGAAAAGCCGAAATTTGCATGTCAAGGGTTCCTGTATAGGTGTTCCCGAACTATACGTCCCTCTCACCAAATTTAATCCATCATGAGCGAGCGATATAGACAGAGTAGTGACAAACATAAGGAGGCTGGTAACACTAATATTTTCCTGTGGACGGAATTGCTTGTGGTAACAACTAATAGGTAAACAGTTTTTGTTAAGTCAGTGTTTTCAATCCTCATATGTAACCTACCGGTATAGCAACAAGTTTGTAAATAGGCATCTTTTGAGTAATCTTCCACTATTCCAATTACTTTTTGTGTGGTTCCACACAAAAATATACTGTAACACAGTCGTAGCAGAGTAGAGAAATTGTTAGAAGAGGAGGTCAAGCATGAGTATTTCGTGGTGCCAAGTTCGTCAAATCAAAAGAACAATTCAGTTGATGTATTGTAGGACATCACGGGCAGCTCTATCATAACCGTGGTGCCGCAATTTGATGATGGATTCTTATATAACTCGACAAGGCAAATCGAAAGTAAATAATATTTTTTGATATCTCAGTTCTCGAGATATCGACTGTCAAAAATTAGCTATACGTGTGGCACGTTGCGACGTTTTTCTTCTGGTCCAGGCCGCATTATAATCTATCTACAACCGCTATGAAGAAATAACCCACTGTGCACGTCCAGCGTGTGGTTCTTTGTGGCTTTAGCGAAATTTTTTTTTTCTGGTTCAGATCACATTTAAGCTAACTACTCGAATTTTGAGATAGTATACTTAGAGAACTAAGCGAGATATCGAAAAATTTTACTCTTCAATTTCGATTTGTCTCGTCGAGTTACATCAAAATCCATCATTAAATTTTGGCGCCACAGTTAGCGTAGAATCCCTAAGGAAATTATCACATATAGAATCGAATTAGATGACATTCATGACCTGGATGCATCGTCTTTCAGTAACATATGCACTACACAATGTTTTAAAAAGTAAGAGATAAATTGTGAACAGAAAAATAAACACGAAACCCGATAAGTGACATTTTGCAGTCATCTTACAGAAATATTAAACTTTTAAAGTTATTGTGATCAACCAGTACCTTTTACTGGCACAGTCTTGAGATTGCGGCTGACAGTTCCTCTTCTTGCGCTGGATGGCGTGCTTCTGAGGGCAGCAAGAGGCAAAAACCGGGTAGCAGTAGTAACAGGTAGTTCCCATATCGCACATCAACTCAATACAGACAAGCGAAACGGGAAGTGACGCAATCCGCTTTGTTTATTCTGTGCCTCGCGGGTGCTCTTTGTGCTTGTTTTTGTTTTTATTTGTTAACGTTGTATAATACATCAAAACTTTGCTATCCTCACAGCAGGGTTTAAAATAATACAGTGAACAGTCATTCGCTCGGTCGCTCGAGTTATTGAAGTGGAAGTCATTCAAACTGCTCTTTGCTATAAACCCAGAACATCAGTAACTTACTCCAATCAGAAGAACCCATTACTTCGGAAACAACTGAAAAGGGTAAGGCTTCGGCCTGCCATTAAAATGTGTGTCGTAATAGTCAACATCTTACAAATTAGACTTTTCTTTCTATCAATCATACTACGCTAAACTGGAGATGATTCTTAATTAAAGGCAACAGGTGACTTCCTTCCGCCTCTCTGCGGGTAAAATGCAAGTGGCGCGACAAAAAAAAAGTGAGAACACTTTCAAGACCGAAATATAAGCTAACTAAGGCGTCCGGATAGACTATTTCTCAAAGATAATTGATATTATTATCAATATTAACTGCTATAGAGCGTGCTCTCCTACTGACGTTGTACGCGAATATTTAGCTCATACTCTTCACCGCGTAAGGAACTCCCTTCAATAACTCCCTCAGTTACAAAGAAAAAACTATCCACCCATTTATCCCCAAATCAAGTGTTAATTTAAGATAATGATCCCCTCTTCACCTCCACGTACACCTAGCCATTCCACCAACATTCGTCAAAGCCTCATGCCAATTTTTTCCAACCTCCTCCTTCCTTCTAGTGACTTCCAACCCAAATCCCTTGTAAAATCAGCTAGCAAGTTCTCCAGTGCTTATTACGGAATACATTTGTCCAATTTTTCAATCCATCCAACTGCCGTATGTCTTACACACAATGGAGATCATACTCTGGCATGAACCTGATGAAGATTTCATAGACAACTTCCCTTGCGGTACATCCCTTCTTGACCTCTCTAACACATTCAAGACATTGAAATCTTTCCCAATTAATTGTTTCTTGTCCAACTAAACTAATAAACAAACGACATGTAAATGTTTATCTTATACCCCCTCCACCATATTTTGATAAGTCAGATTTCGATATACCCTGATTTCATGCAAAGACCTCAATATTCAGAAGGCAGGGAGTTTCAACAGACGTTTTTCATGAGATGCCTAGCAAAATGTAGTAATTTGGATCGACATTACAGTAATGAGGAATACATAAGGATAATAGTTTCCAGGACGCCTGCACAAACACAGTTGATGTTTGTCAGTCATAAGATAGATAATTGATATGATGGTGCAACTTGACCACTAGGAGAAAAGAATGTGGAAAAAAGGCTGCAAAAGAATAATAATACTGTGGGTAGAAGAGAAGATGGTGGTTAGCTGTGTGACAGACCAAATTTTATCAGTATAGCAGACTAGGGTTCCAACAGAGGAAACCATAACTATAAGATCAGACAGTACGATAGGATTAAAATAATGCCTGCGAAATAATGCACCTGAACCGTCGTATAAATCCATTAATTTTCTGTCTGGGTACACTGTCGTCTACCTTCGTTCTAAATTCAGCTAAACAACTAGATCAGTATTCTTTCCAGATCTGTCTGAATCCTCCCTCGCTTTAATCGCATTATACAGCATCATGTCACCTGCAAACTGCCTAACTTCTGGCGGTAACTCAACAAAAATTATTTTGTTGAAATAATGAACTGTGCTCTCAAACAACTCCAGCTCTCATCCGTACCGAAAATTCTCTTCCAGTGAAGAGTGTTTTTTTAGTTCCAAACTGCGTTCATTTTTCTTCCTAGTCACACATTAATTCTGTGCACTTTAGACGACGTTTTTACCAACTCTTCATTTGACTCAAAACGTTTTTTAGAGAAATTTCTTTGTATGTGGAAATAGGTGGAAGTCGGAGGGGCAAAATCTGGTGAATAGAGTTGCTGTTCCAAAAATTCGTAAATCAGATCGCTCAGTTTTCCCACTACCAGAGTACCCTTGAGAACTTGTCAAAAATGACTTTCTTTTGTAAATCAGGTCTCCACTCACGATTGTTTAATCTAGTTGGTCCTGAAGACTTGCGCAGTATTCGCTAGTTATTGTTTTATTCTTTTCAAGGTAATCAATAAAAAAATAATTCTTTTTTTATCTCAGAAAACACTGACCACAGTTTTTCTGGAAAACATTTGCTGTTTTGATTGATAAAGGTAGAGTTGTCGTTTTTGATGCTCTGAAATGGCGGATACTGATGCCCAGTTTTAGTTTATCGCGCCTAGGCTAACATCAACCTCCGCCGACATTTACTAGTAAAACCATCAGAAACGGTCAAAGATTACAGGATGTAGCGCATAATTTTTATGAGGCAGTATTGTTTAATCGCAACGGAGCTATAAGTTTGTTAATTTTTGGAGCACGTCTGAAGTGTGTTCTATTCGTGATGTCCAATCTCTTCTTTGGCAACACATTTTGTCTTTTTGGTCACACAGCCATTAAAATGTATTTTCCATGTTAGACAAGTTTCATTTTTATCTTTAACTGGGGCTATTTGCTTCGACGACATCATTATAGGCGGGAGAAAATTTTGGAAGGAACTGGGCAATGGAATTTTGACGGAACGATCCCAGCATTTGCCTGGAATTATTTCGGTAAATCTGGATATCTGGATGGCTGGATGGGGATGTGAACACGCTTCCTTCCGAAAGCCGGGCACGAGCGTAAGGAGTACGAACATCGCAAGAGGAACACAATATTCAGTAAAATAACCCATGCTCCAGGCCGGAATCGAATCAACGACCCTTCCGGGGAATGTGAATAATGCTATTCGCAAACAGATAACCGAGCTATATGGATGAATTGTAACGCTCTGGCCTCGCATTCGGGAGGACGCGGAATTCGAATCCCCGTCCGGCCATCCATCCCGATTTCCCGAAATAACAGGAGGCGAATGCCGAGTTGTTCCCTCAGAAGGCCATGGCAGTATTCCGCAGCCAGTCCATTGTGCGTGGTGTGTTGCAGACCCCGACTGGTGCCCCGAGGTGGTGTCGCGCTTGGAGTGGGGCGCGCTGCCGCCGCGGGAGCGCGTCGGCCTGGCGCAGGTGCCCGCGCCGCTCGTGGTGCTGCACCACACCTTCCAGCCCGGCTACTGTGCAGACGCCGCCGCCTGCAGAGAGGCCATGGTCGAGATGCAGCACATGCACCAGGTGCTGCGCGGCTGGGCAGACATCGGATACAAGTGAGACACACCACCACACAACAAGTGGCTCACAACCAGTCTTCTTAGTTACGATTATTCTTCTAATGTTCTAAGTTCATTATTTTATTAGACCTCATCTACATCTACATATATACTCTGCAATTCACAAAATTGTGGGTGGCAGAGGATGCTCATCACGACTGACTGTATTCATATTTAGATCAGGAAAATCTCTTGAGTGGGTTAGGAGCAAGCTAGAAGATTGAAATAATCAGTTACAATAATAACACATTTATTCTATATTATAAATGGTACTACTTATACGCCCTTCACAGTTGTGCATAGAATCTCTACTTTCCACATTAAAGGGCGGTTTGATCTTCAAGATATCCTACTGTTTATACCTGTATTTCTCAACCTGTGGTCGGCGAAGATGGTTCAGGTGGTTCTCAGGCAGAATATCAAAAATGTGGATACCGTATTTGCGTTGTGTAAGCGGGATAAACTACAATCTTAACTTTTTAAAAGCCACGAATGTTTCAATGACGAGGCAAAAATTGCCACTTGCAAGATGAGACTAGGACAGCAGTGTTTCTACAATAGTCTATGCACTTCCGGTTGGCATCAGAAAGAGCGCCGTTTGTATAAGGATTACAGGATTAGGTAAATGACCGTTTTCTGAGGATCTTCTGGTAGGTATGAGGGACCGCGGTACGTGGCAGAATTGGTAACATAAGACTGGTGAAGTAAACAAAAATAAAATATATGACATCTAGTGTCTTTTACTTTGTGCACGTAGGTCTGTAGTATAGTGTAGCATCAGTATTATTCAATTGATTGCTTAAGTTACTTAGAGTCTGGTCAACATGTAATTAATTTTAATAGTTCACTTCCAGTTTCATAACTGTGTTTCTATAGGAATTCAAAACATGCTTTTAGATTTATTATGTTCAATGGCACAATGAAATAAGTTCCATATGTTAATAACATACAACAAAAATTAGACTCACATGAGTTAGTAGTCCGCAGCATTAATTTGAACAATTTACTGGCACTCTGGTTTCAAAAGGTTGAGAAACACCGGTTTATTCGAATACACACTCGGTATACCTCTATCAATAAGCAAGTTTACTGTTACCACTGTCCTACATGTTTATAGTACAAGTATATAATCTATAAAGACATGTTCACCATCGACGTCACACACGGAATATTTCATCTCATAGGGAAAGAGAATCTTACTGTCTTATGGTAATAACCCATGGAGCTGATATCTCGTAGTGTTGTTGCTTCTGACAGGCCTCCTCTGATTCACGTGGATCGTCAACAGCCATCAACATAACAGAAAACGGATGACTATGGCTTACTTCCACGATCGTATAATGCCAGTTATACAGTTACTAATTATTTCTCGACGAATGTAACGCCATATAATGGTTAGCAGAGAACCAACATGGAACCAGCCAGCCTCACACCGTAAAAATAAAGTGTTAGTCAACCAAACTTGGGCAACAGGATATAATGAAGTAATTTTTCGTACCTTTAAATTCCGAGACACATAATTAATTATTTACGCTAGAGTCTAAAAGTAGACAAGACTGCCGACAAAAATGTCAGTTCAGAACTATTGTTTGGCAGAGGATTTACGGTACTGAAGAAAGGAAATGATCCGTTGTTAACATCCCATCTTAGCTCAGAACATCAGCTCTTGTCCTAGTATACTGAGCTGCTGAATACTGCAGCGTAGTATGGCTATATAGCAGTCACACACACTCAGCTAAACAACACAGTTATAGCCGTATCCGGAACTGTAAAATCTACGCCTAAAGATTGGCTGTCTGTACTTTCTAACATCACTCCCCCACGTCTCCAAATACAAGCGTCTTTAAACAATAAATGGCAATTTTTTCTAAGTAACTCGCGACTTCCAGTATATCAAGACTGCACACATCAAACTTAAAGTAGGTCAAAATCAAGGTATCCAACACAGAAGTTTGGTGAGATGCTGGTCCAAAATCAGTTCCCAGTAAACGAAGCACGGCGTGCAGAATTCTAACCACGACAAACTAGCTCTAATCCAAGACAATCTCCTGCATTTAACCTCCATACGAAAATCTGGATGACACTGAACCGTGTGAGAACAGACCACAGTAGATGCAACTATTGGATGCACAAGTGATGAATAAAACAGAATCAACAACAAACTGTCCATCACATCACTATGTAATGCCCTCTTAGAAGACTCAGTGGAACGATCCAGTAGGCTCATGAAGCAGCTGGCATCAATTTGTAGAATAGTATTTTTCTTACTCCCTCTATATACATAACTAGCTGATACCCGCGACTTCGTACGCGTGGATTAAGAATTTCTTTGCCAGAATTGAATATAGAAATTTGTTGGTAACAAAGGATTGGTCCCAAACAACACCGAGTCGGTATAATATGACAGGAAAGCCATCATTCTACCGTCGAACCAGTCTCTTGAAGAGAATCAATTTCCAACATATTTAAAAACAGAAAAACAAACGTAGGTGAGGGGATGTGTGTGTGTGTGTGTGTGGGGGGGGGGGGGGTGTGTTAACTAAGGGCAGCTTTATTTCAGCTTGGTCTTTTCTTCTTTCTTCAGCATGAGCATCCGATTCTTGGGTTCTAATAACTTTAGCTGCTCGTGCTCTGCTAGAGCTAAAACTAAGGCCAGTTTACGCCCGCAAGGCATGTAAAAAAAGAAGGCAAAATAAACTGGTGCCAGAAACATTTAAGCACACACAAAGTAATAGGACAGAGAAAATCGACATCTATACTAAATAATACGTTTTTTCTCTAAACGAAATTTATTAACAAATTATACACTAACATCAATGCGAGAGAAGCACAGCTTGAGCAACCGACGCAACATTATATACATTAACACACACATCCGTTTCTGTGTCACCATTCGATAAATTCTCAAAATTTCGTGACTACAACTGTTAATCCTACCGAAACAAAATGTTCTGTGCCCTCCCTGCAGATTTTCTTGTCAAATTCCATCAAAATGTAACAAAAAGACAGAGACTTAATTGCGCATTTATAGTATTATTACTGCAGATCACACACACATTGACAGCAAATCACCCCTGAGGGATCAATACAACGTAAAAAATTTACACCTACTGCATTGCAAGACTACCTACGATTTGCCTCACATTGTACCCCTAAATTTGTGATATCTGCAGTTTAACATTCAATCCGAATAACTTACGGTCCAGGCGTGACTTACGATCAAAAACAATTTTAAAAAATCTTTGCCTCCACGGAGATTGGAACCGAGGACCACGACCCAAACATTAGTAAGCAAGCGCTTTAACCACTGATCTACTTGACCGCTACACGGAAAACGGTACAGAGACTTCCATATCAAGCGCGTCTGTCTATCGCCGTTCAGTAATATTTCGAAATTATAAGACAATATGTACTATTTATACACATAATTTTTCAACCAAATGTAGACAGTATTTTTCTCATTGATTCAAAGGATAAGTGAGCAAAGTTTCATCGAGATCGGCTGAAAACTATGGATTTGTATGAGGAACAAACAAACAAACATACATACATCTTTATATATATAGATAGATTAAGCTTTTAATGGAATGTATATTACCGTCTTTGTTTCCTCATGCCATATGAATTAGTATGTTAGTACTATTAATTGTTATATTTGTATTGTTTCTGTGTTCCACAGCTTCGCGGTGGGAGGTGACGGGCGGGTGTACGAAGGTCGTGGCTGGGACGTACAGGGCGCTCACGCCTCCGGCTTCAACTCCAGGAGCGTCGGCATCAGCCTCATAGGCGACTACACCAGTCAGTAGCAACACCAAACATTCTATATGCCCCTCGGCTAATGCCAAATAGCTTCAAATGTAAATTTAGTGCTTTATCAACATCTTCCTAAGGCACTAAATTTTGAATGCTTCACGTTTCCTTGTTTTCGAATTTTGAGATTCACTTCCATAATTATGTCTCTGTGATCACTTGCAGACCAAGTTTACCCTCTGATAACGAAGAGTGAAATTAGATTCTTTTTGTTTTTTGTTCTATTCCGCATTCGATGATATTCTTCATTCGGCCATCAGTCATAATTTTGGCATCTCAATGTAATATGAATCCCTTATTTCTTAATGCATTTGTTGATATTTTGGTATTTAGCATACTATTACTGCCTTAAGAAAATTGATGCACTTCCATCACCTTTGCATGTAACTGTTTATATTTAGTCAAAATTCCTCTCTAAATAAATTGTCCCTTTCTGTATACCCTCATTCTGACCTCACAATTCGAAAATGTCATTAACAAACCAAAGCATTCTAATCCTATCTCTCTGAACGATTTTGCTACACTCAATTATTTCCTTCACGCAATACACGCAAATGGTGCCTAAAGCGAATCATTCTTGTATGATCATTACTGGTAGTTTGTGGTTAAGTAAACTACCTATTATCTTACGTGGATATTACATAAATTAAGATCATAACATATATACAAACATGAATTGCTACTTATTAATATTATTATTATTCATTGTAGCATTTCCCAACACCCTTTTGTATTACGCGAAATTTTACAATAAATTCTTTCGTCGTTTGATGTAAAATATTCAGCACCTCCGGGCCTTCATTAAATACAAATCAAAACTTTCCCAGCCCCCTTGTACGTGTGGACAAATGTCAAACCATGAACGTAGTTCTCTCTACTCTTCAAAACGCTATTACTAATTTTTCACCAAATATCCATCCAAGTCCTCGTTACCAGTACATGAGAGTATCATGGCGTCATCGTTAATTACTGACTGTCTGTCTTCCTCAGTAGTTTGCTCTCCTTTGCACGCTCTCCAGTTTCTGTTTTCGATACGCATAATGTGGGCTCCATACTACCCCGAGCAAGATCCTAAACAATGTTTTGTATCGCGACCGAGAGTGGTGGTGTAACGGCTTGCGTTCTGGCCTCGCATTCGGGAGGACGGCGGTTCGAATCCCCGTCCGGGCATCCAGATTTGGGTTTTCCATGGTTTCCCCAAATCACTCCAGGTGAATGCCGGCATGCTTCCTTCAAAAGGCCTTGGCCGAATTCCTTCCCATTCCTTGCCCCCCATCCTCTAAAGACCTAGTTGTTATAGGAGACGTTAAGCAGTTTAAAAAAAAAAAATTGTATCGCGGTTCCTATACTTTATTCGTTCATCTCTTCGTTACCTTCTCCAGTAGATGCAGCATTTTAAAATCTTTCCTTATCTGCCAAACGCATTGCAACAATTATGTGCAAAAAATTTACCATTTATATTTTCAACAAATAATTGCACCTTCACCTTGCGGAAAAAAAGCAAATAAATAAATACTTCATCTTTCTTTGTACCAAATCAGCGTACACATTAATCTGTAACCGTTCACAATTCGCTCGCGTTTTAATCTTATGATGCGTGATATCATGTGTAAACAAATTCTGAATGTAAACCCATTTCAGAAACATTCATTACATTCCTACACAAACTTTCTGCTTCCTATCTCTTTCTTATTTATGACCATGGTTCTCTTTGTTAAACGCCTTGGAGTAATCCATTGCTACATTATCAGCTTTTACTCCGTTATCAGTTTCATAACTGAGATTCATATGAGAAAGTTCTAATAAACCCACGTGTGAAGTTATATCTCAACCACTAAGGAAAACTATTCAGTGCGGTTCCCAGTTAAATTTAATAATGAAATGTTATCAAGCTAAACCCTCTAATTTAGCTTTATTGCCGAGTTTAATATAAAATGTTACTTTAAGTATAGGTAACTAAATCATGCATAGAATAGAGTACAGATCGTACAGCCTGTCTCTTGCAGTCACTGATAAGCTGCCTGGTAGATCGCAATTATTTACGTAATGTAGTATCTGCACAAGCATATATCACATGATGTTTGACATATTGGTAACTACATTTAATCACTTATTATTAGTAACGTATTTCTTCCGATTAATTCACAGTTGTGTTCATAAGAGTTGGTGTTAGGCACTGCGATTTGTTATGTTTGCGACAGAATCGTAACGGTAATTTAGTGTAAAGCACGTGACTCAATCCGCGCCCCTGACACCGATACAGACCGCCAGTTCACAATGCCCAACCTCACAATGTTTGTTCCTCTCCGCACAGAGCTTAGAGGACAAGCTGGGCTTTACAACTAGTGAATTCCATTCGAACTGAAGGTTTTTTGACTCAGCCAGCTATGGACCATGTTATTAGAATTATTTTCTTCCTTGGACTTCAGCTTGTGCATCGTTATCTATTGTTTTTCCCGCGTCAGGTTCATTGGCCAATCACGTCCTCCTTTCTCTTCCTATCGCTTTTCGTCGGCTTTTTCGTGATGACGCCACTGCACTAGTCAATATTTTTTTCCACACAAATTAAAAAAATACCACAAAAATTATTACTATCCTTTGCAGCAAAGCTTTTATTTAAACCCAACTACTGATGTTATTCTTTTTCTCCTTAGTTCCAGAGATATAAGCAAATCTTTTAACAGATTATTTACCAGTCTTATCAAAATCTCTTAAACTGAATTTAAACCATAGTGAAACTTTTGAAAAATCCGTATTACACCTATAAGTTTCTAATTTTGGTAAAATACACCATAGTTGAATAAATGCCTTAAAACAATTCTTCTCTTCCCATGTGCTCAATATAATTTCGTCTCAAAACCTCAGTACTGTATCGTTACAAACACACTTTGGTGTCTTCAGGTATGCTGTCCACTTTTGAAAATCTGCAGTTTACTAGTCACCTGCCTCTTAGCGAATAACCGGTTGTTCAAGTACCCTACTCCTTTCACATCTTTTTTTATTCACGGCTCTGGATGCACTGTTAAACCCTAAGGTCCAAGAGAGGACACTTAATTATTATCGATTCGTTAACAGGCAGTGTACTTTAGTTGCCAGAACCTAATCCGTGAAAAACGGGATGAAGCAGATAAAGGAAGAGGAATAAATTAGTTATAAGAAGCTTGTAAACTTACATCTTGCCACTCCAGAATCTTCTCAATGATTCGCCATAATATTTGATTTAGTGAGCCATACCAGTTGAAACACAGCGATAGCCTTCCTACACATTTTAATCAGTACACCCGCAGTGCTCATTGGAAGGGCTGCAAGTCAATGGTAGATCGCTTTGATATGAGTGCTACATACAGTTAGTTAACTAGGTCCCGTGTTACCAATACTGCGTCAGAAATATTTTATGCAAACCCGACTGCTAATGAAATGAGAGAGAGAGAAAAAAACCTTATTCTTCCTTCGGAAAAATGTTTTTTAATTAAATCAAGTAAAAATCAATTTCACTCCGACAGAATATAAACATCAATGCCCGCTTATATCACTGTTAAAAGAACCCCTGTAATAGGAACTCAAACATACAACTACCAAACGCTCATCTTTATACGTTTTTGTAAACAAGGGAGCGTCCATAAACTACGTGCCTCCGTCTAGGTTTTTTTTTTTTAAATAGCTTTCGGCAGCTGAGGCCATACAGCCAGCTCAATGTGATTATTATAGCTTCCAGTGAATCAGTCGTCATCCAGTGTTTATATATTGTATCTTCCTAAGTATGGTCACCACAGTACGGACAGGACATTCACACAGACGCACAACACTTAACGTCCATGCCTGCGGCCGGATTCGAACCGGCGACCTTCGGCACGCAGTGCTTGCACACTAGCCCCTATGTTACCGAGGCCGGCCCGTCGAGGGGTTGGCTGGAAAGCTACGATGAGCTACTTGGAATGGGTATGAAATCGAAAACATTTAACATGCAACGGTTTCAGCAAGAACTAACTCTAAATATATCAACACAACGTTTAAATGTTTTTTTTTTTTTTTCAATCAATCTCTGGTTTCACCCTGAAAACAGTCTTTTGGAGAGATTATATTTATTTTA
>JARYHS010013630.1:32433860-32462657 GCA_031002005.1 Vandiemenella viatica | reverse complement strand
TACAGAATCCTCCACAGCTTCCTACTCCGACGCACATTCTCAGTAAAAATTGATTCAGTCAAATCCACTCCCCGTCCTGTCCTAGCTGGTGTTCCTCAAGGCTCTGTTCTCGGACCAACACTCTTCAATATTTATGTCTCTGATTGCCCCGATCTGACCACTTCAGCCATAGCAATGTACGCCGACGACACAGCACTGTTCACCTCCCATGAAGATATTCAAACAGCTGTTCGCAACCTTCAAGCGGCCCTTACTGCCTTAACCAACTGGTTGAACATGTGGCGCATCGCACTGAATCCAACTAAGTGCGAAGCAATGATCTTCACTCTCCGACGCCCGGCTCAACCAACTCCGATTGTTATCAATGGCACACCTGTACCTTGGAAACGTCCTGACGAGACCGTCAAATACCTGGGAGTGCATCTGGACCGCCGACTGACCTGGAACGCCCACATAAACTCCAAACTCAACCTAGCATACTCCCGGCTCACTAAATTATATCCCATTATCAACCGGAAGTCTTCACTAAAAAGCAACATCACTACCCTACTATACACCTCCTTAATCCGACCTCTACTGACCCTACGCCTGTCCAGTCTGGGGAGGTGCCGCTGCCAGCAAAATCAAGAAGATACAGTCACTCCAAAACAAAATCTTGCGGATCGCCGTCGATGCTCCATGGTTCGTCCGCAACTCCCAGCTGCACCGCGAACTCGCCACTGCCTACCATCACGCAGTTTATTACAAGAGCAAGCACGACGCTTCTACCAACACCTTCCCAGAGTGCCAGGAGCCGCATATTACTCCCTGGGCACCAGATCCGACAGACCAACCAGAATCACCAGCCGCTTACCCCAGGATCTTCTCTTCCAGATAAACGCTTAGAATTACATCTATTCAGACAACATTTGATAATGTTCTTAAAAAACTATTATGTTTAATGTTATTATGTTTAAGGTTATTATGTTTAACAATATTATGTTTAATGTTATTGAGGGACTCGATGAGTTAACCTCACTCAAAATGCCGCACCGTTAATTTATTCATGTCATTTTCAATACATAATTGATTTCAAATCCAATCTGTAAAGCGCAAATACGCTGAACGATTGAAATAAAGAAATTTAAAAAAAAAAAAAAAAAAAAAAACGCTATTACTAACTATTCACCAAATATCCATCCAGGTCCTCGTTACCAGTAAATGACAGTATCATGGCGTCATCGTTAATTACTGACTGTCTGTCTTCCTCAGTAGTTTGCTCTCCTTTGCACGCTCTCCAGTTTCTGTTTTTGACACACATAATGTGGACTCCATACTACCCCGAGCAAGATCCTAAACAATGTTTTGTATCGCAGTTCCTTTACTTCATTGGTTCATCTTTTTGTTACCTTCTCCAGTAGATGCAGCATTTTAAAATATTTCCTTATCCTGCGTACCAATTGCAACAATTATGTGCAAAATATTTGCCATTTATATTTTCAACAAATAATTCCACCTTCACCACGCGAAAAAAAAGCAAATAAATAAATACTTCATCTTTCTTTGTACCAAATCAGCGTACACAATCTGTAACCATTCACAATTCGCTCTCGTTTTCAATTCTATGATACGAGATATCATGTGTATACAAATTTTGAATGTAAACCCACTTCAGAAACATTTATTACATTCCTACACAAACTTTCTGCTTCCTATCTCTTTTTTATTTATGACCATCCTATGGTTCTCTTTGTTAAACGCCTTGGAGTAATCCATTGTTACATTATCAGCTTTTACTCCGTTATCAGTTTCATAACTGAGATTCATATGAGAAAGTTCTAATAAACCCACGTGTGAAGTTATATCTCAACCACTAAGGAAAACTATTCAGTGCGGTTCCCAGTTAAATTTAATCAAGCTAAACCCTCTAATTTAGCTTTATTGCCGAGTTTAATATAAAATGTTACTTTAAGCATAGGTAACTAAATCATGCATAGAATAGAGTACAGATTGTACAGCCTGTCTCTTGCAGTCACTGATAAGCTGCCTGGTAGATCGCAATTATTTACGTAATGTAGTATCTGCACAAGCATATATCACATGATGTTTGACATGTTGGTAACTACATTTAATCACTTATTATTAGTAAAGTATTTCTTCCGATTAATTCAGATTTGTGTTCATAAGAGTTTGTGTTAGGCACTGCGATTTGTTATGTTTGCGACAGAATCGTAACGGTAATTTAGTGTAAAGTACGTGACTCAATCCGCGCCCCTGACACCGATACAGACCGCCAGTTCACAATGCCCAGCCACACAATGTTTGTTCCTCTCCGCACAGAGCTTAGAGGACAAGCTGCGCTTATTCCATTAGGCCATTCGAACTGAAGGTTTTTTGACTCCGGACCACGTTATTAGAACTATTTCTTCCTTGAACTTCAGCTTGTGCATCGTTATCCATTGTTTTTCCCGCGTCAGGTTCATTGGACAATCACATCCTCATTTCTCTTCCGATCGCTTTTCGTCAGTTTTCCATGACACCAGTCAATATTTTTTTCACACAAATTAAAAAATGCTACAAAAATTACGACTATCCTTTGCGCCAAAGCTCTTATTTAAACCAAATTACTGATGTTATTGTTTTTCTCCTATGTTCCTTAGTTCCAGAGATATAAGCAAATCTTTTAACACATTATTTTCCAGCCTTATAAAAATCTCTTAAACAGAATTTAAACCATAATGAAACATTGGAAAAATCCTTATTACACCTATAAGTTTCTGGTTTTGGTCAAATACCACATAAATGAATAAATGCGTTAAAACAATTC
The DNA here is from genome assembly GCA_031002005.1 of Vandiemenella viatica. Classification (NCBI taxonomy): domain Eukaryota; kingdom Metazoa; phylum Arthropoda; class Insecta; order Orthoptera; family Morabidae; genus Vandiemenella; species Vandiemenella viatica. Next base: position 32,459,851 of record JARYHS010013630.1, on the reverse strand, counting down.
TTCTCTTCCCTGAGCTCAATATAATTTCGTCTCGATACTTCAGTATTGTATCGTTACACACGCACTTTGGTCTCTTCAGGCATGCTGTCTACTTTCGAAAATCTGCAGTTTACTAGTCACCTGCCTCTTAGCGGGTAACCGATTGTTTAGGTTTCCTACTCCTTTCACATCTTATTTATTCACGCCTCTGTATGCACTGTTCAACCCTAAGGTCCAAGAGAGGACACTTAATTATTATCGATTCGTTAACATGCAGTGTACTTTAGTTACCAGAACCCAATCCATGAAAAACAAGATGAAGCAGATAAAGGAAGAGGTGTAATTTAGTTATAAGAAGCTTGTAAACTTACATTTTGCTACTACTCCAGAATCTTCTCAATGATTCGCCATAATATTTGATTTAGTGAGCCTTACCAAACCAGTTGAAACACAGCGATAGCCTTCCTACACATTTCAATCAGCACGCCAGCAGTGTTCATTGGAAGGGTTGCAAGTCAATGGCAGATCGCTTTGATATGAGTGCTACATACAGTTAGTTAACTAGATCTCGCGTTACCATCAATACATGAGCCTCTTCCATACTGAGTCAGAAATATTTTATGAAAACCCGACTGGTAATGAAATGAGAGAGAGAGAGAGAAAAAAAAAAACAACCTTATTCTTCCTTCGCAAAAATGTTTTTTAATTAAATCAAGCAAAATTCAATTTCATTCTGACAGAATAAAAGCACCAATTCCCGCTTATATCACTGTTAAAAGAACCCCTGTAACAGTAACTCAAACATACAACTACCAAAAGCTCATCTTTATACGTTTTTGTAAACAAGGGAGCCAGGCCCGCCATAAGCGGGCGTGCAAGGCGTGCACCGCACGCGGGCGGAACATCGAGAGGGGCGGCAAATCGAGTGATCGACAGTCGCCACCCCGCGAAAGTTGACACTCCATTGTCGCCGCGACGAAATTTGTAGCGTATTATTATGTAGAGGACAAGCTTTTTTTTTTAGCTCAACTGCTGTTTCAGGCGGCTGGTGACACTCGGGATGGCAACAATGTGGGCGGCATAATCGGTATTGCACAAAGGCGTTAAAACAGCTAGCGGCGGGCCTGAAGGGAGCGTCCATAAACTACTTGATTCCGTGTAGGGGTTGGCTGGAAAGCTACGCTGAGCTACTTGGAATGAAGGGGAGATTTCCAAGCCAAGCCACCTAGCTTCTTATTCATATTATTTGTCACGGTTAAAATAAGGTACAGAACACATTTCCGTCATTTAACTATCTCCGTATGTAATTTATGATAGTCTGACAAGAGAAAACAGTAAAAAATCTGGAATCCATAGGGAAAAAAGCTTCGTGCCACGCTGGGGAGGGGATGGTTCACAGGAGGCCAAAATGGAGCTCCCCAAGAGGCACGAATAAAAGATCTTACAAACAAAAATTGTATAAAACTACGCATAACACAAGTTGCCTTGTTCACATAGACTTCATGAAGTCGATTTTTTTGATTTTTTTTTTTTTTTTTTTTTTACGCCTCGTCGACGGCTAAGGTCATTAGAGGCGGAATGGGACCGGGGACAAGGAATGGGAAGGAATTCGGCCATGGCCTTTTTGAAGGAAGCATCCCGGCATTCGCCTGGAGTGATTTAGGGAAACCATGGAAATCCCAAATCTGGATGCCCGGACGGGGATTCGAACCCGCGTCCTCCCGAATGCGAGGCCAGAACGTTAACCGTTCACCCACCACGCTCGGTATGAAATCGAAAACATGTAACATGTAACGGTTTCAGCAAGGACTAACTCTAAATATATCAACACAACGTTTAAATGTTTTTTTTTTTCTAATCAACCTCTGGTTCCACCCTGAAAACAGTCTTTTGGAGAGATTAATATTTATTTTATTCTTCTTCTGCCAAAAGTTTGACGCGAAATGAATTACTATAGTGAAAAACAAGCGATAATAACTGCTATATGCTTCAAATTTTAGAGAATCTGTTTCTCTCATATCCATCACCATCATCTGCCTATTCAAGCGTGTAATGATGCCGTCATTTCATATTTGAAATGTAGTATCAAAAGATCATGCGGAATGGCATCGTAGACATAAAAAGTCAACAAAGAAGAATCTGTGACGCATGCCTGCTTTATTCAACCATTAAAAAAACTATCACTGTTTATAATGGATAGCTTCTGACGTTTCGACATATTTATTTTCAACCAATTAAATACTACACATTCTGAATTAATTACCTAGAAGCTCGCTGTAAAACTATTTGGTGAGAGAAACGCGCGAATCTTTTTCAAGTTTTCTTGTTAAACGAGACTAGTAATAGGTTGGTCACGACTCACGAGTCTGTGTGTGTATGCAGGTAACCTGCCAACGCCGCCGATGCTGGAGGCGACGAAGGCGCTGATCCGATGCGGCGTGCAGCGCGGACACATCAGCCCCGAGTACCAGCTGCTGGGACACAGGCAGCTCAGGGACACGGAGTGCCCGGGAGACGCGCTCTACTCGCTCATACAGACCTGGCCGCACTACACCGCCACCAACCCAGTCGTCTAGTGCCAGCTACAGTAGTATAGCGACGAATCAATTTTTTCTGTGTGACAAAACGTGTTTAACTAGCACACAGAGATCATATACAATACAAGCCAGAGGACAGCTACGTACTCACCGTAAAGGCCTCTACTGACGACCCAATTTAAGTCCCAATCTGCAGGGGCAATCTGAAGAATAGCGAATTGGTTCTTATCACATCACAATTTCGGTCCCAATTTTAATTCAAAAGATTAGTGCCTTACTGTCAAATATTTAAACCCTTTACTGACGATCCAGTTTCGGTCCTAATCGGCAGGAGCAATCCTGCAAATTGAGGATTAGGACCGAAACATCAATGAGAACTGTAATCGGGAGTGAAATTGTAAAGTGAGGAGAGATAACCCAATTCGCTGCTCTTCATGTTGCCGCTCCAGATTGGGGTCGTCAGAAGGGGCCTTAATACAAATAAGCAACGCTCTGAGTGGAGCTTGCGGAGTGAGCCCGTTCAGAAGGCACTGTTTCGGCAGTTAAGTCTCTGCCGACATACAAAATTCCGGAGAAAATTTTATTCGAATACAACGCCGAGAAAGACTTATTAAACGCTCCGATTGTTAGATTCAGATTATAGCCTCTTTGCCACAACGTGAAATTTAAAATACTTCGGTATTGTTGGCTAGACAAACCTCCAATTTTCACAACAAATTGTTTAAATAATCCGTTATATGTAAGGATATGTGACGTGTGATGAATCATGTTAATATCAATTGTGTGAAGCAGATTTCGTTCTAACAGTGTAACTTGTACTGGTTCTTTTATGACCCACATTAGACGAGTCTGCACTGCGGAGTTTTCCACATTGATTTCCTCCGTTGCAGATACTGCATACAACAGCTACCAGCTTGCGACAGCCGTGATCAGCTATCAGTGGTTTAAGAGGAATCCGTCATAACTCTCGACCATAATACACGTTGCATGTTGATAAGCCTCTGGAACGTCTTGGTGTGTGTGTTTTTTTTTTCCTTCGGGCTTTACGCCTCGTCGACGTCGAGATCATTAGAGGCGACAGAAGACTGGGAATTACGAACAGCACTTCTGAAGGAAGCATCCGGCATTCGTCTGGAGTTATTTCTAGATGGCCAGATGGGAGTTGAACACGCGTGCTCCCATACGTTACACCCTCGGAATGAATTAATTAGGATTCACCTGGAGGCATCTGCATTGTGGCTCTCCATATTTCTTTGCCTTTTAGTTCTGATCACGTTATGATAAACCAGTTTCTGAGGGATCAGTATTTATAAAACATACAAATAAAGTTTTCATTGTGAAACAATCATTTATGCTTAGTAAGCAGCAATGTTTAGCTACCGAACTAAAGTTACATTCAACCATATTCTTGTTATTCTTTACAAAAGTATTCACAGTTAAACACATACACGTGCAGTGAGCGTTTTCTTATATACATCATGTACCTGATTTGAAACTTACTACCAAAGTATTTATAGTTTTCTTAAGAATGTTGGATTTTGGTCTAGTATAGTAAATATTATTGTATATTTGCCTATAAATCTAATATTAGACACTGTCACAAAACAGCATTGTTTTTAAAACCCAGAAGAACTTTGTCTATAAATAGGAGATATAAAATTTCTCAAATTAAAAAAAATAAATAAAAAAAAATATATGCTGTATATTACAAATTTATTATGAAAACATTAGCACTCAGCGAAATAGTAAGGCTGAGATGATTCAGATACTAGGAAGCCATCCATAAATTAATAAATTTCTTTTTTTTTTTTTACCCCTGCCCATCTTTGTCGCGCCATTTCACGCTTTGTACTTTTGTACACCTCTTCCCCCACTGACTTCACACATTTTTAATTTCAAATTTAGCACTTCAGCGTGACGTCACGAAGCTTATGACTTCCCTCCGCCCCTTGTCTTGCCATTTCACACTTCGTGGACTAACTCCCCCTCCCCCTTTTTCCTTAAGTGTGACGTAATTTATGGATGGCCCATAAAAAAATGTTTATGAAAGCTGTGGTGTAAAGGAGTAAAGAAATAGCTATCACTTAACTGACTGCAAGTGAGTTGGCCTAAGCGTCAGCACATTATGACTTCTGCAAGGTAAGGTGGTCGAGTCCATCTGCAGTTTGTTTGCCTCTGACACTAAATGGAAGCTCATTTTCGAATGTGACCTGCTTGGACGAACGATATTCAGTTTTTACCCTTTCAGTCATTGAAAGTATCTCCCTTGGATTTTGTGAAACCTTCATATACAGAATCAAAGATCATCATAAAATTGCGGGCACTAAACGAAAAATAGAAATGTGGTTTCACTAGAACACTACCAGATTCTAATAATAATTAAAGTTCAATAGAATGATTTAAAAATTCATGTTCTCTCTTTTTAGTTTCATTGTGACATTGACTGGTTAGTACTTTACGAACTTATACTTCAACGAGTATCTTTATAGTTTACTAAACTCGATAAGCGCAGGTGAATAAGCTTGTACAACTTAGGGAGCGTCCATAAACCACGTAACTCCCCCTGTGAACTCTCCCCCCCCCCCTTACCGCATAGCACATAGCTTTTTCCCCTGTTGATTCCAGAAAATGTTTTGTACTTTTTTAAATTACATACGGAGATAGTTAAATGACGGAAATAAATCTTCACATGCTGTTGCGTGTTATGTACCTTATTTTAACTGTAACAAATAAGAAGCTACGTGGCTTGGCTTGGAAACGCCCCTCCCCCCACGTAGCTCAGCGTAGCTTTCCAGGCAACCCCTCCCAGTCCCTAGACGCAGCCACGTAGTTTATGGATGCTCCCTTATTTCAGTACAGCAGACAAGCTCGACGTAACTCTTCACTAGTGGCTCGCCTCGCTTTTCTTCAGTGAATTAACCCATTTACTGGATGAACAAGATGGACCCGCTTCGAATACAGACATTCTGCTATCGATAGCTAGCGCAAATTGCGAGACAGACTGTTAATAACTACGGCGAATGGTCCATGTCATCCTTGTAGTCAATGAGATATTAATAGTGGTCGACTAACTAAAGTTCTTGGCAAACGGCCAACCAGTAACAAAAAAAAATCCCACTGCCAACATTGAAAAAACAACGCCAATACTTTTAACTAGCGAAATGAGAAAACGACAAATAATGGATAATTTAAAAAAAAAAACTATAAATAGACTGTTGCGTTACAATCAACCAATTAACCTTCACGAAATAATTTCCAGCACATGAAGTCCAAACAAAAGTAATCCGTACCATTCTAAACACTGCCAAATATAGTCTATCTTTAGTTTTAGAATTTTGTGCTCTGGCATATTGACGAAGCTGTACAGGTCTTGTCGAATCCCTCAAGTAGGCCTATTTAAGCGCAACACGACAAAGCGACATGAAGTAGGATTATCATTCAAGGTAAATTGTAAGTAAAGTGAATTACAAATTGCAATTCACAGAACGAATGTTAAGGCGCATATATAAATGATATAGCGCATACAACTCTCGTACTTGCTCATCTGGAGTACTGTTGTTTTGTATAGAATCCGAATCCCAAAGGATTGATTAATAGCATCGAGAAAGTACGATTTGGACCCTCTCATTTTGTGACAGCTTGCTGCAGCCCTTACGAAAGTGTCACCAAATTAGTGCAGAGGTTGGGCAGGGATGTTTTGCCCCATCTGAATTTATGACAAACAAGAAAGTCTCACTTTTATCTGACAAAATTACTAATAAATACTCTGCCCACCAACATTTTTGAGTCGCAATGCTGGGAGAGAAAAATCAAAGAATACGCTGCCACACATGATTCTACGTATTATTTCTTGCCGCTGGGGATTGTAATGTACAGAGTAAAGATGAAATTCGGTTGTTGGTCTTTGGCCTCATAGCCATTCAGTCAATTCAGCGTTTGGTATTTCTTTATCTGTAGAATAGTTTAATCTTTTACTGCGTAACTTGTAATCACAAGTATAAAGACAACGCCGGAAGGACACAACATCGAATTAAGATGATCCGCGTTCTTCGCCGGACGAGAACGCTAAGCTTCCTGGTATCCCCGCGCTTCTGGAGCCGACAGAAAATCACACAAGGCAGTCTGAAGAAGTGCTCTGCTTCCATCATAGATGTCAATGACCCCCGACAGTGTGGCTGTAAGCGTCAAGGCGGGGAGGTGCAACGGGACCAAGTTCCAGTCCTGGTCTCTGCGCACAGGCCGTCTTGGCTGCGGTTTTTAGGTGAATGCTGGGACAGCCCTCAATCTCCACCTCATAAATTAAACATTTCACAAACAAAAATACATTTATCACACAAAACGTAAGTTATACGTTTCGCAGACATATCTACAGAGTTAAAATACATCCGTTAACCATCAAGCCGAGCTACCCATAAGGATATCCCAGCAATGGAGAAAAACGGCTACATTGTCAACAAATAATATAACATGAAATTTGGTGATCACTCACCGGAAGCAAATATGACCAGGGCCGGCGTTAAGGGGGGGGGGGGTGAAGGTCGCCCATCTGGCCTGAGGGAGGGCTCCATCCGATAAATTTGGCACTGGCCCCAACCAGTTACGTGACTGTTAAGATCGCTTACACGGGGCCCCAGAATCCTACCGTCGCCTTTGAAAATGGTCAACGACAGCGTATTCATGTAACCAAAGGCAATTAACTCCAAGATGGCAGAAGTTTTGCCCTCTTACGATTGAGATGAAAGAATACGACTATTTCAAAAATAAGTATACAAGGTAAGAGTGCCTATTGTCGACGATGCATTTATAGTTAATATGAAATTATATAAAGTTCGAATTTCAAGAAATCCGATGATCCATAAACTCAGCATCACAGTCAGCTTTACTTTCCAATCCTAAGGGAGCGTGCATAAAACACGTCGCTCCATTTTGGCCTCTTACAACACCTCCCCCCCCCCCCCCCCCACGTACCACGTAGCTTTTTTCCCTTTTGATTCCAGAAGACATTTTGTATTGTTCTCTTTCGTCAGACTGTCGTAAATTATATACGGAGATAATTAACTGAGGGAAATAAATATTCGCATGCTATTCTGTGGTCTGTTCTTCATTTTAACTGTAAAAAATGTTATGAAAGGAAAGCTACGTGGCCTGGCTCTGAACTCCCCTCCCCCCACGTAGCCCAGCGTAGCCTTCCAGCCAACCCCTCCCCACCCCCCTTGTACCAAGCCAAACGTGTCCAAGTGTCCTGTGATAGTCACCTCTGTCGATGGTGAACAGTTTTTGTAGAGCGTGTGCAGCGTCTTAATTGAGTACAGCAAATTCTAGAAATAATTAACTCTTGTACCTACGAGATACCTCACACCGACCGTGGTGGTGTAACGGTTAGCGTTCTGGCCTCGCATTCGGGAGGATGCCGGTTCGAATCCCCGTCCGGGCATCCAGATTTGGGTTTTCCATGGTTTCCCAAATCACTCCAAGCAAATGCCGGGATGCTTCCTTCAAAAGGCCATGGCCGAAATCATTCCCATTCCTTGCCCCACCCCCCTTTTCCCTTTCCGTCTATAAAGGCCTTTCTGTTAAGAGAAGTTAAACAGTTAAAAAAAAAAAAGAGATACTTCACATTGAGAAATCCAGACAAACAAGATTTGCTTTTACGTTACGTACAACGGGACCAAAAAAAACAATCAAGTTATCCTCAGGTCATCCATTATATATTTTAGTTTAAAAGGGTCAATTTCCTTAGTAATAAGGGCACGGGTGTCGATTAGAAGGAAGGGGATGCACTGAGTATAAACAACACATATAACAGCACGAAAAATTAAGGCGGCTAAGCAAGTACCAAACCAATATCGCACTATTGTTACAATGTGTTTATTGCAATGTTATTATAATGGTCTTATTACCATGTTGCCATTGTAAAATTGTTATTATAACATCGTTAATGCAAACTGTTGTAGTTGCAAGATGGCTAAATGGTCGCAGACCAAAGGCCAATAAAAAAAAAAAAAAAAGTACCAAACCAAAACAGTTAGATCGAATGAAGATGTGCTCACAGTGAATGTTTGCAGATTACCAAATCCGTGGTAAATAGAGCAATGTGATAACGTTAACTGAAAGTCTTAGAAATGTGAATCTTCAATAAAATTAAAGGAAAACGGATCCCTACAAACTAATTAGAGGAGAGCTGCTTTCTGCGACAGTACCCAAAGTAGCTAAGTGGGGAAATTATACTCAAAGAATTTAAGATAAAATTAATAAGAAAAGAGAAATGGGCGTGTGCGCAAATTATCATTGCAATTAAATCAAACACATCTCATCACACTTCTTGCAGAAGGTAGTTGGATTTTCAGACCTAAATATAATTCGGAGAATGTTCTTAGATGCTTGCTTCCTTTTTTCCTAGACTGGTATATAATTTAGAGTTTAAAGACGTCAAATTTTTGTAACTATCTAATAGTAGGTCTATTCCTTAAAAAGCAATAATAACCATTCATTACATGAAAATAGAAGGAGGGGGGGGGGGGGGGGGTCCGACGCAATCTCACCGAGGAGGCGGGAGTGGGAAGTCAGGATTTACGAAAAAACAGGTCACGTAATTAATGGAAGGCCCGCTACTTAGCGCATCGCAAATCGAGAGAGCATATATAAGAGGGGGTAATGGTATTCATCCATCAGACAGGGAACTTGAACTCTGTGGCACATGACTTCTTTCGGAAGATTAAGACTGAATAGAGTTATTCCTCATGCACGACGTGAACAACCCCATTAGAGGTGGACGCCGCTTGCTAAAATCTCGGCAGCGACGTAACTATTTTGTATATAGGTTTTATTATATGTATATATCCCTATTTAATCTCAAACAGAAAAAAAAGCAATTTTTCACCAAGACATTCAACATTTTGCACTCTTTGTAGTTATCGTCTATAAAGATAATTTGATTTAGGCATACTGAGTTTAGTCGACCTTTTATATGGCCTCGTCCAGGTCATTAGAGGCGGGATGGGACTGGGGAATAGGAACGGGAAGGAATTTGGCCATGGCCTTTTTGAAGGAAGCATCCCGGCATTCGTCTGGAGTGATCTTGCGAAACCATGCAAAACTGTATGCCCGGACAGGGATTCGAACCAACGTCCTCCCGAATGCGAGGCCAGAACGCTAACCGCTCACCCACCATTCTCGGTAGGTTAGTCGAGATGACTAACCTAGGCACAGAAAATGCTTTTTCACCCGGTGTGCTTATGCAGGCACACAAAGAAAAGTCTTGGCAAGGGCAGCAAACCGAGGAAAGGCTTTTTATTTATTTTATTTTTTTGCTATTCCAGTAACTTAAAACATTTTCATCCGTAGGATCTGATGTATCGAATAAAGCTAAATGTCTACAACATTATTGATCGATTGGGTAATCATTATCGGCATACCCACGATGTCTCATCGATAGTTTCTGCAACATTGATGGAATTTGTAGAAACAATAGGGTCCATTCCTTCATTTGTTTCTGCCACATCAAGAGCAGTGATTACTTCCTTGATATATGAGGAAAGAAAGGAAGTACCAATTTTTTGTATTGACTGCAAATATGTACCTACTTTTTTAGACCCGTAAAACGATAATGTGGTGCTGCTAAGACCGCTCTTGTGGCAGCGAATCGTTTGTTAAATGTTTGTCACCACGTTGCGCTTAAGCTGAAACGTAATCAATAATTCGTCATCTAAGACAGAATTCAGGATATCAATTATTTCAGAACAGAACAGAAGAGTCACATTCATTGTACATATCTTTGAAACATGACCTCAACTGCTTCGCGAACCCTTTTCAAAAAGTTTACTAGATCTTTTATATCTAAAAGATTCGACTAACTTTGACTAATCTTTATCCCATCTTTTCAAGTCTTTCTAAACATCTTGTTTATTAGGTAACGGTTGCATACGTGGGTTAAACTTTCCAGCATCTCTGGAAATCTGTACCAACGAGTTGGTGTTGACTCTCAAGTAGCTCAGCCGTCCAAGACGAGAAAGACTTGAAGAAAAACCTGTACCACTTGGGAATGGTTACGATTAGGTATTGAAAGATTCAAGGACAATTTGAAGAAATAATATATATATATATATTTTTTTTGTAGATATATCGTCAATGTTAATGAATATTTCCAACTTTGGAGGACAACACAACACTTAACCTAAACACCCAAGCCCTCGGACGGGCTCGAACCGGCGCCCATCAGTACGCTACCGAGGCCGGCAAAGTGAGAGTTCGTGTAACAAAGGATGTGGCGAACAGCAGACAGCAAATTGCCCCTTGGATCCATTTTTCCACACATTACTGGACCTGTCACTGGCCAGTGACCGCGCCATAATGCTGCCAAATTTTGGGCACATGTATAATAATTATGTAATCTATCTACTGTATTAGTTAGCCTGGTTTTTCACCGTGTGCAAATGACACGACTAAATACAGATCCTATCGCGAAGAGAGGATCAAACATTTTTTAATCATCATATCAAATGTGTTATGCTAATTGACAAATTTTCGAAATGAAATGATTTGAGGTTTTCAAAGCAATTTATAACACACTGCGTCAACATCATTTATATTTTCACGAGCACTCTGCACTCTCACATGGCTGAGGGCGAAAAAATATATATATATTATTAAATCCACAATCGGTTTTCCCGCCTCTGGCAGACCAGACTTGTTCGAGTAATAGACGTGAGTAGTTATTAATATGCGAAATTCAAATACCAACGTTTATTCTTCGCCAACTACCCCTCACACATGCATCAACGAACAAATGACCTACTGCCAGTGGTGGATCCAGGGGGGGGGGGGGCTAGGTGGCTCAAGCCCCCTATCCCAAAAAAGTATTTAGGTCCACCCCCGACATCAGTAATTTTCAAACCAAAAACCACTCAAGGCCCCCCCCCCCAATTTTTATATCTATCCATTACTAACTATCAAACATATTACACAAACAGCTATTAAGCTAAGCCAATCACTTCGTAGAATAAGCCACTGGAAATTTACCCGACTACTAACAACAGGACTTGAATTAACTAAATAGAATGCCTGAAATACCGGGCCTAAACGATCCCAGATTAGCAATCAGTTGCAAGGAAATCTGAAACGGAATTTTTAATAATATCAATAACCCTTATTAATACATTTCACTAGTATACATATTTGCACTTAGAACTAATAAATGAAAATACACTAACTGTACGAGAAAACGAATTAATTTAGCCAAAATTTTTCGATTGCATATTCTTATCTGAAGTCGCATAATTCCACAGAACATTCACATATTCATTATGTCACTTCTTTCCTCGACAGACAGTATTATAATTAAATAGAGCGGTTCGTAAATCATACAAACACTCAAACTGAGAAATAATTTAGAATTAACCAAAAATTCACTTCTAAAACATTTTCACTAAACTGATTTTCAGATACACATTAATAGAAAAAAATTTTCATTAAAAAGTGTAACTATTAGTTGATACTAAAACTTATGACACAGTTAAACATTTAGTGTCATTCCTGTCGTTATCTATTGTTTTATGTCGTATCAGAAGTCATACAATAAGAACTGTATTGCAAGCCACTTTCGTGATATTGTATTCATGTTTTCGTTTAGAAATAATAGCGGGTGGGTACATAGTTTAATTCCCTCTCGACAAATTAATCATTTCGTACTCGCGCCAAACATGCTGTTACTGTCTCATATCTATGACATTTCCACAATCTTTGCGCGGGCAAGCCATGGGGCAAGCGAGCACTACTGTAACGCTATCTATTTTTCAAACACTGGCGCTTGCAGGATAACATTAATGATTCATGCCTTTAATTATTATTTTTGTATGAAAACTTAACTACTCACCGCTGTGTTGTAGGCTCGCCTGTCAGGATGGAGAACATGAGAGAAGGTCTGTTTTCTGAAACCTCACCTCCTAACCACACAATAATCACTAGATAGTAAACACTATAATGGCTATCAGGCCAAATGATGCTAACTATTGGCTCCACAATTGATGCTGGTGTCCCGAATCAATTATATTTGTAAACAAACGTGGTTAATAACTCGAAATAAAATCTGAAAGCCTTCCCTTCATCCGGAAAACACAACAGCTGATAGTTCCGAACAGAGACAATACAAGGTTCCGAACCAGCGAGACGGAGAGACTGCAATAACAAACACATGGGCTCAGCCATCATGGCGCTTCATATAACTCGCGACGCTACTCATAGATGGCATGCAACACAGTTCTCAGTAACTGTCCTGCTTACGAAACATGTTTAAATGTTTCTGATTACATTTAATTTAATTGCGATGGAGCGCTTGCTATACACCCATTTTTTTCCCCACCTACTTTTGCTCTGTACTAACTTTAAATTTTTTTAGCGTTTTTGGTAAATTATTCATCATTTCTCTTGTTAATTTATTCCAATTCTTGACCTTATTTTCTAAGACAGAAAATCTTCCTACACCTTTATGCCTGAAATTGAGTGCCATTTTTGGTCATGGTCATCATTGCTCTTCCATACATCTCTCCTAATTCTTCCGCCAGTACGTGTCCATACCTCATCACCAATATATTATACCATGTACAGAGGCGTACCAATCGAAAATGGCGCCTAGGGCAAACATTGAAATTGCGCCCTTTCGTAAATTATTTAAATATAAAATAAGCTGATACACTAAATAAAACAATCATAAATCTTACAAAAACATTTGCATTCTGTTTTAGAAAAAAATACAATTGTTTAATAGTATTAAACCTAAAATTGCACCTTCCTTGGATCCTGGAACGCGAATAAATTAATAACATTTTCGAAATCTGTGTCTTCGATGTTTCCCGCTCAACACTGAGCAAAGGTATGTCGCATTACCTTTCTTGACCCATTGTAGCACTCAGACACGACAGTATTTAGTTTTAGCTTACTGCAACCGCAAATTGCGATGGCTATGCAATCGTAGCCATAATTTGAACTGAAATGCGCAGATTCTGAAAGTCGTTCTCATCTACATACTGTACAATGAATTCAAGAAGATCAGATTTTTTATGTTTACGTTTTTTCTTGTGAATACTAGCATTCAAACATTCCATATTTCTTCACATAACTGTTCTCCGTTTGCATCACAGTCATAGAAATCTCAAAATTCGTTAGACTTCTTCTTTAAATGGTCGCAATCGTCAGTGCTATAAAACAGTTTTTAATATCTAGGAGACATATAAATCTAGCGTCGGTTTCATGTAGATGACTGAACCTTTCACTCATTTCACACTACGATCCAGCGATCCCTTCATAACTCATTCTAAATCTTCCTTAGCAGTCACCAGTGTTCTTCGCATACTATCCGGTCATACGTTTTTTTTCGCCTTTGACATCTTTCAATCACTACATCTCATTACTGGCAAAGATTGAAAACTTTCTGGAGTCCGTCATTAACTAACCTCTCTCCTTCATTAATAAATTGGTCTAGGAAGGCAGCGTCATGAAAATTTGTGCTAGGATCCTGGAGCCACTTTTTAACCTTCAAGATATTTGATAATTGGCTTTACTGCTTCAATTTTTGAACTCCATCTTGTTCCAAACTCCGACTTTACAACCACGTCACGGAGTTCATGAGTTTTTCCCCGGCTCAGAGTGGAACGAGAAAAGAATGCATAAATAATTTCAGTAGTTCCGAAAAACGTTATAGTATCCTACTTGGATGTATGTACAGCACATCAACCAAATTGAGTTTACCGCAATTCATAAATATCACCAGATTATTATTTCGTGAGCACCAGTTTGGTGCCCAGCCATCACAGCAGCGTTGTCATAACATTGTGAACGACAATGCTGTATATCCATACTGTCTTTCTCTAGCTACTTTAAGGATTTCACTCACTAAGCTAACAGCGTCCTTTCGACTCATCTCAATGAAACCTAGAAAAGTCTCCCTAACGCGAACTGATTTCTTCTGAAAATTAACTTCTACGTATATCAATACTTGTGACATCTGCTCACGATGTGCATGAGTAGGAGTAGAGTCAACATGAGACCATAGTATTTGATTTGCGAATGTTTCACTATAAACTTTGCCGAACAATGGTCGACATCAGATGAGTGAACTCATTTTGAACATGAGGTGGAAAGTAATATGGGGTTCCAGGATGATTTTTAACTTGAGTAAGATATTCATGAGGGGGGTCAAATATGTCCAGAAGCTTTTTTAATCCAAGAAAATTGCAGACATTATGGGATATGGATTTATCGCATGTACTCAGTGACTCTCTGTAGCCTCGTAATGCAAGATTTTAAGTGGTAAGAAATTTGATGGAGTGAAGGATTCTCTTTAATACGTTTACGCCGCCTTTTGTTTTTCTGCTTCGATCTAGGTCTAAAGTTCAGTGTCGATAATCCCTCTATTTGCTACAAAATTTCTTTCAGTTTCTTCTGATTGGGTGAAACACTCACCATGATTCTTCGCATATTAATGGGCAGTGAGCCATTCACGTGCCTTCCAGTGGGCAAATTTATCTTCGTGCTCTAATGAAGATAGATTATCTAACTTGAAAAGATAAGACAACAGATTCAAAAAGCAGATTTTTTTAGACAGGGAACAGAGCGAGTCACTTATCCACCCAGTGACGTAGCTACCTGGGGGCCTAGAAGGTGCCGTGCACCGGGGCCTCCAAGCTTTGGGGAGGGCCCCTGCCAGCAAACCTCACAAAGACATGGTAGAGCTTAACAAAATATAACCTAGTGTCTTCTTAAACAACTTTTGTTCATACAAATGTTTCTGTAGGAAGGAAAGGACCTCCAGTATTTGTAAAATATTTTGAATCAATTTTAATTATTGCTGTTTTTAGACCATCTCTCAGAAATGATTTCCCAGTAATGTTATCAAAGTGTAGAATTCCAATATCATGCTGTTTTTTTTACTTCTGGTATGACATTAATTCGGTTTTCTACATCATCCACCGTATCACCCCCACCAAGTTTTTCCTCCTACTAAATTACTAATGTTTTCTTCAAATTCTTTAGTAGCATTAAAACTGGTAGCCTCACTCCTCGTCAAACTCAAAATTATCTAAAGTTACATCCTCCTCGTCTTGTGCTAAATTAGTGTTGGATACCTTGGATTTTACTGTACATGTTGATGTAGGAAACTCCTTAGAACATGTCGAACTTCCAGTAGCGGACTTACTGGATTTTTGTGCTATTTCCTCCTGCAAGTTTCGTTTTTTCCGTTCCTCATCCCCACTCTCTTGTTTCTTTGAAAATAATTATTTCATATTGTGTTAGTACGATAGCGAAGTGAATGAGGGTTTTAAAATAACCTGGAATAAATAAATAAATAATTATAGGTTGTTTTTCAAATAAAAGAAAGGGAGTTGTGTTGCGTGCCACTCTGCACGACAGTAAAGTACATAAAGCTTAGGTTAGGGCTGTATATATTGTGTTTTTTTTTTCGCTTTTTTAGCAGTTGCCCAGAATTCTTAACAATAGTTTACCCGAACCACTAGAATTCCACATCAGGTTTCGAAGGTTTCAGTATCCAAGTTCACAATACTGTATTGTCACCAGACTTATTAAAGATTCTAAATTTTCAGCTTAATTTAGAAGTGGGGTGAAAATTGAGTTGGCAGATTTGCCTCGAAGTTAGTTCATAGTTAACTATCTTAACTTGTATATAACTATGTATTTACTAAGCTGATAAAAGCGTCTTTAAAATATTAAACAACCACACTCAAAGCCTCTGAACGCGCCCCTGCGCAGGTACCTGCATCGGTCGGTAAGCCACATAAAATGTGTTTTACTGCACCTACTAACTATGTTTAGGTTTCCGTATGTTATGTACTTACGTTATTAATTATTACAGTATTCAATGAATTTCACCGTAAATAAACACAGTTCGATTCTAGATCATGTCATTTACTGTGGATAACAGAATTTCAGGAAATTAATGAATGTTGGTACTTACTGTAAAAATATCAAATATATTTGTTCAAAGCACTGTCGTTGACGGTAATTTAACTTATTATATCTAGTAGCTTGACGATCGCTCGCGACAAATACAATGCAAATAAAATGTACAACTGCACCACGCCAATCAAATCAGCAATTAGCCAATGAAGACAGTATGGCTTGTATTATATCCTTAAAACAAAACTTGCCAGATTAGGTGCAAGGCGGGGGCTGCAGGTATTGGTCCATTCAAGGACATCTCGACAGAGCACGCAATGTACCTTCCGATCGTGTTCCGGTTATTAAAAACTTACACGATTTGCTGTTTACTTACTCCATGTCACTCTTTCGCGAAATCTCACCAGCTATGCGCGAGAATATTTGAATATAATTATATTGTTGGTTTATTTTGATTTTTAAGTTTGATAATTTGCCAATTTTGCGCCCCCCTTTTAGCGGCGCCCAGGGCACGTGCCCTACCTGCCCCACCCTAGGTACGCCACTGACCATGTACACTCCCATTACAGCTCCTGACTTCCAAAGAGTCCCATTACAGCTCCGTTATCAAATCATTTACTGATTGTATTCTGCGGTAATTTCCAGAGACAAATCTAGCAGCGCTTCTATCCATCCCTCCATCTCCTTTATTTGATACCCGAAATGTGTGGCCTATACCACCCTACCACATTCAAGCAATAATCTGACCAAAGTTTTATAACCCAATTCCCTTCCTGCTCTGATACATCCCCTCACCACTCTCTCCAATAAGTGAAGCATTTTGAAATTTTTTCCTTCGACCTCTCCAATGTATCCTTTTAGCTGAGTTCGTTACCAAATAGTATGCCAAGGTGTTTGGATTTCAACAACCTATTTTTCCCCTCCTTATAATCACAAATATATATATATATATATATATATAGGCTATATATTATCTGTGTACTTAACGAGCTGAACCTTCTTTGCATTTATTTTCATCGCATGTTGACCTACCTAGTTAAATATCCTGTCCAGATCACCCTGCAGCTGTTCATAGTCTTCATAGCTTTATGTCACCTGCAAACAACCTAACTTCTGACAGTAGAGTAGACCATCAATACAGTCAGTCATTAGAATAAAAAATAGCAATTGTCCCAATATGCTACCCTGTGGCACTCTCATTTTCATTTTCACTTCTTTAATACTGTATTTTAAGAATTCTTCTACCCCAATAGTTTTTACCTGATTTAGTGTGGTTTTATTACACACAATGTCAAAAGCCTTTGAGAAATCTAGTGCTACACTATCGATTCGATCTGAAATAATAATAATAATAATTTATTAGTGCCAATATACTTGAGATTACAAGTTTCAAGCAAAGTCAAGACCTAATGGTCATACAAATTAAATTATATTATAAATGCAGTACATTACAAAAAAGGTACATTTATATATAATTTACAATTTGTCAAGCTTGTATAATACCTCATTACATAACTAATGTTTTACTCCAATTCGAATTCATTCCCAGACAAGAATATTAGATGAGAGGGAAGCTTGTTATATAACCTAGCTCCCATTTCATAGGCACTCTTATCTGCTGCCTTAAAATATATAAATCTGACTTGATTCGAGTATCATCAGTAGTGTAACTATCGGAGGGTTAGGCGGTGCCGTGCACCGGGATCCCCAATTTCAGGGGGCCCACAACCTCAGCTCAGTGGGCCCCCCAAAGCTCACAGAACCCCTGCCAGCAAATCTCACATGACTTGGTAGAGCTAAATGCCCTATATATATATAATATCTGGGTCCCTTGACAACCTTCCTACACTATTAAGTGTCATATTTATGAATTTCACTATTTGTTTGATTAAAGTTTGGAATAGGGCTACATTGAATCAGTAGTAATACACGATATACATATAGTGAAAATACAGTAAAAACATTTTCCTATCTAAATATTTCTCTACATGTTGTTTTTCTATCCAACTCGTATATTATTCTAATACATCTTTTCTGTAGCAGTAACAATGGATTTATATACATATGGCAACAGAATCTCCAGACTTCAGTACCATACAGATATGTGGAAAAATTATTCCATAGTAAGCAATTTTCAGAACACTGCTATTCAGAATTTTGTATAACTGATTGACTAGAAAAATTCCCTTACTCACTTTTTTACATGTATTTTCCAAGTTAGGAATTTTTCATCATCTATTCCTAGGATCCTATGTTCAGATATTTCATGAATGCTTCCTTCACCAGTCATTAATCTTAATTTATTATCCATATCACAATTTTTTAATATAGATTTTACTAAACATGTTTTAATTTTACTACAATTTAATCTATTTATATCCAAATAATTTGATAACTCCTTTGAGGTCTTAGGAGCAGTTATCTCTAATGAGGAATCATTGTTATCACAACAAATTGCTTTAGTGTCATCTCCAAATGTTAACTTTTATTTGGTATAGCAATATCATTTATAAATAGAACAAATAGCAAAGGACTAAGTATAGATCCATGAGGAACACCACATCTAACTACTCCCATTTTTTTTATCTTACTTACTGTTTCAATATTTTTAAAATAAATTTCTGTGTCTTGAGGTCTGCTTTGTAGGTAAGATGATGGAAGTTTATTAGCTGATTCCATAATTTTCTAATTTGCAAAGCAATAGGTGACTGTCAACACAGTCAAATGCTTTTAAGAGATCTAGAAATAAACCAGCAACTTTTGTTTTTTATCTAATTAGTAGTGGATAGCTCTTTCTAAAAACCATATTGTAATAATTAAATAATGCTATTCTTAGATATGAATTAATTTAATCTCACTAATATACCTAGCATATAATTTAATTCAATCAATATCCTTGTGTAAAGCCATGTTGTCGACTTGAAAATCACTTACATTTCTCACAGAGTTTACTAATGTCGTTGCATATCAATCTCTTCACTAATTTACCTACCATTGGTGTCAAACTAATTGGCCTATAATTTTTGATCCAATAAGTCACGCCTTCTTTGTGGACCGGTACTACTTTCACACTTTCCCAGTCTTCTGGTAAGCAGAAGGTATCCATATGCAATTTAAATAAGGTACAATGTCACATCCTGTTATCTTTAACACATCCATTGTAATATTATCTACACCAGCCACTTTACCTTTTAGCTTACTTAATTGCTTCATGATATCTTCAGGATGAATTTCAATTTTTTTAATCTGCTCATTTCCAATTGTGTTTATAAGCTCAGTCTCCTATTTATTCTCTCCCATTTCTGAATCATAGTCCCTAATGGTCTCACTCAATCAGTTAATATCTCTGCCTTTCTTTAAAATTCTCAGTAGCTTCTTCTCCATCCTTATGTATAACTGTCCATTCCCCTCAGTTTTCTAAATTAGCAATAGGAATGCATCCATCAGTGCACCAATAGTATTCTTCATAAAATCATCTTTAGTCATCTTTTTTGCTATTATTAATTCATTATTTAGTTGTTTCAAGTATTCCATACTGCCTTGCAGCTTCTTAACTATGTTATGTACTTTTCTCACCAACCATTTTAATCATTTACATCCCTATTATAGTATGTAGGTTCTGTACTTCTCTTTATTTTCCATTTTGGAATAAATATTTTGACCTGTAACCAGCCCCAGTTCTAGGAGCCAATAGCAAAATAATATTTGAGTCAATGTTGACTGAAGAAAGGTTATTACTGATACAGTGAAACATAATCAGTAACTGATATGAAAAAAGACTGGTTGGGAGTCAATGGAAGATAGAAGGTACACAAGGCAACACTGGCAATTAGGCATGGGTCAGAAAGTTTTAAATTGCATGTAAAGGAGCCAGGAACTGGAATAAATTATCGAGAAAGATGCTGAACACGTTACCTCCAACAGAAGTGTAGCATATGTCTCATCATAATTAACAACAATACAATAATATCAACAACATTAAAATTCAAACTGTAGAGATGTTTCTGATGGAAGTCTAGTACCTGGAAGGAAGGCACCACTAGAGTGAGGAGGCTCTTGGAAAGTAAACAAATATTCAGAGTTCAGATGTGAGAATAGAATGGTCATTGTTGGTGGGAATTTACCTTTAGGAGGTATCAACTGGGTAGAAAGTAAGAACACTAACACAAGGAACAAATTTGCAGATACCTTAGTAAGGGAAGGAGGCGTCCCACAATGGCAGAGCAGAGCACAAGGAGACCCAACATCTTGGATATATTCCCAATAAAGCCTGATGATAATATTGTGGTCAGTGGCGTAGCTAGGTCAACAAGGGCCCCGGTGCAAAAAAATTTATTTTGGGCCCTCAGGCCAGACAGGCGACCTTTTTTTTTGCTTCGTGTGCTGGTATAGGCCCTCTTAGCTGAGGATGGGGACCCTTGAGTTGTCCATAGGGGCCCCGTGAGCAGTGGTTGGGGGCCCCCCTGAGAAGCGAGGGCCTTTAGTGGGGGTCTTCCTGTGTCTCAGGGGCCCCTTTAGACGACGGTAGAGCTAAAAAAAAGTCGCCAGTTTGCCGAGAGGACTTGTGAGCCCTCTAAACTGCACTGGGGGCCCCCAGAGATGCGCTTTGGGGCCCCTTAAGGTATGCTTAGGGGCCCCCTGAGCGTAGGGGCCCCGGTGCACTGCACTGCCTAGCCCCATAGTAGCTACGCCCCTGATTGTGGTATCTGAAGAAGTAACAGAAGGAATAAGTGATCATGAAGCAGTTCTGATGAACATTTTTATTTTATTTTTATGTGAGGGTAAACCAGTAGCCAAAATTCAAGATAGGTAATAGGTACAGTTATAAAAAGGCACACATCTCAGAACTGAAGAGATATTTCATACAAAGGTTCAGACTTCAGTGTATGAAAGGAAATACAAGTACAGTGGAGCCCAAGTGGTAACAGTAATAGAAGATAAGAAGAAATGTTTATACAAAAAAATAAAGAATACTAGAAAACTTACATATAATTATAGGGAATTTAGGATGTTAAAGAGGCTAAAGATTTTATGAAGAATATTATGGATGCAGGAGGCAGATGACATGCATCTAGAAATTTATATTTCTATGTTAGAAAATTGAATGGAAGGTATTCACACAATTATAGAAAAGGAGGGAGAACCAGTTACTAAGGAATAGAAAAAGGCAAACATATGAGGTAACTGGTTAGATGTGACCATTAGGGACTATGATTCATAAATTTGGAGGGGGAGCAAGCATAAATGAGAGACCGAGCTTGTTGGCCAAGAAATGAACAAACTAACAAATTTGAAATTCATCCCAAGTATAGGCCTATTATTAAGGAAATATGAAAGCTAAAAAAAATGTTAAATTGTCTGGTGTAGATAATATTACTACAGATCTGTAGAATATAGAAAAATGCAACCTAGTACCTTATCTTGAAATGTTATTTGGATCCAATCTGGATACTTATTGCTTGCCAGAGAAATAGGGTAGTACAATAGTAGTAAGGGTCCATAAAAGAGAAGTGAAAAATAGGGTATTGTATAATGGCTTTTGGCAACTAAGCCATTCAGCCAGCTCAATGTGTTTATGATATCTCTTCCAGTGAATTAGTTTGTCTAGTATGTTTTTATTTTCTAAGTATGGACACCACAGGACAGACAGGACTTTCACACAGACACACAACACTTAAACATCCATGCCCGCGGCCGGATTCGAACTGGCGACCTTCGGCACGCGGAGCTAGCACTCTATCCCCTACGCTACCAAGGCCGGCGAAAGCAGAGTTAATGTAGGAAACGTATTATCAAAAGAAGTAAAAGTGAAAATGGGAGTGCCACAGGGTAGTGTATTGAGACCATTGCTATTCATTACTCTAATGAATGATAGTTTTATAGGTTTACAGTCAGATGTTCTAACATTGACTGCAGATGACACAATGGTGTAATCAAATAATCAAAATGGCAGGACACTGTGAACAGTTGCAGAGAGACCTGGACAGGATATCTAAGTGAGTAGATCAACATGGAATGAAGATAAATACAAAGAAGAGTCCACTTATTAGTTATACAGATAAAAGCCTAAAGAGTAATTGTGATTATAGTGTGGGGAAGAAATTGCTTGTGGAAGTCTTAAAGTGTAAATATTTTGGCATAACATTTTATAATAAGCTCAACTGGGTAGGACATACTTGGTCATGCCATTGCTTGAATATGATTGTGTATTATAGGTTAGGTAACAAATTCAGGAGTTGGGGCGGTGGGGGGGGGGGGGGGGGGTGGCAAAGATGGGCTGCTAGAATTGTCTGTGGAAATTACTGCACAGCACAATCAGTAACTGATGTATTAAAGGAGCTGGAATGGGATTCATTGGAAGACAGGAAAAGGGTGAAGAGAGTACTGGTAGTATACAATGTGTATATTGGTGATTAGTAGTGGAAAGATATTGGTTGAAGAATTAAGTGTGATGCATGAAAGGGAAAAGAAGACCATGACCATAAACTGGTACTCAATTTCTAGCATAATGATGTGGGAAGATTTTCTTTCCTATGGGAGGGTCAGGGATTGTAATAAATTGTTAATACAACTGATGAATAATTTACCAAAAACGCTGAAAGAATTTAAAATTTAAATTATTAGAGAGCATTTGCACAACCTGACGTGCCCAAGTCAATTTATGCAAATGAACTTTATGAAATTTTGCCGTTCAGTTTGGCTTGCACAATTATGAAGTGAGGAACCCCGAAAATTGTAGTTTGCTGTGTTCAAAATCGAAAATTTTTAGGAAGAATTATATATATATATATAAAAAAAAAGCTCAAATTGAAGGCAAATGAAAGGAAATGGTCTAAACCTTGGTTGCTAAAAAGAGGGATTTTTTTTTTCTCATCTGTTTGCGTATGTACAAAGCCACATAACAGCATTTGCCGAATCCGAATTTAATCTCGCCAATAACTTCTTGCAATTTTACAATAAAAATGTTATGCCCATGAGATTAGCGTTGCGGTCCATGGAGGAAGGAAATATATGGAGACGACGCAAGAGACTTTCACCACGTATTGAAGTGAAGCCGGGCGGAGGAGAAGTGGGGGGCTAGACCGATCCCATACAGACACGGGGTATATGTATAAAAACCTCAAGGGAACTCTAGGACAAACGTACCGCCGTAATCTGGTGATGAATTATTATGTAACTCGATGACACAAATAAAAAATGAAGAATAAAATTTGTTGATATCATGCTTAGTTTTCGAGATATTCTGTCTCAAACGTGAAATGTTTTTGGTTGAAATTCAGTAGAAAAAATTAGTCAAAGTCAAATTTATGACGGATTCTTATTTAAAAAGACGAGGCAAATAAAAAAATAAAGAATAAAAATTTTCGATATCTCACCTAGTTCTCGATATATACTGTATTGTCGCGTGCCATGCCTGGATCTCTAGCAATATCGGCGGAGGTGAGGCAATGTTGAGGCAACTGTGGCGTTAGTGGGTCACATCAGCAGTAATTGCGTATATAAAGGGGGCCACAAGACAGTGGTTGGTCGAACTGGGTCGAACGTGGTCGGTCGGGGACGTCGCACGGAAGTTATCGCCGGCCCGGGCGGGCCAGCCCGGGCCCGAACACCGGACTCCGAAGCCTCGCCACTGCCTCCGCCCTCTGCTCTGCTCTGAACCTGTAAGCATCTGTATCTATATCTATCGGGCCATAGTACTGTTCTATGTATATAGTCGAGACTCTATGTATCTTCAGTATTGTTCCTTTCTATGAAAGGGTTGTAAATATACTTCTGTATCTTCCACCACTGTTTCATTCATAGCAGTAATAGAAGCATGCACTCCCGCGCTATAGACCTTAACAGTGATTAGCTCCCTCCGAGTAGTCAAGCTACTCGACTAATTGCTCCCGTAAGTACCTACCCTGCGTCCCAAGCCACAAGGCAATACCAGGGTAGCTCTAGCCACTGTAGAGGCGTTTCTCGGAGTTCTAAGAGAACCGGGAACGCGACAGTATCAAAAGTGAGGTGTCTTGTGTTGAAATGCAGAAGAAAAATTTTGCAAAAGTCCAATTTAATGATCGATTCTTATGTAACACGACGAGACAAATCGAAAATAAAGAATAAAATTTTTCGATATCTTGCTTAGTTTTCGGGATATACTGGGATTGGGTTGATATGCGGCCTGGACTAAAAATGAATTCTACCAAAGCCACAATGGACTACATGGTGGACATGCATAATGGATATTTCAGTTTTTTTACTACCTCTTGTGGTTAGATTGAAATGCGGCCTAGACCAGAATAAAAATAGTTATCTTATTGCCATACATCGTAAGCTTAATTGGGAATAGCTGGAAATGGAAGTAGTGGTTAAGTTTACGTCGCGATACACGACATTGCTAACTTAGAATAAAATGATTGTATCAATGCGCGTGTGATTAAGACTTTGAATTTGTAGCGCCAATATTAGCGGAGATTATGGTTAGGTTGAAATTCAGCCTGGACCATAACGAAAACTGAACCTTTTTGTCACAGTCAAAGGCAAGAGGAATTTAGCTATCAGTTATCTAAGCAACTTTCATAAGCACTATGTCACGTTGTGACATCATGTATCGCGGCGTAAACTACTCCCGAAGTAGTTTCCATCGCGATACACGTTTTGTCACTAACTTGGACTCATGAAATTACTAACAGTAATAGGTAAATTCTTTGTCCCTTATGGAACAACAAAACCATTCTGGTACAGACTGCATTTAGACCTAACCACAATCTCCATTAATTTGCCGCTACAGAATCAAACTATGTAGACATACCCACATACACGTATTTGAATCGCAAACTGTATTTGCGGTAACAACATCATCAAGATTCCTAGATTGCATAGCATAATTTAACACATTTAATTTCATCATACACTATCAGTATAAACTGCAACGTGACGAAAGAAAGAGCAATACTAAATTCACTGAAGCGTGATAGTAGGAGGGGATTAAGAGTTCTGGGAACAGCCAATCAGCGTTCAGGGATTGCATGACGTCACGAAGTGGTGGGGGGACCTCCCTCCCCTCCCCTCCGGCGGGCTTTTTGAATCAGCCAATCAGCGTTCAAGGTCGTATGACGTCACACGTTAGTTCCTCAACCGGCCGCACAGATGGCGGCAGCTGTCGGGCTTGCGCATATGTTAGTTCCCCGACCGCCCGCCCAGATGGCAGCAGCAGTCGGGCTAGCGCTGCACCGTTAGTTCACAGATCCGCTGGCAGATGGCAGCCCCCGTTAGTTCTTTGGCTCACTGGTAGGTGGCGTGGCATGTATCATTTTGGTCTCCGACAAATATTTGTCACTGCTCTCCATTAGCCGTTCCCTGTTCTGGAATGCGGACGTCAGACAAGTTGTATCGCGGCGACAAAACTATGGATTCGTCTATCACTTTAGTTCGTAGTGGCCATCGTGTGTTGCGTATACCAATTCCACCTTTACCGAGTAACTTAAATATAATTAAAGTCTTAGTTTAAATGGACTCATTGGTTTAAGTAGACAATGGACGATTAGTTCATCCATTAATCGGGAAATCGAGTATGATGGTCTC
>JARYHS010013630.1:32363829-32432860 GCA_031002005.1 Vandiemenella viatica | reverse complement strand
TCCTTTAATCTATTTTAGTCATTTTACAATGTTCTTGTAAGCTTGCGCACTATCGCCGCACTTTTGTGACGCTATTTCGTAGGTTTTTTGATCATTCATTTAAGTGAGCCTACTTATTTAATTTAATTTAATTTAATTGCAATGGAGCACAGGCTCCGGTGGCAATTTAATAATCAATTTTATAATCAGTATTTAGTAATTTTTCGTAAAATTTAAAATCAATTCAAGCTCATTTTAATTAATATTTTGCATTGATTGATTGTTGTGAATATTTTAACAATGCAGGATTATTTGTTTTTGCCGAGGTTCTCGTACAGTACAAACATTTGGGGCGTAATAAGCAGTGTGCAGTATACGGTACATTCATGTAGGCAATATTAAATCTCGTTTAATGTATAGGGGGAAGGTTCAAGCTTCATCATGTACTTAGTATATAAATAGACAGTAAGTATCATATTATTCAGTAACAGTAAACAACATTTGTTGTAATAAGCAGTGAGAAGCATTTACATGTGTATGTGAAAGTATTAACGAACATTCTGAATAAACAAAATTCATTTGTACAGTAGCAGCCTGTCATCTATTTAAAAATTTCAGGAAGTTCAGCAGTGGCGTAGCTAGGTCAACAAGGGCCCCGGTGCAAAAAATTTATTTTGGGCCCGCAGGCCAGACGGGCGACCTTTTTTTTTTTTTTGCTTTGTGTGCTGGTAGGGGCCCCCTGAACTGAGGATGGGGCGCTTGAATTGTAAAAAAAAAAAAAAAAAAAGGTCGCCAGTTTTGCCGTGAAGGCTTGTGGGCCCTCTAAACTGCGCTTAGGGGCCCCCTGATCGTCAGGGCCCCGGTGCACTGCACCGCCTAGCCCCATAGTAGCTACGCCCCTGAAGTTCAGATTATTGATTGGAATTGAATGCTTTCTATGTTAATCGACGTCAGTTGTATGGTTGCATCATAACAGCTGCGAAAACTGCAAAAAAAATTATGATGTCAAATATAGATTCAATATTTGGCATACGTGGTGTAACATCAAGATGCTTACACAATGAACAAGTAATTAATCAACGTCTTGTTAACACCTTACAATCTTAACTTGCTTATTGCTATGCACGATTTTCTCTGATCAAGAGCAAATCGTTCTAATATATTAGATATACACGAGTAGGTAATGTGCAGGTTTCTTAATTCCAGAATCTAAATATATTGAAAGTATGCTTTACTCAGATACATTTTCCAGATACATCTCGAGCTGAAAATGTTCATGTTTGTAATTAGCAAGTAATTATCTTGCATACCGCCTGTAGACGAATTCTCCGAAGTGGAGCGAAAGCCAGTGTCGTTTGCGGTAATTCCGCGCAAAGTTCCGGGAATATTAGTTTCTGTCCTGGCATCTTCACTATCCAGAGATCCCACTGGGCAGTAAAAACCTTGTACAATCCGGTTGCATACGAATGAAATTGTGCAAATGTACGCAACATTAGACAATGTCCACAATCGTGTTTTTAACTTTCATTTTAAATTGGCCTCCGGAAAACGGAAGCAAGCAGGTCGAAGGCATTTTTAACCGTGAGTCTTGCTCTTAACAGCCTATAATTTAAAATCCTATTTTTGGGCGAACCTTGATCCAAATCAACTTTTAATGGTTTAGTTAGATGAGTTGTCAAACGAAAGGCATCCTCGGCAACCACCGGTATTTCGCTAATATAATATTGGCAGCTGCAACGCCTGTTAGACAAATTGGATCGTCCATCTTTCTGCGGCTACACCAGAACACTGAGGGGCATGCCTCATGAGGCGTAAATGTGGACACTAAAAGGCATGCTAGGGCATGCCTCACGATGAATATATTGCAAGAGGAACGGGCAAGAGGAAAAGGCAAGTTGAAAGGGGAAGTGGCACAAGTGAGGACATAGCTTTTAGACGCTCATGCCAACACTCCAACCTCAAGCTAATTTTCTGTCGGGACGGATTTTACGCAAGCCAAACTTGCTAGCTTTCACACGCACGATTTATTTACTTATTAATGGCTTAAGTGTGTGAACGCACCTTAAGCGGGTACATGAAATGGGGTAAATGTGTGTATAGGGAAATTACCATTGGAGTGTGTGCTTCATCGCAATTGTATTAAAATTAAAAAGTGGGAACATTCAGAGGGATAATAAGAATGAGGTAAAAACTCTTTGTTCCAAAATAAATATTAAAAAAAACACGGAACTTACTTGTTACAGCAGGGAATCGAGAAGTCTAGAGGCTAGCAAACACAGTAGGCGTAAAAATGACATAGGTAGAGGCCAGCTAGGCTGTATCGATCACAAGAAACAACTAGGCAAAAAGTTAA
This sequence comes from Vandiemenella viatica, assembly GCA_031002005.1. NCBI lineage: Eukaryota > Metazoa > Arthropoda > Insecta > Orthoptera > Morabidae > Vandiemenella > Vandiemenella viatica. The sequence continues at coordinate 32,430,528 of JARYHS010013630.1, read as the reverse complement.
TGGCAACTAACAAAGACGAAGAAGTGTTTTATCATTAAAATCTGTTTAGCAATGCTATGGGAGAATTAGATAAGTTTAAAGAGTGTAGTGGCTAGTGTTAATAATATTATTACACAGACAGGTCAGGGCTAGGGATTGCAATCCAACAAAGCGGGATCCCGCAATCCCGCGGGATCCCGCATCATTAGACAGTCTGGCGGATCCCGCACAAAATTGAGCGGATCCGCAATCCGCAAAATCCGGCGGAAACGCGTGTCAGTGTGCGTAACTCGCTGTCCCACTCGGTCTCTGTCGGATATTTTGCACTGTTTGCCTGTACCCTTCCAGTTGGCATTTGACTCATGTGAACAAGCGTTTGTTTTTGTCAACCTTCGTCATTCGTAAGTAAATAAATACACTTTTACGTATTCATCAAAACTTACGTTTGTTTCGAGTACACATTTCTGTAATTTGAGTTATGGTGCGTATTTAGAAGTTATCTGAACTACACGGTTACAGCTTTTTATTCACATTTCCTGTATTTGCAGATAAAGAAATTGTGACAATTTCCTAATTTGCAGCTGAAAATTTGATTATTCGTTGATATGAAACTAATGTTATCGTAACTTTAACGAGCTTTTACCTATTTATTTAACAGCTATCAAAAGGAAATTGTATATCCTTTGACTTATTGTTGTTTTGGTCGCTGCCTCCATGCGTCTCTTTGACGAAAGCCACCTGCTTATATATGCCGCTCAGGCTTTCGATTAATCCCTCTTCTCCTTGTTATTATTTCGACTAAAGGTAAAAAAATTTACAATGAAATTTTCACGGGTGTATCGACAAATTGTATTGTAGGAACACCATACTTCGGCGGCTGCCTCCGCCATTTTCCTCACGTGTATAATTTCGTGTGTTTGCAGTGAAATCCGGAGATACAACCTATGAGGACTTCACTGCAATCATTCGCCATGAAAGTCTACTTTCTTACCAAAAAATAATAATTTCCACTCTAAAAAACGTTGTTACGCCACATAAGTAAATCTGAAATACTTGACAGTTTACGTGTTGGTGAGTAGTTTCTTTTAATAACATTGAATCAAATATAATATAAAACAAGGATTCAGGAGATATAATAATTAATCACGCAAAAAGGCCAAGTCTCGTGCTTGTGCAGTGACAAAAAGTTATGAGATCTTGTTCTGAGCCATGTCTACACTTTACAGAGTATATTCACTTCACTTTGTGAAATGGAATACTTTTCTCGATGTTATGGAACGTTTATTTAGAATAAAAAAAATAAAAAATAAAAAAAAAAAAAAAAAAAAAAAAAAACTCTGGTAACTTGGCCATTAAGCAAACCATATTTTCAAACTTATATGATGTATTGTAAGGCACATAATATGACCTAAGACTCAATATTTTACATTTTTTATTATTTATTTAAAAATTGGTTTAGATTAAAAAACAAAAATGTAAAACCTCGAAATACATTTAAGACACGCTAAAAAGTTTCAATATCATTTTGCCAATCAAAATATTGTTAACTGTTAATTATTATCATTTAACATTAAAAATTATTTATTAATTTTATTATTATTTAATTTACTAACGTTTTAAGTAACTATGTTTTAAATATATGCGTTAAAAAACTGTTTGTACCAATCCTGCACGGATCCCGCGGGATCCCGCGGGATTGGCGCAAATCCCGCGCGGATCCCGCGGGATTGAAAACAGTGCGGGATTGCAATCCTTAGTCAGGGAGCAGTCGGTACCTGAAACTTATAAAAGAAGAATGGAATATCAACAGTACCTAGTGCACTTTTGTTTAGCAGATAAAAGAAGAAAGTTTGGAACGGTGGCACAAAGCAACGATATCGTATCAATACGAATTAAGGTAAAAGGTAGTGGCACAAAATAATATTTAAGGAGCGTGCACAAACTACGTGGCTCGGTCTAGGGGGGAGGAGGGGTTGGCTGGAAGGCTCCGCTGGGCTACGTGGGGGGAGGGGGGTTTCCGAGCCGGGCCACGTAGCTTTTCATTCATATTATTATTTGTCACAGTTAAAATGAGGAACAGAACACACAACAGAGTGTGAATATTTATTTCCCTCAGTTAGTTATCTCCGTATGTAATTTACAATAGTCTGACAGGAGAAAACAGTACAAAATGTCCTCTGGAATCAAAAGGGAAAGAAAGGTACGTGGGGAGGGGAGGGGGGTAGAGGCAAAAGCCACATAAGGCTACGGGGGGGGGGGGGGGGAGTTCACAGGAGGCCAAAATGGAGCTACGTGGTTTATGGACGCTCCCTTATGTGTAATAAACCAGAAATAAGAATGTGACAGTGAAAGAAACTATAAATAAATAGCAAAAGGCAAAAATGAAACCAAGAAATTATTGTGAAATTCGTTTTCCAAATTTGTAAGACCTAACTTTATATATATATATATATAAAAAATAGCTTGTCCCCACCGCGACTTTGTAGAATTTCTTTTTTAGAATTGGATTTAGAAAGCTGTAACTTACTTAAGATTTGTCTCAGACAACACAGAGTCGGCATAATATACAGGGAAAGCCATCACTATACCATTCTACCTGTCTCATTAAGAGACTCAATTTCCAAAATGTTTAAAAAACAGAAAAAAATGAGGGTGCAGGAAGGTTGGGGGGGGGGGGGAATTAACTGAGGGTAGCTTCAATTTCAACTTTGTCTTCTCTTCTTTCTTCAGCATTAGCATCAGATTCTTGGGTTCTAATACCGCTGCTCGTGCTCTGCTACAGCTACACCTTCGGTTTGGCTTACGCCTGCGAGGCATGTCAAAAAAGAATACAAGATAAACTAGTGTTAGAAACTTTTAGGCAGACATAAAGTGTACAGAGAAGTGCAAATCGACAGCTGTACCAAATTTTTAAGTGTTTTCTGTAAATTAATTTTATCAACAGATCATACACTAACTGACTGCGAGAGAAACACAGCATGAGTGACCGATTTAAGATTACAGACTTACACACGCATCGTCTCTCTGTCACCATTCGATAAGTTATCAAAATCTATTATTTATACCGGAAAATGTATCCTGTATGCTTCCTAACGAAACGGAGTATTTCCTTGTCAAATTCCACTAATAACGGTATAGCCATTTAGTCGTCAAAACGTAACAAAAACACAGACTCTTACTTTCGCATTTATAATATTACTAGTGTAGATCACACACAAACTGCCTGCGAGAGAAACAAAGGCTCAAGGACCAGTATAGCGTAAACACGGTACTGTTCGCCCGCCTAAGATTTGCTTTGAATTCCACCCCTGAATTTATGCAACCTACATTTTAACATTGAATCCTTACAATGGAACTTCCAGGCTTACTCATACGATTAAAAACAATTCTTTCCAAGTGGGATTTAAACTAGAGACCAAATGGGAACTTTAAAAGCACCTTCCCACTGCGTTACCAGCCCATTCTGTTGGTAAGCATTCCATGGACGTATACATAGCCTACTGTGTGTCTGTCTTTCACAGTTCATAATTCTTTGACAATATGTATTATATATACAGAAAATAGTATCATATGTCCTTCTTAAAGGCAAATAGCATCTCCTTGTCAAATTTCATCACGATCGGATTAACCTTTTAGCCCTGATAACGTAACAAACAGACAGAATTACTTTCGCACTTATAATATTAGTATAGATTGTAAAATTACTGAAGGTAAAGAGGCACGTTTTGTCGGTATGGGTAGATAAGCTCAGTGTTATGAACTGGATCTCTCACACAAATAAGCTGGTGAATGAGGTGTTAAATTTTTATGTAAAAGTTAAAACAAAAACAACAACCTGCCCATTTTTGCACGAAAACATCTGCAAGCTTTTCCGATGTTAGAGTTTTTTATTGTTATTATTTCATATAACATAAAAAAATAAGAACTAACATGATGTCACTAATCAACTCTCCAGTTTGGCCTTGCCCATTAAACTACCACTAGACTGAGCCCGGCAGGTTGAACGACCAAGGTTCATACAGAAGACTGAACGTAACGGCAGACTCCAATACTGTTTTAAGGCGATATGTCGTAACTTTCTAGAGTCTAGACGATTAACGCAGCTGTGCCAATTTGCGCCTAATAACTACGTAATTCAAATACGCGATAATACTAATCACACAGAACGTTATTTTCACCGCTCGCAGAGATTAGCAACAAAAGTGGACTCTAGGGAACATGTGACGAAGAGGATGGCTCACAAGTCTATGTCTGGTGAGCTAGAAGAGAACAAAGAAATAGTACATTCTAAGGTCCATTGCCCTATATCATGACACCGGTCAATTCTAGCACCGGACGATGTAAGCAAAGAAATAATAGTCAAAGTTATAAATGGAATCCACAGGATAGTAGCTGACGTAAGTGAGCGAGGTGGTGCAATACAAGCCTCAACCGGTACTGAGCTCACATTGTGTGAATCTGTCAGTCTTTCGACTGGTTTGCTGCAATCCCCAAACCTTCCTGTCTTGAGCTAACCTCATACCCGGTGTATAAACAACCTCTATCTTTTCAATTATCTGAATTATCTGCTTCATATATTCTTTGCCTTCCTTTACAGTTTTTTTTTTCCCGGCTGTTACTTCCACTACAAATTAACTAATCCCGCATATCAAGCAAGTGTACTTTAAGAATCATTTGAAAACATTCGTGTTAGAAGGATTATATCCTTTGAATTTTGGAAGACCAACATTACACCAAACGGGGCCAGTGGCGTAGCTAGGTCAACAAGGGCCCCGGTGCAAAAAATTTATTTAGGGCCCTCAGGCCAGACGGGCAACCTTTTTTTGCTTTGTATGCTGGTAGGGGCCCCCTGAACTGAGGATGGGGCCCTTGAATTGTTCTTTATGGGCCCCTGAGCAGTGGTTGGGGCCCCTTAGACGACGGTAGAGCTAAAAAAAAAAAAAGGTCGCCATTTTGCCGTGAAGGCTCGTGGGCCCTCTAAACTGCGCTTGAGGGCCCCTAGTGGTGCGCTTAGGGGCCCCTTGAGGTATGCTTGGGGGCCCCCTGAGCGTGAGGGCCCCGGTGCACTGCACCTCTTAGCCACTAGCCCCATAGTAGCTACGCCCCTGAACGGGGCAAACCTGCGAGATGGCAGGATAGATTAACAGACTGCATTCTACTCTGAGCGACCTTTTCTTGTTTAGAAGTTGATATTCAATAGACCGTTAATTTATCATAAATAAAATTGTTTTATCGGTGTGCCAAGTTGGGTGACCTTTGTAAAAGCCTATCGGCTTTAATAAATAAATATTTCGTATTAATAATTGTAAATTCAATTTCTTTAAAATATTAAATTTTATTGGTAAAATCATGGTTATTTTTAAATGAAAAATCTTTGACAAGTGAAAACATTTTTTGCACTCTCAAGGTAAGAAATGATTTTATTAACCTCTTTTAGAAGTAACAGTATCTGTAAACAATATTTTAAATAATTAAATAAGCAGTTATGAGGGCTTTTGGTTTCCATTGTGGATTATTTATTTATGACCAAGATAACATAGACCACCATCAGATTACCGTTAATTTGCATAGATCAAAAGAAACACGAAATTATGTTAAATTACCAAACCCATTAAAACATTTAAAATCATAATTTAACTTATCCAAAAAGTTGAACTCAATGAAATCCGGTTAGCTAAATAAAATAAATTAAATCCGCGTTATAACTTGGCATTACATGAGTTATGAGATTTAATTAGATCTTTCGGGCATTGATACGTCCCTAACAATTGATAGTTCACGTAATAGTTATTCGGAGTTCACTTTACCACTATATCCGTGCATTTATCTCACCTCAAGATCCGGCCGTTATAGCATCCACTGGAAACAAGAGCTGTTTGTGACAACTGTTTTTCAAAGAACTGTTACTATTGGTAGTGGACACAACTGCCTCAGTTATATGGTCAATGCAATATATCTCATCTCATCCGCAACAGAAAACATAGAATTACATCATTCTATGTTCCAACATATGATTAATATACCCCGCGCGCTTGGCAGATTAGAGACATCTTCAGCTCGACGACTGTACATAGTTGTTTCAAGCACCCATTGCTTCGCCTTCCGTCTTCTAAGATAAAATACAACATTCCACCAGTCGTAGGATCGCTTAAAGTACATTAATCCCTTATAGAATTTCATAATTTTAGGGTGTGCTTTCAAACAAATTTTCCTTTTCCTTGAATAAAGAGTCCCCATACGGCTTAAGACGAATCCTTGTCCCCCAATACACTAGTTCCTCTGAATTATTGGACTCGTCTCCCTCAAATCGTGTCACCCACCCTTTACCGGTGCTGTTGCCTTCGGCGGCTCCGAACACGACCGCAGACCGCAAAGGCTCACCGCAGACGTCACTTTTGATTTTTACCTGTGATTATATTTCATGTTTGCTTCGTCTCAGAGCCAGAGTTCGCTTTTACATTTAATTTGAATTGCAAAATTTTGAATCCTTTCCAAGCTTCACTTCAATGTGAATAGCAACAACACACTACGCTGACCCAATTTTTCACGGTATCATCAACAGGTATTGAAACTGTACGTGAATACTACACCACACTGTGTGTTTCACTATTCCATAGAATGTACACACTTTGACAATAAATTTGGCCGCCGCTGAAAACTTCTATCACTCTTATTTTGCAAAATATGACATCAATGTCATCCCAGGAAACAGTAATGCAATACTGGCAAGCCAGTATTGCATTGATGTCAGATTGTGCAAAATAAGAGTGATAGAATTTTTCAGTGGCGGCCAAATTTATTGTCAAAGTGTGTACGTTTTGTTTACGTATCGCATTCTTCTCCTTGAATAGACTGCCTTCACCGGTCCCATACCCATTATTACGAGAGAGCTATGTCAGAATCTTTCAAGAATGTTCCAATATGCAATATTAATAATTGTCTTTACCGGACTGATTTTGTTAAAATAAATAACAGTGGAGACGCCAAAGTAATAATTTTTCCTTTCTTAAATAACTTTATATTTTTAAACGAGCAATTATATATATATATGTAATATAACACAGTGACAAGGACAGAGCATCTGTTATTTTAAAGATGGATATATGTGCGGACGATGTAGTGAGTGGTTAGAATTAGGATGCTTTGGTCTGTGCTGCATTCCAGAGAGATAACGGGAAGGTAGGACAATAGGAGGGATAGTGTGGCCGGACACTTGAGTGTGGGCAGCGGACGCTACCGCAAGTGAGTGAAAAGTGTTGCAACTTGCAAGCACGTGGTGCAGCGCCGAGATGTACCCACGCTCCAAGGCGTTTATAAAAGGATGTGTTGCAAGTGACGCAACTGGACGCTGCCGCCAGGACTGACTGCTGCCCGATGTTGTGTCGCAACAGCCTGCAACCAAGCCGCCACCACTCCTCGTAACAGTAAAAGAATGAAGTTTACTTAATTGCATCGACCGTACCACAGTTTTAATCTGTCACCTAGTAGCGGCCCATGAGATAAGAGGACTTAGACAATTATAAAGCCACAATCACTTGGAAACAAATTTTGAACATTTTTTTTTAAATTATGTATGACTGATTTAATGTAAATTTACTCATTTTTCAATCATTTGTTTCATCAGGATAAAAGTTAACAATCAGTCAATATAGTAGATTAATTACGATTCTGTTTCAGTTGTAATTTGAAGTAAAATAAATAATATATATGACAATAATCGCTCCTCCCGGTTGCTATTTAGAAGTGATAATTTTTATTGACCTTTCTAAAAATAAATTAAAATTTAATTTTGTGAAATATTTCACTGGCGCCCAAGTAAAATCCTTGTTTGATTATAAAAGCAATTCTGAAAGGTGTAAAGTTTTATTTGACAAGAAGTGGTACACCTCAATATTTAGGCCCATATACGAGGGTGAGTCAAATGAAAACCTTAAATTTGTAAAAAATTTTTTTAAAAAAATCGAAATTTCGTGCCGTTATCCTGTAAGTTGGTAAGCGTGCTACAAGCAGCGTGCAGAATGGCCTGTAGGTGGCAGCATAGTACAGATGCACAAATACCGACGCAGTATCAGTATAAAGATGGCTGCCTCACTAGCGACTTGCACCAGGGAAGAACAGCGTTCTGTTATTCGGTTTTTGAGTAGTGAAGGTGTGAAACCTATTGAAATTCGTCGAAGAATGAAGGTTCAGTACGGTGATGCATGTTTGTCACAGCAGCAAGTCTACGAATGGAGTAGGAAGTTCGCAAATGGTGTGACTTCAGTGGAAGATGCTCTTCGTCCAGGTAAGGCACAACGAGTTGTGACTCCACAGAACATTGCAGCAGTTGAAGCCATAGTGACGGAAAACCGCTGAGTGACACTGAATGACATTGCAGCATGTTTAAAGATTAGTCATGGTTTAGCACACCACATTGTGCATGATGTGCTCCAGTTTCACAAAGTGTCTGCAAGATGGGTGCCACGGTAGCAGACTCCTGAAATGAGAGAACGACGTGTTGATGCTTGTGAAGAACTTCTTCGGCACTTTGAGCGAGGTGGTGATGGCTTTCTTGCAAGAATCGTTACTGGGGAAGAAACCTGGGTTCACTTCCACCAAACGGAAACGAAGAGAGAGAGCAAGGAATGGCGCCATTCCTCATCACCAAAACCAAAGAAGTTTCGAACAGAACCATCAGCAGAGAAGGTTATGCTGACACTCTTTTGGGACGAAAAAGGCGTAATTTTGGAGCATTACATGCCTAGAGGGACCACTGACACCAGTGCATCATACACAGATCTCCTAAAAATCATCTTCGGCCTGCAATCAAATCAAAGCGACGTGGATTGCTTTCATCAGGTGTCCTTTTGCAACATGACAATGCAAGGCCCCAAACTGCTCGTACAACAGTTGCAACAATCACAGACCTGCATTTTGAGTGTCTTCCTCATCCACCATACTCACCAGACCTTGCCCCAAGTGATTTCCATATGTTTGGAGCACTCAAACAAGCAATGGGAGGAAAGAAGTTCCGTTCTGATGAAGAGGTAAGCCACGCGGTGCATGAGTGGTTGCGCTCACCCTCGTATTTGGTATCTCGGAAACGGCTCTAACTATTTGGATGAAATTTCATATGTAGATAACGTTTTGCTTTTTTAGTTTATCTAATTAGGTGTCTACACTGCAAAAACTCGAATTTACAAAAAATAAAGAACAATTTTTGTATTTGATATCTCGGAAACGGCTCTAATACCATCTCGTAGACGTTTCGACAAGGAACGCTTCTACTTATAAATGCAGAATTCATATATACTAACTGACCCATGCGAATATTTCGCACAGTATCGTGATCAATCACCGAATGGTTATATAATAATGAGGAAATAAGTAAATGCAAGTATTTATTAATTAAAGGTATTTTATTTTGAAGAGTAATAATAAATATCACTTTTACTGTAAAAGTCGTTATCATTAAATACTACATGTTTAATTGTAAAATATATAAAAATTAAATATTTTAAAAAAATTTCATTTGTCAGAAGTCATTTTTTCAATCTTCTTCACTCTACAAAAAAAAAAAAATTGAAAAATATTTTAGCAGTTATAATGTGATCATCGTTCGCGTTTTGACCGTATGTGTTAACACTAAAATAAATATTATTGAATATATACGAAAAAAAACAGATGCTGATGAATACAGTCCTGCCTTTTGAAGCGTCTGACCTTATGCTTTAATAGTGTTACTTTAACTGGGAATTGTTTTCTTATCATTTGGAAAGGCACGGTTGGTGGTGTGAGCTTAATGCAAGGTATGAGCATAGTTTTATTGGAGTGAATTAATTTAGCACTCTCATCTAAGAGAATTACCACTAATCTTGCACCATTAATTAATCCCTGATTAGCATTAATATTTCTATTTAACATGATAATAGCATTTTTCTTTAAAAGCAATTTAGGAGGTTGTAAACCAGACGATCACGGAAAGGGCTTTAGTGATTTGGATGACATTTCATATGTAGATAACGCAAAAAGAAACAAACAAACAAAAAACAAAAGTAACAATAACAAAATAAGAGCAATTCTTGTATTTGGATATCTCGGAAACGGCTATAAGCTCATCTCGTAGGCCTACTGATGTTAGTTAACCTTTTTTTGCAACTAACTGTGCTCTTAAAAATGCCTAGGAAGCCTTCAAGAAAAAGTTTAACCATACTCAAACTTTAATCAAAATCTTGCATATTGAACAGAAATCGAAAGATGCCGAGAGAAGATCGGTCACCCAGGTCCTTTCATTAAAATATTAACTGAATTTATGGGTCAACTGTACGCTACCACAATATAGTTTAGAAATACGACTGTTGACTTCATATAGTTTATGATTGGTATAATATTTCCACGTGAGTCTACGATCCATATGTAGCATACTTGTAGATATTTTGTTACTGGATGCCTTCTATTTCATTGGCGCTGATATTCAGATTCCTAAGACATTTTTCTACCTTTACACTTTAGACACGACTTCTTTAAAATGTTAAGTACCTTGTCGCAATTGATATTATCAAGGATCTTCTTTTCATTTTTTCTGAAGAGGAAATGCATTTACTTTTCCTACGGCCAATTCTTTTCTATTTCTTCACACTTTTCATGTAGCCTGTTTTTCTTTCTTGCATTTTCTGTTTATTTGATGTCGGAAATTTCTGAACTGCTTTCTTTTCGTAAGTATTATTGTGTGTTCTCCTCTGATCAATCACAACATTTAATTCAAACCATCTATGCCCGTTGTTGGAATCGGTGCGATTCAAGTTAGCATAGGAAAAAAACTTATCCTAGTCAGTAATTTTTAAGTGTGTGATATTAGGGTTATAGTGCGATGATTTTAATATTTTTTGGTTTGTACTTTCTTCGGGAATATAAAAATGATACTTTTATTGAAATCAGTTCGAATCTTCCCTATTTCGTAGCCTTTTTTATATCAGGTTGAATTATCTTCGAATTCTTTCTTCTAGAAGTTATACAGGTATTTCTTCCATTCCAGCTGCTTATTTGAGTTCAAATCTTTAAAAGTTCTCTCAAGTTCTGAATTTAAAATATCAATTTAGACATCATCTTCAATTCAGCACGCTGTTGTTTAGCCCACCCCATCAAACAGTTTCTCTATGTATACCTTCCATCGGTAAGCTCAATTTTCTGAGCTTATGAGACGTTTACCATGAGCACCTTTAATGTTTATATATCTTTTCTTCAATTCTCCAAAATTTTATTTAATCCTCCTTCTGGACGCATTTACTTTTAGTACAGCCAATTCTTTTCTATTTCTTCACGCTTTTCCTGAAGCCTGTTTTTCTTTCTTGCATTTTCTGTTTATTTGATGTTGGAAATTTCTGTACTGCTTTCGTAAATATTATTGTGGTATCTCCTCTGATCAATCAACTCCGAAATTTCTTCTATGATCTACAGTTTATAAATAGCTACTTATCTGGTGCCTAATCGCTCTTTACCAGATTTGCCTATCTCTCTGTTCAGTGTATCCCATTGTTCTACTGTAGAATTCCTTTCAAAGTTATTTCTCAGATCCACGTCTACAGTCTCTGCAAATCGACATTATGAAAGCAGGCCAGAGATACCTGAGTTGTACTATGCTTGCTGATAAATATTATTTACGAACTGCTCTAAAGAGGAAACACATGCGGTCACAGAATTTCCTGGAAGCATCGCCGCGCCGCCAGAGTTGCTTTAGTCATCTCCAATAGGGAGCTAGATTGTAGCAAATTACCATGGCACCATGTGCGACCCAACATCTATACTCCGCAATTAACAAAATTGTGGGTGTGAGGGGGCTTTGTGCCAAAATTAATCATTCCTCTGTATACTTAGTCCATAACAGCACAAATATGATAGTGGGCGAAATATTTCTCCGCAATAGTGAATGAAAGTGGGTGTTCACATGTTTGCTAATTAATTTGTTTTCTACGTCCCCTGCCTACCAGACAATACTATCCGAATCTCAGAACCAAATCGTTGAACTTCCGCAATGGCTGTCACAGGCGATCATAAAGTAAGTGGATCTTCTCCGTACTTTGTCGATACTAGTTTTCAATTCTTTGTGATTTGGATTCCACACACCACAACGGTAGTCAAGAAAAGGATTCACGAAAGTTTTATATTCTATTTACATTCACAAGTTAAGGGATCTTCGAGATCCACGGGAAAATATCAGGCACTGTGGTATTGTGTGCACTAAAAGGGGCCATGACAACAATTTGACTTGTATCACAGTGCTACTAACAGGAAGAAATCAGGCACGGACAGTGGGTGGCACTGACCGTGTTGGTGCATACAGACCGTCAATACTCGCATGACAATACTGGATGTACAACAGCTGCCCACACTGTGGATCAGGTCATCCAGCATTTCTGGACAATTGTCCGTTGCAGTTCAATAACTGTCCGTGAGGCGGTGTTAGGGATCGAATCTTTCAGACTAGAGCGTCCCATGCATATTTAATTGCCGGATAGCGAGTTGGCCTCTCTAGACGTGTGATGTTCTCATGTAGCAGGTATTCAGTCCACCAGTTGGGCAGGCATTGTCATCCATCAGTGGAACCCAGGTCGATATGCATTACTAAAACCCGTTCGTAATGTTGCAGGATGTCATCCCTATAAACAGCAGCCGTCAGAGTAGTCCTAGGAAATACATGCAGTGGGGTACGTGCTCTAACAAGGCGAGAATACTCGGTCCTTTCCACAATATTTGCAAGGTTGTAACACGTGCCAGGACTGTACCAGATGAACAGACGGCGAGAATAACTCTTCAGGCTAAGCTGCGACTCATGCGTGAATAGGACACTACCCCACTGCGTCTGGGTCCAATCACGTTCAGCATGACACAACACTCAACAAACCACGCAGTTTCTTTGTGTGAGAGAAACACGTCTGGTAGGTCACCAAGCATACAGAGCGAAGTGATAATACACATAGCACGTACTGCCGTTGAATGTTTCTCTCCTTCTGGAATCTTCTCCAGAGCCCTAAAACAGCGCTACGGGCGACATGCAACTCCTGGCCCACCTTGCTTTAACAGTTGCCGGCTTCTAATCTGCCGATGATCCAATAACGCGGGATGTCATCTCGATGTGTTCTCTGTGCCATCCTGCTTCCTTTATAAATCGTATACTGCACACAACACGCAGACAAGACGCTGCACCCACGACCTCTTCCCACCCAGACTGTTAGCGGCACACTAAGCAGTCTCGTACGGAGCTGCAAGGTTTATCACGTATTTGTGTTTTCTGCAGCGACAGTTTAGTCCACATATCATCGCCAGGACGATTTCTCGCGGACCTCGAAGAGCTCTTATTGACATGACTGTTATTTGAATATGCGTTACGTTTTAATGCTGCAAGCAGTCGCCCATCAGTTGGGCTGGTATTGTCGTCCATCAGATGAAAACGAGGTTGATATGTACTACGAAAAAGCCGCACATACTGTTTCAGATTGTCATTCCCGTAAACAGTAGCCGTCACAGTACCTCTAGGAATTACATGCAATGGCAAATATGAGTCGTATTCTAAAATTCGCTTTACTTACAACCAGGGGCGGATCCAGGACTTTGGTTTGTGGGGGGCTTGGCTTGAGGGGCCTCAAATCCGTAGAGCTAAAAAAAAAAAAAAGGTCTCGTCTCAAAAACGAACTGTTGTGCTGATCCCACTTGCTGTTCCTTTTAGACTCTAACATTTAAGCAATTAACCTCATCAGTTAACATTGCACTCATGCATAACGACTTTTATTCTGCTAATTCCACTACAATGCACTTTTTTCAGTTTAGTTAAGTTGCTATTCATCGCTCCATGCCGAAATAACATCAATATCGTGCTGAATTTCTAAAGCATCGACAGAATTCTTTACCATACTTCCAATAGATAACTTCATCATCAGCCAGCAATCTGAATCCGCTGTTAACGTTGTCTCCAAGACCATTTGTGAAGTTTAGTCACACTTCCTTAAGGCATGCCCAATGTAACAGCTGAATTAATAGGTGCTTCGCGTCAACTACGATATGTTGCGACTGACATGTTAAAAAATTGCGTATCCATACTTAAATTTGTTGCAACTCTCTGTAAACATGATTCTTCCTTGAGACGCGTTTGTGCGGTGCACTGTTCAAAGCATCTAAAGGTGATTCTGAATCAATAATTTTCAATAGGTCGTGAGAAAATAGGGTTCACTATGCTTCAGATACTTTATTCTCCCGAAATTCGTGTTGGTACAGTATAATTTTTTATTTTTTTCTAGAAATTTTATGATGTTCGAGCATATAAGATGATTCCGAACTTGGTATTGCATGTTGACTATATAGAGATCACTCGATCGTAAACGAGGTCACTTCGCCCTCCTTTCATGTAAATTGGAGGTATATGCGCGACTTTTAGGGCGGAAAGCACTGTTTTCTGTTCTAAACATTCGTGGTGTATGTCAGCGAGGAAGGGTTCGATTTCAGTAGGAATAATCAAAGAATACTCTTACTGCGACTCGGCACTATCCCCAAGTTCAGAGGCTCCAGTTGTTTCACACGCCATAGAGCAGTTGGGGCGAAGGGTTTGTCAGTTGGCATTTCCTTCAGTCGTTACGAGTTCTTTATTTTCTTTGGGTTTTTCATATTTGTTGCTCACATATTTTCAAGTTCTTGTCAGTATTGACAGATGGGTTTTGTATTTATCGAAGGTGTCATAATATTAGCCTGGGTTGGTAATGTGAGGGTTTGTTGACTTCCTAGTAGCTCTGTAGAAAGATCTGGTGATCTGTATGACTCTTTCTTTCAGAAGCGGGACACCTGTAACTGTATGTAGGTCGACTGTGGGGTATCGAGTTGGCACCTGGTGTGCTCGTCGAAGTGCTCGGTTCTGCATTGTTTACAGACGGCCTAGTTCGGTCCTGGAAGCGTATCCCCAGTCAGGACACGCATATTCCATCACTGTGTGGACCCGGCTGCAGTATACACTGACCCCGATGCTGGCTGCCAATGAGCTTTCTCTGTTGAGTATAAGGTACAGCTCCTTTAGCCTAGCTGCAACTCATAGTCAGACTTCCTCAATGTGATGCACCCATGTTAGTTTGGAGTCTAACGTCACACCTAGGTACTTGATGGTGGGTGACCACGCCATGTTTTCCCGTTAAGATGAAGAATTCCTTGTTCGGTACTGCTGTCTATTGCGCTTCCCCACGCGCCTGGTCAGCATCATTGCTTGGGTCTTAGCCACGTTGAGGGTTATTCGCCATTGCCTATGCCTCTGTTTGTTGGAGAACTTCTTGAAGTCTTCTGATGATTGCAGCTGTGTGTGCTGTGAAAAATGCCGTATCATCGGCATACAAAGCAGTGCTGACGGTTGCAGGAGTTGGAATGTCAGAAGTATAAAGATTATACAACACAGGACCTAGTACTGACCTTTTAGGTACTCCTGCATTAGTTGGGCTGGCATGTAGATAGGTCATTGCCGACCCTCACTCGAAATGACCTTCCAGAGATGAAGCTGCGGACGAATTTTACAAGCATCCTGTAGAGTTTATACAGCCGGCCACTGTGTCAGACAGAGTCAAAAGTTTGCGCTACATCGAGCGAGACCAGTGGGAAGTAGCATCGGTGCTTAAACGTAGTCGTAGCACGCTCGACTATACTCAGAATCTTTTGGGTAGCTCTGTAACCAAAAGTGGAAGTCGGGTATAATATTCTCCCTCGTATGTGTGCATCCAGGCCTTTGAGTAGGAGCCTTGCAAAGACCTTACTCAAGAAGGCTTATAGGCCTGTAATTCTGAGGGAATAAGCCATTCTTCTCCGGTTGAGGCTCTCTGATCACAGATGCCTGCTTGCAGCATCTAGGATAGTGGTGAGTGCGGAGGATTGAGTCGAACAGCTCTGTTAGATATTCGACGGCCAGTGGTGGTAGTTTCTTTAACAACCAGTTTCCCAGGTTGTCGTTGCTGGATGCCTTCTTGGGGTTCAGTTTATTGAGGATTCGACGTACGTCTTCGGTGGTGATCTCTTTAAACTCATACCCATCATCGTCAGTAGCAAGGAAGCGTGCCAGTCTTCGGCGGATCTCTGCAGATTCTTTCTCGTCGTGGTCTTGTGCGGGCTTGAACTGCTTTCGAAGTGGTCAGATAGTGCGTTGGTTTTGTCCAAATCGCCGATAACTACACCCAGGTAGTGGGGCCAGTCTAGTGCGTCGTTTAGTGAATCGGTGGGTCTCGATGCAGAGGTTGCCGTCGTTCACGTTGAGGCGAACCGACCACTCCCCGTTCCGATGTTCCTGGAGAGCCGCCTTCAGCTCGCGCTGCAGGCGGTTTAGTAGGCGTCTTTTTTTGTCTCCTCTCACTCTGTTCTTGTGCCTGATTTAGTGTAGCATATGTTTCGGTAGCTACCTTATTGTTGAAGGGGCGTTGCAGAATTAGCAGCGTCAATTGTGGTAGATGAGACTATTTAATCGCAGTCTCTATTTGTCTTTCATCTAGTGGTCGTAGATGATAAATGGATTCTGTGACCACTTCACGGAATATCTCCCAATTTGTCCCGTTGTAGCTAGCATGGTTCGGAGTGATTGGTCTCCATGAACCGACATCAATATATATCAGTACTGGAGAGTGGACAGATGAAAGTCTATTCATAGTTCTAGCAGTGATAAAGCCTGTGATTCCGCGGGTGATCCAGGATATCTGGGCGGTTGCCGCTCCAGGGGTTGTGAGTCGTCTCGTCCGGTCCCCAAACCTGGAGGTTGTTTCTCACGCTTAGGCGATAGAGTTGATTGCCAACAGGATTACTGACACGCAATTTTCACGCATGGAGCTTCGCGTTGAAATCTCCTCCTAAGAGGGGCTTTTCCCTGAGGGTGAACGAGCGACGGATGTTATCTTCAAAAGGTCTCCGCGAAGGTCAGTAAGCTGAAACGATGGTGACGGACCCCGTTGTAGTTGCAATTTTTGCGGATGTTTCAATTTGCTGCAGTGGTGGAGTATGTACCTCATGGTGACGTATGTCTGTCTCTTTTTACATAGTTGACACACCACCTTCCGCAATGATTCTGTCTGAGCGGTAACATTGGTAGTTTGCTACCTTACTCTAAGACCAGGTTTTAGGTGAGTTTCGGCTACTAGGCAGATGTCTACATTCTCATCCCGTAAGAATTGCCGAAACTCACTGAGTTGCTGGTAAATGTCATTTTCATTCTATACGCATATTGATAGACCTTCGATGTGCACTCTATTCATGACTGGCCTGAGGGTTCAGTGGGTGGTCGTGACTGCCCACTTAATATCCGCGGCGAGTTGGTCAAACCCTGTCAGTAGAGTTGTCAACACTGTGAGAAGAGATCCGACAATGTCGACTAAGCGCTCCATTGCACCTCCTCCGTCGTTGTTTTGCGCGTGATGTGGACGGGTCTGATGACTGTTGTGGATGTCAAGTCCTGTTCTTCCAATTCCTCTTTGATATCAGTACATGGCATATTGGTCGGCAAACCGCGGTAAGCAGCTTTTCAGCAACAGAACGAAAGGTATAATATGGAATGCCTTTTCTCTGCAGTGTTCCAGTAGCCTCCAAATAGTCGTTGATTGCGTTGAAGTTTAGTTTTATCACCCCCGGCAGTCTTAGCCTGGAATGAACACTCCTTTAATATTCCTTTGATAATTTGATTCAGTTCTTTGTATGTGTCTGGGAACTGCACCACGATGTGCGGAAGCTGTTGTCTTGTATGGGAAGATTGTTGGTGAGTGTGTGGTTGCAGCAGTTGCTGTTGTTTCTGTTGTTGCTGTTGCTGCTGGACTGGCTCTTCTTGTGTCAGTACTTCGTACTGGTTGCTGGTCATTATTCTTTGGGGATCAATCGGCGGTGGGGGCCTACCTGTACAACGTGCCAGTAGGAATCCGTCGCCGACAGACTGGCCTCGATCTGTTCGTGCTCTACTGTTAATAGACATTACCTTCTTGGCGGTTTTACCGCTGGAGTTAGGCGTGGGAGTCGATGTTGTGAAACTAAAAGCTCCCATAATCTTCCCCTTCTTCTTTGATGCTTTCTTGATCTTGCTGGTCGAAGAAAGCTGGGACACTAGCACGCTGATTTTCGCGTTGGTTCCTCTCTCATTTCTGAACTGTTTCGTTATTCCCTCTGGAAACTGAAAGGTGCTCCACTTCGCTACGCGGGAGTCAGCATGTCCGTAGTTGGGAGTGGTCGTCATAGGCAAAGATTGCATAGACTGATCAGTTTCCATATTCACGTCTCTCAACAATTACAGGGACGGCATGTTTACTAGCTGTACTGTTCCTTCTGTGTCCGGATTCGGATGGGAAGGTCGGGTGGTCAGTGTTGCCGAGGCAGTCGGCGGCAGGACACAGGGCCCGCACGATGCGGCAAACCTCATCGCTCTTATTGATGACCTAGTGGGAATGTTGTACTGGACCCGTCTAATCACCGCTAGGTTCCAAGGACCAGTGACAACCGTAAAACTCACACCAGGGGGTTCCCCTCCCAATGGGAGAGAGCCGTGTGGCGATAAATCTCTACTACCTCGGGCAGGAACGAAAGGCGTTCTGGCCTCGCATTCGGGCGGACAGCGGTTCGAATCCCTGTCCGGGCATGCAGATTTGGGTTTTCCATGGTTTCCCAAATCACTCCAGGCAAATGCCAGGGTGCTTCCTTCAAAAGGCCATGGCCGAATTCCTTCCCATTCCTTGCCCCCCATCCTTTCCCGTCTCTAAAGACCTCGCTGTTAGAGAGACGTTAAGCAGGTAAAAAAAAAAAGGAACGAAAGAACTGAAAATATCGGTACAGTCATGCCTATGCAATGGCACAAATACAAAGTGCCCCTGAGCATACTCTACCAACCACAATAAATAAAGTAAAAACTACACCAGCCACAAAACAGACTAAGAAGCACATGAACAATGCAGGGGTTTTTCACCACTAAGATCATCTCTGATGATCAAAGCCCTGGTTTTCCCCTGAAAATGAACAAATAAAAAGTGCCCCAAAACTAAACCATCCTGAAACCTAGAAGTAAAGCTACCGAAGGTAGTGGGGCTTCATACACAGCCGTTGAGGCAATGACACACACACACACACACACACAAAAGAACCCTATAGCAAGAACTCTAGACTGCGGCGCACCGCAAATGAGTTCACCAAACTGTACGACAAAGCACACAAGCTCAAAGCCAAAATCGTCTGCGCTATACGTGAGCAAACTCATAAATGGCCCATTTGTTTCACAATACTGG
This sequence comes from Vandiemenella viatica, assembly GCA_031002005.1. Classification (NCBI taxonomy): domain Eukaryota; kingdom Metazoa; phylum Arthropoda; class Insecta; order Orthoptera; family Morabidae; genus Vandiemenella; species Vandiemenella viatica. The sequence goes on along the minus strand of JARYHS010013630.1, from coordinate 32,411,308 downwards.
CTGGTTCTACTTGTGTCTAGTCAGTTTCAGACTCCGCACAACTTGGAAAACGGATAAACGATTGATTTTTTTTTAATGAACCGAGTTTTAATTATTTGTGCTGAGTACAATGAAGCGGATCATTGCGATAGCCAGGACATCTACAGATTCTCATTCGGAGGTGATCTATATGAAAACTGAATTGTGATTTATCGCTGAGCACCACTCTTCGTGAATCCGTTCCTAGCAGCGTCGATATTGACATCGTAATGGTAGACGTCGTAATGGTCGCCTTGATGACAAATCCTGTATTTCTTGCCCCCTGGACACGTATTGGTGGACAAGGTGCATCCCCAGCTGCAGTGACATTGCCTCTGGACAGTGAGCAGTGACTCCAGTTTAGTGCTTACAGCCTGTCGTACGATGAAATGATTGCAATGTCACACATGTGATAGTTGGTTAATTAGAAACAATCAGTCGTGGCGTCCATGTGTTTACCGCAGAGGGAGGAAGGATTTTAATCTCCACCCCTGGCCGCATCGAATTCGCTAATGAGTTGACTAACGCTCCTAATGTTGTATATAAGCTGGCACTGGTCACTGACAAGTTTACTCGGAATAGTGGCAAGACGAACGTCATTTGTTTGTTGTAATGTGCTAGTCTTTGGAAACGAAGTCTATTGTAAAGTTTTATTTCTGGTTTTATTAAGTCTCTACGAAATAAAAGTCAAGTAAAAGTTTTTCGACGACGTCATTATTTTAGAAGCTACCTGTTTAAGGAATGAATTGACATACCTTGGCCATTGTATAAATCACTTAGCGACCGGACAAACCAATTAATTAATTCCATTATTCAACATCGAGTACCTTATCATGGTGTTCGTGGTGTTAGGAGATAAAACTTCGAACTATCTACATGGACACGATCTTCAGAGAGTATTGTGTAATCGACCGTTTTAGTGAGCCTGGTCGATTGATTGACAGGACGGCTTGGGCAAAGGCAACTCTTTCTACTATTCACTTACTTGGCTGGATCTGTAGTCTTCCGGCTGATTGCGTCCCTCGGCTGCAACTCTAGATCTCTGCATAGGCTAACCAAGTTACTGATCAGGCAAAGTCTTCAAATGCTGTTACTCATTTACTGTGCCAATGCCATCGGATAGTTACACTTATTAAATGAATCCCCTCAACAATGGATCCAAGACGCTTAGTTACAACAAACTGTAGAAGCAGACTTACATATTAACTTTGGCATCAAGGAGCGGACCCAGCTGGCTTCTCGACGTCGATCCCTGATCCGACATAGTGACTGCGTTGGTATACTTCCAGACTGCGAGGTCAAGGCACTCTCCTGCCTTGCTTTTATAGCATAAGCCACACACCGGTACACGTGATTCCTGTCTTTGCATCGAAGGTTCTCGAACGTTGGCGCGTGACTTCAGTCGGTGACCTCCCGAATGTTCTAGAAGGATGCTAACCCACTTTACATTTGATCGTGCTTACTTCGTTCGATGCCCTTTCTCTTGCGCGTCAGCATTTCAGCTGTGCTTCTACAGCCGCCGTTTAAAATCTTACTTTTAAAGATTATTTATTTATTCCTTTTTTTCCATTAAAAACCCCCATTACAATTGTACTGCTTCATTCCGACTGAAATTAAATCTTTGTGAACAGTAAACATTCATTTATGTCTTCTGAAACTGTTAGTACTCAAATATAATCTTCACGGGTGTTCAGGTAGATAAGGAGGTGCGTCGAGGAGCTAAGTCAGTCGACGCGGTGACAGCCAGCTTACGACAGCCAGCAGACACCGATACCTGATGAAGACAGCCGAGCTTGCTGTTGAAACGTCGTGTTACTTTGACACCATCCGGCTGAACACCCGTGAAGATTATATTTCATCAACACGCCGGGAAAGTCTCCACTCACACTGTTAGTACTCAGTTTGTAAGGTTCTCACATGCCTTCCGATCTCAAAACAACAACCATATAGTTGTCTAGAGACGGAAACGAGACAATCTTTTGTTTTCTGATGACTTTAAGATGCATATATTAGAAGGCTGCTCAACCCCCAGGTCCGGGATCCACGAAGTGGTTTGCCAGCGCATTTGAACTTGCCCGCCAATAGCAACGGTCTGGAATATGCTAACCCAAAAACCTCTGCAAAGGTCTCACTGATGTTTTTTTTTTACTTTTTGGATATAATTAAAAAACCTCTTGAAAGGTCTCTTCGATGATTTTTGATTGTAATTTAAACTGTGTTACTTGTATCTTTGTTATATTTAAATATCTATTGTAACTATATATAAGTATTGTGTGGCCCACAGACTAACTTAGAGTCGAAATTGTGGCCCATCTCCAAAATTGGTTGGGCAGCCTTGAAATATTATGCCGCATTTACACTCTCGCCTCGCCTCGCCTCGTGCTCGTGCACGAGCGCTTACACGAACTGCCGTTCAACTCTCGCAAGAATTCATTCATACATGAATGACTAGTGGGCGTCTCCCAACTTTCGTGGTGGGCGGTAGGGATTCTGTACGAAACCGAAGCACTTTAAAAAATAATAATAATAATTATTCGACTTTTCAAGTTTTTAAAAGAGATTTTACTGATGACAATTTGCAGCTTCAAGGAGCTAATAAAACTTTTATAGGTTACCAAAGTGTTGTGTGTGTCATTATTTATTGACAAACTTTCGTTGTAATATATTGAAAAGAGAATTTCATCAGTTTCCTGAATTATTATCTATAAACGATAACTCCAGAGGAATCGACAGATTGAGTAGCCACTTCAACGAATTTTAGATACTGAAAAACGATTTAAAAATCGAGGTGTAGATAGGATGAAAAATCATTATAACGTAAATATTAAAGCATCTGATACCACTTGACAAGAGAAAGTAAACATAAACTTGATAGTGATGGATATGAAAACCTGTGGCAAAATTAAGAAAAGAAAAAAAAAGCAAAAAAAACGCCTGGCATATCTAAATGTTTGGCAACTTATATTCATTTTAACGGTACCTTTTCATATTTTATGTAATCAGGCTTCAGTGCTGTTAATCATACAGTCGCCAAATGAATATTTCCGAAAGAGAATACCATCGTTTGTTCCTTACAAAAATTGAGCTAGATACCCAGTTTTTATTTTAGCAGCACCAGCATTAGGAATCTCATTAATAAATTAAATAATAATATGTAATTTCACCAAAATTCGTGCTTTTATACAGGCAAAGTATAAATAAAAAAGATTTAACTACAGTAAGTCGTTTTACAAAGACTGTTCTGCCGAAGGTAGCGAAAGTACGACGTAAATTATTTGGCAAGTAATTATTATTATTGGCTTTAACCTGCTGTGTATCTACTTCATAAGTTTTATAAAGTTTCTTCCCTGCTTTGTACATCACCATTACTGTGGAACCGGCGGACGGTTAGAAAATTTTGCTACTAATATTGATACAAAAGTGGACGGTATGTAAAAAATGTTAAATACCTCTGGTGTGAACAAAGTGCTCGCGTCTTTAACTCGAGCCAAAAAACCGTCACTCTGACGTTTAGCATTGTGGTTTGTGATGCTACTGTATTTGGTTTTCTTTTGGGATCGCGGTTGTCCACCAGTGGGTTCAGTGTAGGTCAAGTTTCTGCAATACGATGCAGTGTTTTTTGTATAACATTTGCTTGGTCCACTTGATAGTTATATTTGCCAGTATATGAAAATGTATAGTTTCTTGCAGCGACAGTACTGTTAACAGAAAAGGAGGCGATTTGGATGTACTCAGGATAAGTATAAAATATTTTGCTTGAGGTTCAAGGTAGTTTGTTGCACGAAAGAAGGCGCATTTTATTTCCGTAGTTGTACGCATGAAAGAGTAAAAACAAAATGCTATGTTGAAATTGCGCATGTTCAGGTATTCTATGTTTTAATGATGGTTTAATCACTAGGCCAAAGAGATATTTTTAAGTCTTGATGAACTGATTTTTTTATTCGGTTCCGTCGCTAACTGAATTTCAGTATCAAGTGCATAGTATGAGGTTATAAAAGCACGACCTTTTACTCGCGAATAACTAAGTTACAGCATTCTGTTGCACGTAAGCGATAGCGGAGATAAAATACAGAGTTCAAATATTTGCTCGTCGTCAGCGACAGATAACATATGGTGCATGATAATCATCAGGCAAGAACAGATCGCAAGTTTCGAAACAGGCAACATATATCTTCCACTCCACTCGAGCAAAATGCAAAGAGATCTTTTGATCTTAATTCTTCAGACATTGTAACTCATTATGCAATCAGTTCTTATTTCGAGACACTTAATCTACTGTACTCACAACTAATACGAACTGTAAGTACATGAGACGAAAAAGTCTTAATTAATAATTACATTCCTCCACAGGAGGCACAATGGATAACTCTGTTTAATAGTTTTGTACTGTCTCTATATCCGTTGATACATCTGTCACAAACATCCTATTTTCAACAAAGATCTTCATTTTTGGTATTCCGTACCCGACCGAAAGTCGAGCTCCGCTATCCGTTCGTCTGACATAAGTCTCTATCACTTAAATCGAATAAGTAGGAGACTTTGCATGTTGTGTCTTTCTCTGAACCCAAACCGAAAATATACTGGCGATGAGGCATGGAAAGATATTGCAGTAGGTATGATAAGTAGTTCATGGAAGGGAAAAGATGACCATGACCACAAGCTGGCACTCAATTTCAGGCACATGGGTGTGGGAAGATTTTCTTTTTTAGGTAAGGGTGTCAGGGATTGGAATGAGTTACCAGGGGGAATGATGAATAGCTTACCGAAAACGTTAAAAGAATTTAAGGTTAAAATTTGTGGAGGGCAAATGTAGGTGGGAGCAGGATAGGGGGAAGATGGGTGTGTAGGGAAATTGCCACCGGAGCGTGTGCTCCATTGCAATTAAATTAAATCGTTTTCTAAATTTATTCAAGGAGTTTGCAAAAAAACTTTTCCTGCCCTAATTTGTGAAGTATAAATGTTTAGAGCTAGTTGAGTACAGAACTAAGTCAGTTTTTCGTTAAAAAATGGAGATGATTTCAAACAACTTTTATTACCGGGTATATCTCAAAATAGATATTGGAATAAATAAAGGAACTAGAAATATATATATATATATATATATATATATGTTGAGTGGCAGGAGAGTGTTGGGGACAAGGAACGAGATGGAATTCGGCCATGGCCTTTTGAAACAAAAACAAAACATTCCAGAGTGATATGGAGAAACCAAGAAAGAGCGAAATTTGGATGGTTGGACGGCAATTGGAACCCGCGTTCCCCTGAATACCATGCTCGAACGATACGATACTTGAAATTTGTCCCAGATATCAATCATAGTCTGTATTTAAACGACGAATACTTCCATCTTTTATAGTTTCTAAGTTTTGAACAATATAAGCAAAAGTTTTTTTATTATGACGTTAATTTGTCATGTATTAATACTGTTTTATTGAAAAGTGTTCTAAGATGAATGTTGATTGTGTATTAACACAGCTACTGGAACCGAACGACTGCACTAGTAGCTCGAGCGGTAACGTGGTGCGGCGTGGGGAGTCCTCTGCCTAACGTCTCAAGCACTGAGAGATTATCCTATTCTCAATTCTTACTGAAAGATTTATTCAAATTATCTGGGTTCGTCTTGAACCTGCCAGGATGGAACACGAATCATTTTATCTTCCAAGCTATGCTATTCCAGCGCAGTCTGCTACATGGTTTCAAAATTGATCATCGGCGTCAAAGATGTTTCTCTCCAAAGCTGACGTTTACCTGAGTTCTGCACAAGGCTCTCTCACGTAAACCAACCAGCTTCGTTTTCGAGCAAAACTGGTAAATAGTAGAGCTCTCTGATGGTATCAAGTACGCAATGAGCCTCAACACGCTGTGATATACAGAGTTGTCGAATTTGTAATTTTCTGATTTATGTAATTGTTATTAACAATCTTACATGTCGCCAAAATACTGAACCGATAAAATAAACCACTTTTAAGTCATAATGCAGATCATTTTACAGAAAGCTTCTTTCAGTGTTTGTTGATAAAATTAAGTCATCAGATATTTACCGATATTACGAATTCTCACTTATTTCCTTGTCTGAGCTCATTTCTACATTACAATCTGGGTTATCAATAATCTGCTTCACATATTCTAATCTTTTCCTCCATTTGTATCTCCTCTAATTATCGATGATCCTGCCCCTTCATTTAGGTGGCAGCAGATGTATTTTTTATTCAACGACAATGTTCCGCTAACTCTATTCTTCACCCATGTTTTTCAGCATGTACCTGTTGCGATATTATATTGGAATGACACTATTCCAGGTGAATAATAATGTCATTTTAGCAACAGTAATGTTATAAATTAATATTAAATTCTTTAGAAATTTTTGTGGACACGTGAAACATTGAGAGCCGGTATTGAAGCTGCTTTCGGTCGTCCACCTTGAAAAACGGACAATGTACCTACGCGGAAACGCAGGTAGTCCGTAGCCCTTTGTACACGTTGGACTATCAATTTAATCTGTTCTATGGGTTGGAGTTTACACTCAGAAAACAAGGTGACAAAAGCTGTTGTTCAAAACATCTCCAGGGATCGGGGGAATTTTGACTTGAACAGTGATAAATTGCGAGGTTTCACAAGAGCCAAAAATCATGACTTTCGAATAACACAGCGTTTCTGGGAATTGAAGAAATCTCTTGGATGACACGGTGAACGGAAGTAGGGTGGGGTATAAGAAGATGTCTTTAGCCAATGACTAAACAGTAAATTTATTTAATGTAAACCAATGTTTAAATCTGTGTCGCTTCATGGCCAATCAATTCAATGTGTTTGGATTTCCTAGTGGCCGGCACGGGATGATCACCATGAAATCTGCAATGTGCTGAGTTTTCTTTGGAGGTAGACAGGTTATAAATTACTCCTTTCCGGGTTATAAAGATACAACTTTCGAACTCTGCCTTAAGTTGGATTCCGACTGATTCTAAGTTTATAAGTTGACATAACGTCTTGACAAAAAGTGGTATCATAACTCGTTTCGAAAGATGTACAATATGTTCAGAATCACAATCTGAATAGCTGTTGGTTCAATGTCACTGATCAACAGACATGGGGAACCGAGCGTGGTGGGTGAGCGGTAACGCTCTGGTCTCGCACTCGGGAGGACGCGGGTTTGAATCCCCGTCTGGACATCTAAATTTTGGTTTTCCATGGTTTCCCCAAATCACTCCAATCGAATGGAGGGATGGTTCCTTCAAAAGGCCGTGGTTTATATCCTTCCCGTTGCTTGCCTTCAGTCCTTTCCCACTTTTAATTACCTCGACGTCAACGAGGCGTAAATCCATAAGCAACAAAATTGTTGGCATATGGTATGCCGACGCCTTCACGCCCCTCGAGGCTTCCTGAGCGACCACTGACTGCGGAAGGTACCAGTAGACTCTCGCTCATTGACGCATACAGTAAGATGTTAATGTCTCGACGATTTACAGCGACCTCCGCAAATACGTAATTCCACACAGTAACTTTTATTTTCTTTTTTCTTTCTGTCTCTCTCTTTTTCTGGTTTTACGCCTCATCGACGTCGAGAGAATAGAGGCGGAAAGTACTCGAGGCAAGGAACGGGAATGTACTCGTATTCAGCCATGACCTTTGAAAGGATCATCCCAGCATTCGCCTGGAGTTATTTGGGAAAACAATTGAAAATGCATATCTGGTTTGGCCGGAGCTAAGCCAGAGCGTTACTGTTCACCCACCTTGCTCAGAAAATATTCAATGGAAATAGGATGAGATGGCGAAATTTGATTTGTTATAGCAAAATATGGATAGATAGAAGAAATGCTTTAATTCTGTACTCATCACAGTGAATGAAAACTGAATGAGATGATGAATTCAGATTTGTTACAACGAAATATGGGTAGAAGATTTGCTTTTAATTCCTAGCTAATTTTTAATACCAGATGGTCTTTCACTTAAAATCACAACCATCTTCACTGCCATCGGTGAATCGGAGACAATGATAGTTTTCTCTGGATATAATTTATTCCATGCGGTGCAAATAGCGGATCATTGGCTGTACTCTCGTCGCTTGTTTTTAGATCCTAGAAAGCACCCGAAACTTTTAACTGTCTTAGAAGCCGCCAGAATTCACTCATCATCAACATGGACTGAAGTAAAACACTTTTCCTAACAGTTGTTATAAGAGAACCTAACTAGACGTGTGCTTACTGTTTTTCACAAAGCGTCCACTGACATTTATCGTCCGACCGCTACAGTGGATTGTAACAAGGAGGCGTTCATTTTCTTTTGCTGTATATATTCAGTTTTAAATATTGCATTCAGTCTGTGAGGCCACTTGGACAAGATTTACAGGTGCAAATACAGTCGTAGTCGAGAATTTTTATTACATTCAGCGTATGCTACAGCAAGGATAACACAAGACAAACAGAACACTTAATTTAAAACGTCCATTACCTCGTCCGGACTCGAACTGGGGACTCCTGGAATATGAATCTCAAAGCTGCTCGATGGTCTGTAGGTTGAAATAGCGTCATCAGACGTTAAAGATCAATAGTAAAAAACGATGAAGGTGAAAATAAAAGACTCGCTGATAAGACAGTTATGCCAACTGAGAAGTAACATCGTCTGTACTCAATGTTTCACATAACTGAAAACTTAAAAATACACAACTCAACCTAACAAAACTAATGGTCGACATGGAGTATTCTTCTTCTTTTGCTTGTGTACTTGCCTGCGTTTCGTACAGTTCAAACAGCTTCCTACCTAAACTCTTGCATTGAGGCCACTATTCGAAAAGGAACATCACACTTATGGTAAGCTAGAGTATTTTCTAATGATGTAACTAAATTGAGTAAACATCAAGTCCAGCATATTTAACCCCCAAATTTTCATATTTATCACATTCATCATATTTTGCACATCAGTCTTAGGTGGGCCATTTCCCAGTTTTTCCGATTTTTGTTGATATCGCCAGTGTTTCCAAAACGACTGATTTGTTTGCCTTGTTTATGCACTGCCCAGTTTTATTTGTCTCTGCATACTAAGTACAGATGCCGTTTTTCTGTTTATTAAAGGGAATGAATAAGCCACCAAGAGAAGTGATGAATAATTTACCAAAAAAACTCTAAAAGAATTTAAAGTTGAAATTTGTAGAGGAAAAAAGTAGGTAGGTTCAGAAAAAACGAAAATGGGTGTGTAGGGAAATTGCCGCCGGACTGCACGCTCCATCGCAATTAAATTAAAGTTTTTGTTCCAAAAATAGTATTCTGAACAGATGATCCGAAATCTGGATTGTTATGTTTTTCGGAGTAAATCCCGTTTCATGGTAAAAGGGTAGAAGTTAAAAGTGGTATATACGGATCCTTGGAAACACTTTAAAGATAGCAGCAACACATCAGTACATAGCGTATCTGTTATAATCGTTTCAGACTAAGGTATTACACAACACTCGCCCGTTTGGAACTAGTGTCACTGAAACATTAGCTGGCCAAAACTGTCACCTGCTCATAAATAGAGCTCTTAACAGCCTGAGTACTGGAATTAAACGTCTCCAAAAACGGCATTTCCTGACCGAAAGCGACTGAGAAGAGCTAAGAACCATGGAGCATATACCGTACAACCTGCTTCCTGGAGGAATTAGTGTTCTAGAAGCTGACCGTTTATGGTCGAGCACAACATGAAATCCTGAGTGTATACTGTGCATGATAACTAATAACCATATTTTATTCTGATGTTTCTGGCATGTACGCTTTTAATTTGGTACCATCGTGGGAAACTTGTGAAATGTTATCAATTTAAACGTCTCTGGTATCTTTTGAAACTCATCTGAGGGAACGAGCGTTGTGTGCGAGCGGTAGCGCTCCGGCCTCGCATTCATGAGGACGCGGGATCGAATCCCCGTCTGGGCATTCAAATTTGGGTTTTCCATGGTTTCCCCAAATCACTCCAGGCGAATGCCTGAATGCTTCCTGCAAAAGGCCATGGTCGAATTCCTTTCCATCCCTTGTCTTCAGTCCTTTACCGCCTCTAATGACCTCGACGTAGACGAGACGTAAAGCCATAAGCAAAAAAAAAAGTTATCTGACGAAACCTTTTCAATATTATCAACTTGCACCAAATTTAATTAACCACTAACGTAAAGACGTGTTTAATAAAGCGGTTTTTTTATTTTAAAAGAAAAGGAACTGGAAAGAATTCAGCTATAACCTTATGAAGGAACCATCGGGAAACGATGGAAGAAAGAAAATCTGGATAGCCGGACGGCGATCGAAAACCTCTTCCTTGAGAATGCCAGGCCAAATATTAGCAATCACCCAGCTAGCTCCGTGCTGATTTTTCTTTGGCAGTCTGGAAAAAACCCATGTATAATCGGTTGGCTACAGGAATAAATAAAGCAGAACTTTGGAAGCAGTTTTAGCCTGGTCTGTTGATTTAACTGGCTGCCGTGTGTTTTTCAGCACACTGCGCGGCGCCTGCATTTGAACCTGGCGCGTCATTCGCGCTGCTGTTTGCGAATCGAGCCGCGGCGACGCGAGCGCTATATAAAAGTCGACCGCCAGGTGGCTCGCGTGCAGTTGCTCGCAGTATGGCGGCGGGCTGTTGTTGGTTACGGCCGGTACAGTTGTTGTGCACTCTGATTGTTTTGTTCTCGTGTAAAGTGAACGTGTGCGCCGGTCGTGCACCGGCGGTGGAGTCGGTGCTAGTGCGAAGTGTGCGTATCGTGCCGAGTTGGGACGGCAGCGATGTGTTGCAATTCAGTGTGCTCGCACGAGGAACTGATCTGTACACAGATGTCGAATTCAGAGCAACTCCTTTCCCGGCAGGAGAAAAAGACGAGTGTCTGGAGAACGGGGCTTTGTACCAAACAACTCGAGTGTTCAGAGAAACCACAGCGAACGTTTCATCTGCCGATTTTTTGTTGATAGTGCCGAGCGAGACGCAGGGTCTGTTTAGCAAACTGTTTCTCTGTTTGAAAACAAACAGACGACATGATTGTGACAGGACAGAACAGGCTTCTGACAGTAGCTCTCAGAACCATTCCAGCGTTTGGATTCACCAGAAAAATGATGTCTTTATCGATGTCATCGACAACGAAATGCTGCCAAGAGAGAGGGACTACTGGAGCACTGATAGGTAAGTTGTCATGATGCGAATAATGTTTCACTCAGTTGTGGACAATTTGTACCAGCATTATCAGTTTCTTACAGTTTTTAATTTTAGTATTTTTTTCAATATTTGAACTGTGAAACATTATCTTAAATTGCAACATAGCTGATACAGCTGAAGCACAGATTTTTCTCTTCCCCCCCGCCCCCCCCCTATTTTCATTTTATTTATAAGCATAGGCTGCCTAGGCTGTAGCCTAAGGGCCCACAAAGCCTAAATGCGGCCCTGTTGCATAGTGTCAATATAGTAATGCCAAGAAACAGATATCATCCAAACAGCTGACTGTGTCAGTGTTTGTGCATCCCTGTGTAAGAGTCCTGAACTCTATCCTTCCTCTCTCATCAGCACTGTTTGGAGTTTTTTTATTTTTAGAGATTTTCTTTAAAATACTCAGTAATCAACAGTTCATAGTACTAGTTACTGTTTTTAATTAAAACAAATGTTTTTATTGGTAAACATGTAATCACAGGTTTTGTCACAAGCTTTCCACTTCTGTACTGTTTCTTACATTCACAGGTTTTTGTTATTGTATATATTTGATTTGCCTGCAGTACAAGAAAAACATTGCTGTATTTTTAAAAAGTGTGTTTTGTGAAAGAATAAGGTATGATTTGTTATACAGAGTAAAATACTAAACTACTTTCATCGTGGTTAGCAACATACAGTGGTTTTAATCTGTTGTTAATATTTGTGTTTTCAGATACAAATTCCAGTTTTATTTGTTTTTCTTACTACGTGTTTTTTTGTCAGAACAGAGCAGTATTTTTCTTAGTTACCTCGTGTCGCATTAATTACATTGTCGTCGCGCTAGTTTTTAAGCTGACAAACCTGATGACGTCTCATGGTTAGACAGTGTAAACAAATAAAAAAGATTAATTTATTCTTTGAAAGTTAGTAGTATATTTTCGACTTTGTTTATGGCAGCTATCATGAGGTTAGATGTTTAGTGCTCAGTTCGCCACAGGGAAAACAAGAAAATACTGTATTTCAGTTTTTTATGTTGTACTGCATGTAAATGCTATTCATAATTTTTACTCTTTTACATAAGTTGCTTACACGATACCGAAACGTCTCTTCCTTTTTTTCTTTTCTTTGTTCCAAGTCACTTTGTTATTTGACTAGGCTATGCATTTTCTCAAGTTATGTAAGATTTATAAATTTCTGTATTTACTTTTTTATCGACGACTTCTTACGGTACTGGATACAATGAATTTCCTTCTGAACATGCGTAAACAAAATTACTGATTTCATTTTAATCTTCGTCGTTTGTATTTCGTTATTGCCCATTCACCATCCCCACTTCTAAAAGCAACTGTAGTGAATTGGAATTATTATTATTTTTAAGTTTTGCTGTCCACTGTAATTAATTGATTTTTTTTTAAGTTTTGCTGTACGGGATCGCCAGTAGTCATTCAAATTGACTGTTGTACAGTAATATCTTCTCTTATTAGTTGATTCTCATCAGATCACCGATATCTTCTGAGTACTTCGTTTTCGTTCCGCAGGATTGGCCAGAGGGTGGCGCTGACACTGTCACCTCCTTTGGGAGCGTCCACAAACTACGTGGCTCGGTCTAGGTAGGAGGGGAGGGGTTGGGTGGAAAGCTAGGCTGGACTACGTGGAAAAAGGGGGGGGGATTCCGAGCCAAGCTACGTAGCTTTTCATTCATATTATTTGTCACATTTAAAATGAGGTTCAGAATAAACAGCATGTAAATATTTATTTCAGTCATTTAATAAACTCCGTATGTAATTTACGATACTCTGACAAGAGAAAAACAGTACAAAATGTCTTCTGGAATCAATAGGGGAAAAAAAGGCCAAAATGGATCTACGTGGTTTATGGACGCTCCATTTCTAGCGCCGGAGTTTGAATGAGAGTGAGGAGCTGTACCTCTGCGAATCCTGACCTCGTGATATTTGCCTTACCATCATAGAATGAGATCAGCATTACCAGGTCTGTCTGTGGAAAACGCTGAGGGTAACGAGAATAGCGGTAATAGTGTCACCGTAATTATTTGTATTGAAATATAAGTATATTCTCATGACTTTTGCATAATCTCTACCTCGAAGACTGGAAGTACAGAAGAGAGATAATAATTATGCAAAATTAACAGTGAAGAATTCAGATGACCTCTGTAGTAAAGTTGCTTATTTTCAATTGTTCTTAACTAACAGGTAGCGATAACATTACTTACACCATTTCGTGACATTATATCTGATATTCCAGCCGCAAATTTCTTTAGATTTTGAAATGATTGAAAGTCAACAATTTTTAATTTAATTGAGAACTCTGATTTCCCATTGCCAGGGGCGCTGTCTTGCTGGAAGAAGGGTTTTTTTTTTATCTTTTGTAATGCATGTTACATCTGACGAGTTTTTCATTCAGTTGGTCCAGTAGACTTGCGTTCCATCCGCCAGTGTTAGTTTTACCATTTTCAAAGTATTCAATAAAAGGAATCGCTTTGGAATCTGAAAAAAACTGTAGAAGACTGTAAACAACTGCAGGGTGATCTGGACAGGATATTTAGCTGGGTAGGCCAACATGGGATAAAGATAAATGCAAAGAAAAGTCAGCTTATTAGGAACACAGATAAACAAATTAAAGGTTGATTATGATTATAAGGTAGGAAAAGAATTGCTTGTTGAGGACTTGAAAACTAAATACCTTGAAATAAAATTTGATAACAAACTCAACTGGGCAGGACACATTGGACAGTTAGTAGGAAAGGGTTTCAAAATTCTGCACTTGTTGGAGAGGGTCATGAGGGGATGTATGAGAGAAGTAAAGGAATTAGGTTACAAGACTTTGGTTAGACCATTGCCTGAATATGGTGGCGTAATATGAGCCCCACATTTTGGGTATCAAATACAGGAGTTGGAGGGATGCAGAGAAGGGCTGCTGGATTTATCTCTGTAAGTCACTGCATAATACAATCAGTAACCGATATGATAAAAGAACTGGAATGGGATTCGTTGGAAGACAGGAAGAGGGTGATGGGAGTGTACAAGGCGTACCATACCATATATTGGTGATGAGGCGAGGAAAGATATTGGTGTAAGAATGAAAAGTATTGCATGGAAGGAAAAATATGACCATGATCAGAAGCTGGCACTCGATTTCAGGCACAAGGGTGTGGAAAAATTTTCTTTCGTAGGTAATGGGGTCGGGGATTGATTAAGTTATCAAGAGAATTGAATAATTTACCAAAAACGCTGAAAGAATTTAAAGTTGAAATTTAAAGAGGGCAAAAGTAGGAATGTACGGGAAAGGGGAAGGATGGGTGTGTATGGAAATTGCCACCGGAGCGAGCGCTCCACCACAGTTAAATTAAATTAAACACTGGCCACAACCTTTCTTGCTGATGATATCGATTTCGACCTTACTGGAGCTTCCACCAACTGTTTCGGTTGCTGTTTCGTTTCAGTTTGTAGACGTGGACCCACGTCTCATCTATCGGAATGAATTGACGCACAAATTTTATGGGGTTATTTTGAAAACTGTCCAAATAATGTTGAGAAATTCTCTTTTGAATTTGTGTGTGCGTGTTTTTTGTCAGCGTTTGGGCAGCCGCCACTGCAAATCTTTGTGAAATTTGATTCTTGATGTAAGATATACCGTAGCCCACCAATTCAGTTGATACATCTGCGATCTCAACCTATGTCATACAACTTTAATCGCTGATGAGCGTATACCATAGTGTGTGTGTATCTTCTCGATATTTTTGTCTACGGTTCCAGTTTTTGGTTGTCCTTCAAGCGACGTACGTTCACGTTTCAAATTTAGTCATCTATTTCTTCACTGTTAACTTCTTATGGAGCTTTACAAACTTTGGATGAATTTCCATTGTCACTAATCCGTCCAGTATTAAGAATTTTATGACTTTTCGATATTCCAGTTTATCCATTTCATCGTTACACATGTATGTTCTACTTTAACAAAACGTATAAAGAAATTTAGTTCACAGATCAATTTGATACTTAACGTTCTTTATTGCAACACGTGAAACAACTTGACAAAAAAGTACTGATAACCTCTTGTCTGCGCAGTGGCGAGAAATTTTCACCGCAGGCTTTATTAGTTTCATGCTTTCGTGGACATCGAAATCTTATTTCTTTGAAAGTTATATTCTTGTTAATTTTTGGCAATTGATAATTGTTTTGAAATTCAATGAATCTAATTAATTTTTTTTTTTTTTTTTTTTTTTTTTTTTGTAACTGCTTTACGTCTCTTTTTAACATCGAGGTCTTTAGAGACGGGAAAGGATGGGGGGCAAGGAATGGGAAGGAATTCGGCCATGGCCTTTTGAAGGAAGCATCCCGGCATTTGCCTGGAGTGATTTGGGGAAACCATGGAAAACCCAAATCTGGATGCCCGGACGGGGATTCGAACCGCCGTCCTCCCGAATGCGAGGCCAGAACGCTATCCGTTACACCGCCACGCTCGGTTTATTATTATTAGGGTGGTTTCAACCACGTATGGGCTGCAATTACAAAACTTCCACGGTTGCTGGTCCTCCAGTACGTCTTCATTCTCTGGCTCTACAGTGATTCAGATGTTCGCACACCTTTCATATAGCTCTAAATTTGGACTCAAGCGCAGATAAATTCATTTCTTGCTACTTTCTTGGGTCCCAAGATTTATCTCAGAAATTTAAGTTTATTTCTGTAATTCCATTTCATTCTATTGCTTTTCTGGGGTGAAGCATTCAGGTTTGACTATCGCACAATAGTGTCTAATTTTGGCTTGATAGGATTGTGGTTTCAACTTATTATATTCACGAATATTTTTTATTAAATTGCTATACATTTAATAAAACGTTCGTCTCTTGCTATTTATGGCTGTGAGTTTCATTTATACCACGTAATGTTAGTCACAGGTTTCTTATTTTTACTTTAATAATGAAACCTGATCTGTGATGCATCGTTTGCTGCTTGTGGTAATCAATTGTCTTTTTTTCATGAGTTTTCTGTTTTACAATTAACACTATTCGTTTATCTGGGAGGCAGTGTTGTCTTTTGTTTGTGAAGTAAATGAAATGTCACCCCGGGATACTAGAGGCTTTATTTCTGCCTCTGTCGTGAAACACCCCTGCTCAACGTACTGTTGAAGGTCAGTCGGTCACAGGGCTGATTGTATTCACATCACAGACGACAGTAATTAAGCAGTTAATTAAAGCGATGGCTTCCTATCGATCGTCCTTGTGTCGTTAAGCTTTATTGCACAGTAAACCCGACGCGCGGTAGATCCCCGCTGTTCTGAAGGCCCTAGAATTCTGCTACAACGAAACGTAGGCATTGCGGCCAGAACGCCGAGGCTGGTTGCAGAACCGGTTCCCAACATCGCGCAAGAACGAAAACGTGATGAATCAACAGACGGCAAGTACAGTTCTGACATTGAGTGTCTTATTTAAGGAGAACAAAAATGTTAATTACTTCACAATGACAAACTCGTGTACAGTGCTTTTGATATTTTTCTTTTTTTACTTGATACAAGTGAATGTTATGTGTTGTTACTGGCTGGAATTAACGCAACAAACTTTAGTGTTCCGTCAAACGCCGTTTCAGACTTCTGATAGAAACGCAGATTTCGAAGAGAGAGAGTGGAATGAAGTTGGGGGTTAAGTACCACTGCGTCTCCTGATTATTACATTTCGTTTTGTTTTCTCCTTGTTTGTGTGACAGGTTGAAGAAGTAATTTTGATTACTTTAGTGCGTAAGACAGCGTGGCAAATGAGAAGAACAGGCTTTATTACCAATAAACTCATCAGGTTCAAGTTTGATTTTGATACGATACCATGTCTCTCACAGTCCGTAGCACCTGGCTCCTCATTTCACTATACTGTCGTCACTTGCATCGTTGGCTCACTTGGTTGCGGCTCTGAGATTGTATCCGGCGCTGATACGGGGTCAACTGGGTCGAGTCTTGGTGATGGAAGAAATTTTCATCTTTAGGACTGATCGGCTTTTATTGAAGAAGGGTAGTAAAGCAGACCCTACAATGCTGGATAAATGCGAGGGGAGGGAAGAAGAAGATTAGGGGTAGGGAGGGAGGGTAGCAGAGGTGTTGGTGCGCAGTTCCTAATCACCAGATTGTGGGTCAAAGTCCTGCTTTAAATCCCAAACCTCTCCGCATTGCGTAATCGGGCGTCCATAAATTACGTGAGATGTAAATAGGGGGGGGGTCCAGCGAAATCTCACCAGAGGGGGGGGGGGGGCTAGGGAAATCTCACGTGAGATTTTGGAAAACTTGTCGGACTGTAGAGCTAAAAAAATAAAGTCTAAAAATGACGCGAAAGTCGATTTTAGGGGGATATTTCGTCGAAAAGTGGGGATGTTACCGGCTTTTGGAAGGGTGAGACCTAAATAAATAAAAAAATAAAGTAAGTCTCAAAAAGTTGTGAGGGCGATTTCTAGGGGGAGAGACTCACGGACCAGCTCACCAGCTCACCAGGGGGGGGGGGGGGTCAGGAAATGCGGAAAAACACCTCACGCAATTTATGGATGCCCCCTAAGGAAGTGAGGGCCAACGGCACTGTTGATGTGATTCGTCCATCGGTTCAGGACGTTTGGGTCCTTTTGTGTCTTCACCCTCTCCCTTCTTTCTTCTCTCATTTCGAACAACACAATCACAGTCACCCACACCTGTAGTAATACATACGAACACACACTGGGGAAGGCAGAGGGAAACCACCCCAGTTCGTCTTCCTTGGAAGAGTACATTTTTCATCATAAGAAGTATTCCGTTTACTACCTTATCTAAAATGCTGAATTTAAATTCTATTAACAAATAAATTTAATGTAGGCAAGGCTGAAAGGAGTTCCAAACCATGCTGTAATTACATATGGTGGTCAGGCTGTATGAGACGTGGGTGCAACTTTGATGTTACGTCAGTAAGATTTTGTATGATTTGTAAATTATCCTGAATAATCCTCAATAAGTTACTCGCGTGGGTTCCGTGAGATCCACGCGTTCACTACTGCAGCCTACTCGTCTTATCGCACTATTTTCCTATTTTCTTTCCCGGTCTGCGAAGGGTGCGATTCACGGAGAGCTCCGGAGATGACGTGATCTGGGGTTGTTCCCTGACTGAAAATTAGGTTGAGTAGAACCCTCAGTTCGAAGAATACCTTCTGTGTCATTGGAGGAAGTCCGCAGTCAATCGATAAATAAAGAAGCATTTCATTTGGGTTTAATATACCTTCGTTTAAGCTCAAATCGTAATTTTGGACACGTTTCTTTACGTTTAAATTTCACGTGGATTTTGAACGAAATTGTTTTGCCAGTTGTAGCTACACTTTTTGCTCCGGGTTTTACTGTTTGGCGAAGTCATTAAACTCAGGAAATATGCCGAGGGTTTAAGGAACGGGAAGGATTTCGCATTTTGAGGTAACCATCCTGGAATTCGCTCTGATTCCTTTCGGAAAACCGAAATCTGGATGGCCGCGCGGGATTGTGAGGCGAAGGGCGCACCTGAGCGTTACCACTTGTCGTCTCTTGTCCTTGGAAACCGGAAAAAAAGGAATAATGTTCTAATCCCTTTAGTATATTACGTTTAGTTGTTGTCGTATTGACCACAATTGACTCATAATCGTATTTGTCCCTTTAACAGCTCCAAATATTTTCGAACAATCGGATAATCGAGGCAATGGTCTAGTATTGAGCAGCACTATCTGCTTCAACTGTATTGAACAATACGTGTTCTAAGACGGAACGCAAGGGTAGGAGGATTCGAAATTCCTCATCGAACACTTAGTCCAATTTCCAGTGGTCATAATGACAATTCAAACTAAAGGTACGAAGCATTGTGAATTGGAGAACGAAGTGTTTCCTGCCGTTGGGAACTAGTACAATGCTTTGGATTAGCAAGCACCAACCAGCCATGAAGGTCCTTCAGGCACTTCCTCAGAAGATGGCGACAGAGTATTGGATCGCCGAAATATCATGCAGAAACGTCTCCATTCCGCTTGATACTCGAAAACATTATATTAATGCGAATAAAGATTCTAAACTCTGAATGACCGCAGTTGTAGCAGGATGAGAGTTAAGACTCTTGTCGTCGGTGATTGCAGACAGACAGACAGACAGACAGTCTGTCGAAGCTACCCTCACATTTATTTTGTGCAGAAGCATACACTAGTTTGACCGTTTTATAGTAAAATATTGAAAATTAACGCAAACGGTCAATAGATGTGTATACATGTGTAAGTGGAGACTTTATCGACGTATTGATGCAATGTAATCTCCTCGGGTGTCCAGCCGTAGAAACACAACTAAAAGCTACTTGACACTTGATGAAGATAGTAGAGTGAGCAGTTTCTACGACGCCATCCGACTGGACATGAGAATTTTGTATTGATGTCTACACAGTTTGACAAAATCTCTAATATTTCTTCTAGTAAAAAATTTATTCTCCTCTTTTTAAAGGAAACATTTTCTGTGGTACTTGTATAAAGCAACATCTCTTATTTGTTACGGAAGGATTATTCTGACGTGTCTAGGTGTCGCGAGGATTAAGGTGTTGACTGTCGCTGCTGGTGCCATGCCTAAATCTATTGAGGCACTGACAGACTTTATTTGCATCTTACACTAAATTTACTTCCGCAACCCCGTTCCACCCCCCACACCTTCGGTTCCAATATCTTAATCACTAATGAGTGAACATACTGAAGATCGCGAGATGCGAACAGAATATTAGATCGAGGGAAGAATTCTAAACCACAGTCACAATTGGGCCATGTACGGTAGCAGATAAAGTGTTGGGTCTCGGGTGATTCGAATCCGTTTGAGTGAGGCTGCTTGGAAATGGCCGTATGCGATAAGGAAACGCCTAGTGTGGTGTAATGTTGTACAGCTCGTGCCATACGACCACTGTATACAAAGACGGTCACTTGCAGACTATGCTAGCAGTTGTTAGGTTTGCACTTTGACCGTGATATTTCCCTAGAAGGCGTCGGCTACGGAACTGAAGACATTTATCTCTGGAGATCAATAGACGACCTCCGGGGTATTAAGCGCTACCCTAACATTCCCTCTTGCTCGTATGCGGTATCTCCTCTCAGATTCGTAACGTTTTTTTTTGCTCCGGCGTAATTATGCAGCTGACGCTGCTACAAGAAAAATGAAAGGTACTCTTGGAGGATCTCTGAAATCGTGCGGAAGGGACTCGCTGGTATGGATTAAAACAGTGTTTCTCAAACTTTTAAGGGCAGGTACCCCTGCAAAATGTCCCAGGCGCTGACGAACCCCCTTCGGAAAAAACTGCGACCTTTTTTTTTAACAATGAGTAATATTCACCACTGTGCGTGTTATACGCATGACATAGCCACTCTGCCATTACGGAAATCTTGTCGCGAACCCCCTACGAGCAAGAAACGCTAGATTAAAGCATGGCCTTTGTTTGCTCCTCGTCTACTGTCGAACCTCCCCCTTTTAAGTCAAATGAAGTTTTCTATACAAATCTAATTATGACAAATGATTTCTTTCTTGATACGACAGAAAAAGATGCTACAGTTTTTTGTTTCGGAGAGTGGAATGTGAAAAGCACGGGTTGACACAGGAAATGACGAAAATTCGACTTCAGTCCGCATTTTTTGCGCCCTTGCTTATTATGTTGTTTTATTTTTCGGTTTTACTCCATCAAAATGTTTGACTGTAAATTCGAAATAGCGTGTGAAATGAAAACCACGGTGACCTGTTTTCGTCGTGTTGATGTTCGGGCGCGCACTTTTGCGGCGTCTGACCTGTTGGCGGCGGCTTTGACGAGCTTCGCCACGCACCAGACCTAATTCCACAGCGCGCCTTCATCTCGCCGCACAAACTATAACTCCCAGGCAATCAAAACTCCCGCTTTTGGCTCTGACTACGTGGCTTGGGCCATAGTAGTTAATAGATTATCGTTTATTTTAGAACATTTTGATGATATTATTTGGTGACCGTACGGATTTTCTCTTCATTTTTTTTTATAAATAATTATATTTTAAACTTGTTTTTGTGAGATTCTAAACTTTCAAGGACGGCTTCTGTGTAACTGCGGAATTAGCACTGACATCTTGAATTCTGAGAGATAGGACAATGGTTTGCAAGTTGGTCATCAGTTCAGGCGTGTCGTTAAATAATTTAAACTTTTAGTGCAGTAAAAGCTCTTTATTTACGGTTTTGTAATTAGCGTAGTGTGTATCCCCCCCCTTTTTTTTGCTTTTGCTCTAGTCCTCATCGACGTTGAGGTCATTAGAGGCATGAAACAATTGGGAGCAAGGAAAACCATGGAAAACCTAAATAATGGATGCTTGGACGGGGATTCGAACCCGCGTCCTCCCTAATGCGAGGCTAGAACCTTACCACTCACTCACCACGCTCGGTTTTGTGTATCAGTAGTTGAGAATTATTTGTTTAACGAAATTAAAGATATTGTAATTTTTTTTAGAAAATATCTATAAAATATCTAAAAAAACTAAGTTATTGCAGTATTTTACTACGTATCAAAATGTTATTGTCTTTTATTTCTTGTAATGTACGTAAGAACAAGATATTCAATCTGATCGTTTCAGTATAGACCTGAATAAAAAAATTAAAAACATTCCTCTTTTTTACAACAATCCAAACTTTAAAAAAAACCTATCAAAGTGAGTAGCAATTTGCACATTAAAAAACAATTTGACGTTACATAGTTTAGAAAAATTTAATATTAATAATGCTGGGAGTCTACGGCAGAAAAATAATTCGCCAAGGGCTCTACAGAACAAAAACTTTTTTGGCCTATAACCTCTACTAGTACATAGCCGCCCCTATGGTGTAGGCTAGTTCGACACAGCTCAGTGTTGAATCTGTATTTTCGAACCATAGTGACGAATCTGAAAAAAGCAGCCTTTCGTTGTGATAGACATAAACGCTATTTACTCAATGCCACCTACAGAATAATATATAAATGTCAGTGATGTTTCAATTAGAGAGAAGCTGTTTGACTTGTGGTATTACTGAGTACAGTGCAGTACCGCGATAGAAAGTAGTGCGACACTGCACTGACTCGTAACTCTAACCTCAATTCCTTGTACAACTACTATGAACGGTGGAAAAACACACAGCGCTTAGGAATTAGAATACTCTGCCTATTGAAATAAAGTAATTCAGTACCGAGCAACATGAGCAGGATTTGGTGTTATCGTTGATTGATACCTCAGTTCCTCGAAAACCGTAAACGCGGTGGTAATCTTAGATTACATAACAGTTCTTAATGCAGATAACTCAAGTGTTGCAGAGTTTATCCTCTGATCGAAGAAAATTTGAGAATTCTTTGCAGCTTTCTTCCGGCATTAAGAAACAGTTCATGAGGGAAATACGTAGCAAAATAGCGAATACACGAACAACAAAGAAAACCTGACTGGCAGATCATACCTCGTCTGAAACTGTATTGCACATCTCGAGAACGCGAGGACATTTCCTTCGCCAGAAATTATTCTCACTACTGGCCTGAAGTTAGAAGCGAAGTCGCAAAAAAAGGGATGATAATTGGACGATCAAACAAACACATTTCATTTCCTCTGTTCAGTCAGTGTGACTCTTCACTAAATCCCTCCTGCTGTCCGTGAAAATATGCTTCACTGTCTAACGTTACTAGGATAAAGTAAATAAGTGATAATACTGTGGTCAGCACAACACTCACTTTGATAAAAAAAATTTAAGTATTAAACACTTTTCAGTGATTATATTTATTTTATTTTCAAGTTTTTTTTTTTTAATATAAGTGACTTGGATGTTTTTTATGGCTTATGAAACTTATCATTTTATTAGGACTCGGCTTAAGGCAAGCTGATTTTTAGCTTGGTGAAACGTAAGACTTTCCCCAGCAGATTTTACATAACTTTCACCACCAGCTGAATTTCTGATGTGAATGAGACGTTAGGACAATCTCCACTCCACTAACCGTTATGTATGTTCGAAGCAAGGCCAAATTATACTTTTTCTAAGACATTTCACCGATATTTTTGAGGCAGAATATAATGTTGTTCTCCTGTCTGTTTGTTTTGCTGATAAGAGGGTCAGGAGATCAAGTGTTTTTCTGAAAGCCGCCTATGAATCATCGTTTTTGTAACTTTTTCACATATTTGCGTTGGCCAGTTTCACGTTATGACCGACCCAAGATCGAGACCAGCCTCGGGCATGCGACGTGTTCTTCATTTGTTGCCTCTGTATAATAACACTGTCATCGAATGAACACAGAGACGCATTGAAATTATGGTAGGGTAGCGCTCGTCACAGAAATTTAAACTAAACACGTGTACGATCAAATAGCAGCACTTTCCCATCAGAATTAGTTTGCGCAGTTCATAATTGAATGACGAACCTATCTGTTGTCATAACGACAGTTATTGGTTGTGTTTGTCAGCAAAATGTCCGAAATGGGGAGTGTTTATTGCGAAGTTCCCTTCTTCATCAAACACATTCTCGACCAAAATCTCTGAATAGAACGGAAAGCAAAATACGGTGACGGTTCTACTGTTTCGTTAGCTATGGTTTATTCGAACCTTCCGTAAACTGCTTGAGATCGGCCATAACTTTTATACAGTATATTAGCGTACGCATATCGACGCGTTATTCGCTAAACCAGGGGCCTCTCCATTCGCAGTCAAAAAACTGCGTGGAACCCACAAGAACGCCACTTTTTTATGAAATATGCAGAAGTTTAGTTGGTGTACGATGAACATTCTCACAAGTCTTTTCGCTATTCTTGCACAGGGACATATATCATATTTTAGTTTCGGTGAAAACGGGCCCGAAAGTGATCTATTAATAAGCTATAAATTTTGTTTAGTACGTCCACTACTCCACATTATTCTACACAGGTTAACTGCCGGATTGTGTTGTGAAAACACGATATTTCGACGACTAGCTCCGTCGCCTTCCTCAAGTGCGAGAACACCTGTACTGGTCGACTGACCGATAGATCTGTCGGTCAGTCGATACACAACACAAGCCGGCGGTACATCCGCGTAGAACATATTGCAATTTACATCGGGAAAGTCTCCGTTCTTACTCCGCGTTACATTTGTAATCGATAGTACTCGCCGATCAGTGTTCTAATTTCCACTTCTGGGTGTTTCGGAAAACAATTAATTTAAATGCCAGTAACTTATTGTTAAATACCAAAATGGATACATCAGTAGAATAAAACAGGAAAGAAACAATCAGTATCCTTGAATTAGGGAATAACACAATTTCAGCAGAGTTCTAACGCGGATTTAGGTAGTACGTGTTTTGTTTTTATGTTGAAAAACCCTCTGTCTAAAAAGTCAGCAGAATGACGTGGATTATTTGTGAGTTATCCGTAATCCTTACCAAAACGCCAGACGGACGCAATATTACAGCGTATTATTAACGTCGATAAAAACGGTATGGCTTCCACTTTCGTTTTTACATTCACCGTTTAGGTTTTTTTATGTATGTATTATATCTTATTTAAAAGAGATGCCACATAACACATATACAATCAAAAAGAGAACTGAATCACTATAGCAGAGATTCAGCCTTTTGCGTGAGCGGTAATAGTCGAACCTGATATTTGTGAGAACCCTTGTTTGATTGCCATCCAGATTTTGGTTTTCAGTGGTTTCCTGAAACAGGCCCAGGCGAATAGAAGATTGTTGCTGTCCCAGATGCAACTGCGCAGCGGGCAGTATGACGACACAGTAGATAGGTCTGGTGGTTAAGGCTTCTGAGTGGCGATCGGAAGTTCACGGTTCGATCCCGGTCGTAGAAGGAATTACACTGATATTAACACATGGGATGGGCAACGACGCTCCGCGGATGGGATTCCCCGTAAAACTGTAGGTCTTTTTTACCGTAGAATTATCGGATTAGGTTATTGTAACTACGGCAGAAGCAGAGTGTGCAATAGGTTGAAACTATGTCATCAGGCTGCTAAACAACCCTTAGTGGTCTTCAAACGTCTGCTGCAGCGATGGCTGAGAAATAACCTCATAGGGAGCATCCATAAACTACGTGGCTCGGTCTAGGGAGGGGAGGGGTTGACAGGAAAGCTACGCTGGTCTACGTGGAGTAGGGGGGTGGTTTCCGAGCCAGGCCACGTAAATTTCCATTCATATTTGTCACAGTTAATATGAGGTAGGCCTACAGAACACACAACAGCATGTGAATATTTATTTCCCATCATTTACTTATCTCCGTATGTAATTTACGATAGTCTGACAACAGAAAACAGTACAAAATGTCTTCTGGAATCAATAGGGGAAAAAGCTACGTGCTACGACTGGGGGGGGGGGGGAGGTTAGAGGCAAAAGCCACGTCGGGCTACGTGGGTGGAAAGGAGTGGGGGGTTCACAGGACGCGAAAAAGGAGTTAAGTGGTTTATGGACGCTCCCATAGTTACAATCAAAATGAGACTCAGAGGCCACAGGAACTGTAACTGAAAACTAGAAATAACCGAATAGCGTGTAAACGTTGTAAGGGGCTAACTGTGAGCTTAACAGACGGGTTGAAAACTAGCTTCAGGTCCAACATGCGCAGAAGCTGCGAATTACGAAAATTCTGCCGATTAAATTTTCCTGCGGTAGTTGTTTGCGATTAACGCTGCAGGCATTAGTTACTTATACATTTTAAGGTCTTTTGTGTACAAAATTCTTTAGGCACATTCAAAGCATATAAGGTAATGTTTTTCGACCTATGAATTTCGGGTGTAATGCGGTAAAAATAAACCGAGCGTTGTGGGTGAAAGGTTAACGTGCTGGCCTCGCATTCGGGAGGACGTGGGTTCGAATCACTATCCGGGCATCCAGATTTGGGTTTTCCATGGTTTCCCCAAATCACTCCAGGCGAATGCCGGGTTGCTTCCTTCAAAAAGGCCATTGCCGAATTCCTTCCCGTTCCTTGTTCCCAGTCCCATCCCGCCTCAAATAACCTTAGCCGTCGACGAGGCGTAAAGCCATAAGTAAAAAAGAAAAAGAAAACCTTAAAAATAACAATCTGTAATTTGACTATATTTTTACATTTGGATGGCTAATTTAATACGTATGATTACTATTGGTGTAAATAACTCAATAGAATTAGGTTTAAGTTTCTTAAAGTTTCAACCACTTGGGAAAAAAGGAAAAAAACAGTTCTGAAAATTTCGTGGATTATTATAATTTGAGTTTAAACACTGTCCTCAAGGGCAACAATGATTAATAATATATATATATATATATATATATATATATATATAAAATCCTTCTGTAGAAGATTTTTTCCCCTTTTTTTTCTCCGAATGGGCCACCACGAGGGGACAGTCTGAACCGCGACGAGGGGGAGGAACTGAGTTCCTAGCCCGGCTGACCTAATCTATTGCAGGAAAGAAATCTGTTTGCGAAACATATACCTTTGTATGTTCTCTATTATAAGTTGTTTTCTGTGTGTGAAACGTGTAGTTTGTGAGGCGGAGATTGAGGACGGTCACCTAGATGATGCAGGGACAGCGTCTAGAAACTGCAGGCACACAGGGCGTGGGCTGTGCCCGGTTCCGATGTACCTCCCCGCTCTGAGCCACACTGGCGGGTTTTATATTATTTGTTTATTTATTTTGAAATATAATAATGTACGGTGAAAAGTAGTTCTATGTACTGTAGCAAGTCGTAGGCGAGGCAGTTCGCTAATTTAAAAGATTTTTACAAAAACGAAAGAAATCTGACAATGAATAAAATTTTAATCCTGAAGTTGAACTTCGAGGGTAAGTTTGGCATAGTATTGGATTTAATAGCTTTGCAGTGTACGGAAGTTAGTAGTTAGAGCCATACAGTAAATACATCGAAAAACTGTATATACCCGAGTCTGTTCGCCGTTGCATATCACTGTCGGTTAGATACTTCAGGTTACTATCTAGTGGAACACACTGTCCTATTATGTAGACATGACAGAGTTACCGTTAATTTCAACTGTCACTAAGTGTTTAAACCATGCTCCACAACCAACTGAAATTATTTGGGGAATGGTAGACTGGGTGTCTCCTTTGCTTTCACCGGTACCAAAGAATTCTTTATTTTAAGAGCTGGAAAGGACTTTCTAAAGATGTTAGGTCGTATCATCTTTCACACAAGTCTCTGCTACTTTTTGGTGCTGCTCAACTCATCTAGCGAATTTTCTTTAATTCCGATTATATATTCGAAATGATGGCCGTGTACAAGAGGTGTGAGTTTGTGAACAGAGTGGCAGGCTCGTGCATGTAGTTATCTCGCAGAGACGTGTGGGCGGATGCATCCAGTGTTGCTGTTCGCACCCCTTTCACACAGCTCACTTTTTGTCATTCGTTGTTGGGTGACCACACTGGAGGAAAAACATCATCTTCAGAAAGGTATTGTCGATCCTTTCCATCGAGCGTGGTGGGTGAGCGGTAACGTCTGGCCTCGCATTCGGGAGGACGCGAGTTCTATTACCCGTCCGACCATCAAGGTTAGGGTTTTCCATGGTTTCCGTAAAACATTCCAGGCTAATGTCGGAATGATTCGTTCAAAAAGCCATGGCTGAATTCCTTCCCGTACATTGCCCTCACAAGGGACACCTTTGACTTGGGACGCTCGGAACCGCACGAAACCATGCTTAGAATAACAAGCGACCATAAACAAAACAATGGTGTGTGTCATTTCCATGCAAAATGTTGCATTCTACCTCAAGTAACATTTTAATAGAGAGAAAAAAAGTAACAAGATATCAACACCATATGAAGGAAATTATTCGTAATTCAATGACGTCAGCGTATCATTACATTTTCAATCAACAGTGCCAAAAACTCTGCTCAAAGTAGGTTAACACAGCGCAAAACACGCATATACAGCAGTACCACACACCTGATAGTGCTTTTATTAGTCCTCAAAAAGTGTAGATGCGGGATTTCGGTGAAGTGGTTAAAACAAAGTGGAAGAGAACAATGTGCACACCTCACTAAAGCCACGTTATAACATTCCAAATCACTTTCGCATTCACACAGTCCAGTAGCAAAAGCCACACTAATTACGTTTTCAAATGATGATGTTGATATGTCAATGTCATAACCCGGCTTTCGCTAAGCATACTGCAACAAAGGCTTATACGTAGGTGCAGCAAATTGATTGTAAATCACAGTTCAGCATGGAAATGACACACACCACTGTTCTGTTTATGATCGTATGTTATTCTAAACATGTTTCCGTGCGGTTCCGAGCGTTCGGGGTCAAAGGTGTCCCTTGTGAGTCCTTTCCCGCCTCTAAAGACCTCCACGTCGACTGGGCGTAAAGCCAGAAGCAAAACATAAAAAAGATCTTTTCTTATTGCTTCTATGTTGCGTTGCCTTTAGATTAGCTTTTCTGAACGTTCAGCTTTATCCTCCATCCGATCAGATATGCGTTGCGCCCCTTACGGAATATAATGTTGACATACTGTATGTTGACTATCGCTGGTTTTTTCGTCTGCCTTTCTTTCGTCAGCCGTCTGGTTGTTTACTGTGTCCGGTCTGTCACTGTAAATGCCACGCGGATGCAACTCTTCGTTGTAAAACTACTCACAGACGACTCTATCATCAGTTCGAAACTTACTACATTGTGCGGAAGAGTTCTACACCTATGAGTTCAATTTGCTGAGCGGGTAGTTACTGACACATATTCCAGTTTTGTCGTCTCTTATTCAGCCCATTGCGCGTTAATTTCCGCTATATGGCCCCCATTTTCAGAATGCAGTTTCGAACGTGTGGGGAGAATTCTTATGCCCAAATTGAAAGAGGAGTTCCTTGTGTCGTTACATTAATATTGCGCCGGAAGACTTTCGGATTTTAATGTAAATTTTAGTCCGTCTACAAGAAGAAATTAACATTTGCATCGTCTCTAATGCACTTTCTTGAGCGGTCCCACAGTTCGATGTCCCCGTGGTTAAGAACTTTCTGTAATCTCTTCGGCTGGACTTCAGACCAAAAAATGTTCACTAACTGGAATGTGTTGTCAATGAAAGTCTATAGCGACAGTTAACTTTGTGAACACGACGCCCTTACTTTAAAATAGCGTACAATCGAACTTTGATACAAGTATTTACGTGCGCAGGTATACTGTTTTCCATAACATGTATAGCAGCGTTCTAACTTTGGTTTTATTGGTCCGAAGCTCGTAAGGTAAAACCAATACGTGGTGCATGCTTTATTGCTGAACGAAACTCGATTCATGTGTTCTCGATCAGTCATATCACGGAGGTCCTGATTTTTAAGACGAAAGACCTTTGTTGAAATTGTTAATAAGTAATGCAACGTTACTGCGAACTAAGGTACAGGTACTTTCCCTTTGGTTTCTCCATACGAATTCCTTTACAGGAGTAGAAGTAATGGTATGCTGATGAGAGCAGGTTGCGGAGATGTCGGCGTTATCAGGCGGACTTCCGGCGTTCCCCACATGCACCAAGCAAGTTGCATACCACAGTCGGGCACCTCGGGGCTGGCGGTAAGGTATATCGCCTTCTGGCCGTCCAGATTTGGTTTTTCCATGAATTTTCGTATCACTTCACGTGAACGTCGGGATGGTTCCTACAGAAGGATATGGGCGACTCCGTTCCCGCTCGTTCCCTCCCATCTAATAACCTCGATGTCGACTATGTATAAGGCAAACAGAAGAAGAAAAGCTCGCGTAGCTACCTCCATACCGCTTACCTTCCCGACGCATAACGTACTCACGCTGCAAAGGCCTGACTTCCCGCAATCAGTAATTGAATCAGCCAATTAGACAGCTCTACCAATTGTGTTAGTATAATCCTCTTCTCATACGAGTGACATACCCGAGTGTAGGTGGTTACCATGGCGGATATTTACCCTTCCATTGTAACGTCTCGGTGGAGATATGTGTATGCGTAGGGGAGGGCGCGGTTTCATGTTTCTTTCCCCTGTGTGACAGTGTTCGTAAATGTTATTGTAAGTGTATATGACTGTAATGGTGTGTGTGTGTGTGTGTGTGTCCGGTGCAGAATGTTGTGGAAGCGACATGAAAGAGGGTGAAATCCAATGGCGTCCCATTCTTGCCTCCTAGTCCGAAAGACACCAGTGGGCCGCCCATCAATCAGACGAATCATAATCATCTAGTGTCCTATGCCCTTACTCCATGCGTACTGCGGAGAGGTTTGGGATTTAACCCAGGACATTAGTCCACCATAACCTTTCCTATCCCGTTGCCGAATTCCTGATGGTGAAAACTTCCTCCGCCACTAGGAATCGAACCAGGTAAGCGCGTGTCAGCACCGGACACCACCACGGTGCCGCAAGCGAGTAAACGGGGCGGGCCGTTAATATAATAACACAAACTGAATCAGTACAGCAATATGCTAAACTAACTCATCTGGAGTAACTGAGCGTATCTGTAAGGTAACAAATCCTCGATTGATAAATTGTGGATAAACTCGCTTCCTGTCTACACTATTCATAAAATTAAAATCCTAATCAGCATCTCGTCACTCTGACCCACCCTAAACAAACTACTTGTGATTCAGGTGATATATTTATTTTTGTTAACTGCCTCAAATAAAGTAATGAACTCAGAATTCTACAAAAAATAAATATGTTAATGCTACATTTATTCCAATTTAAATACAAATTATCGGAGATATTAATGAAAAAAAAAGATACGGTATCGTCACACATTGTCCCTGGAAATACGTACTGCAATGCAATAAGAACTCCTATATTCTTAAAATGAATCTCAATTTTTTGTGAACAGGAAAACACAGCAACCTTAATATGCTAGTCATGAATAGTAGGAAGCATTGGTTTTTGTGTAAGGAAGTAATCTGGCAGAGTCTAGCTAACAGTGAACAGGAATATATCCAATGATCGTCGACTTACGTTGGCGCGAAGGAAAATGCAACGTAAATTTATGATGAAACAGGTTTGAAAATTATTAGTAACGAATTTAAGGTAATTTTGTACAGAGGGTGCAATGGCTACTCCTGGCTCAGCAGCTTTCTCGCCATCCGTTGTATTTGGCAGCAAAATGTTTCCCACCAATGAGAGCAGCGGAGACGCAAATAGCCCGGCGTGTCGTTCAGCTCAGTCGGAGAAAGATCCAACCTCTGTCTTAGATTCGGTCACGGCTGATCAGCTTGTATTACGCTCTGAGGACAGAGGGAAGATTAACAAATCTCTCTTATTGCTCATAGCAAAAACAGAATCGAAAACGATGTTCTTTCAAACATAAATGATTTAACATGAAAGACTTATAAAAGGGAAGAAATGTGTTAAGAGAAGGCAGGTATCGCTGTTACGCCAGGCCGTCTCGTTCCCGTGCTGGCCTGCGAAGCCTGACCGCTGTGATCCGGTCAACACCCTCAGCTCGACTGCGTAAGATATACAGTGTTAAAGGATAAAACTCTACGTTGTTTGATGTTCTTACAATTTAGTCGGATTATACCAGCTGCGGCCAGTAACATTAGGACAAATTCATTCGTGTTGCTTACTGGTTTAAGTTTCAAACCTTCGGGTACCTTGAGGTGGTTCAGTACGTTTTCATTATTGTTCATCGGTAGCCAGATAGCTTTTCATTCATATTGTTTGCCGCAGTTAAAATAAGGAACAGAACACCAAACAGCGTGTGAATATTTACTTCCGTCATTTAATTATCTCCATAACAGCACAAAATTCCGTCTGGAATCAATGAGGAAAAAAGCTACGTGTCGGGAGGGGGGAGGTAGAGGCGAAAGTCACGTCGGGCTGTGTGTGGGTGTGTGTGGAGGGGAGGGAGGGGGGACAGGGATTAGCAGGAAACAAAATGGAGCCACGTAATTTATGGACGCTCCCTAATTCAACATTAGCGCTGCTGAGTATTGCAGTGGTTTGCAGAACCTGTGGCTGAGCGCTTACGCTCTACCCCCGAATTTGGAAGGACGCAAGTTACAATGCCCGCTCGGCCATCCAGATCCTGTTTTCCATGGTTTCCCAATATAACTCCAGGAGAAATCTGGATGGTTCCTTCAAGAGGTGTGACCAAATTCCTGCCCGTTCCTTGTTCACAGTTCTTTTCCGCCTTAAGGGAGCGTCCATAAACTACGTGACTCGGTCTAGGGAGGGGGGAGGGGTTGGCTGAATAGCTACGCTGGACTACTTGGGGGAGGGGAGCCAAGCCTCGTAGCTTTTCATTCATATTATTTGTCACACTTAAAATAACGTACAGAACACTCAACAGCATGCAAATATTTATTTCCGTCATTTAATTATCTCCTAACGTAATTTACGATAGAAAACAGTACAAAATGTCTTCTGGAATCAATAGAGAAAAAAAGCTACGTGCTACGCGGGAGGGAGGGATGGGGGGGGGGGGGCTACAGACAAAAGTAACATTCAGCTACATGGGAAGGAGGGGAGGTTCACAAGAGGCCAAAATAGAGCTATGTGGTTTATGGACGCCCCCCAATGACTTCAACGTCGACGAGGCGTGATACCAAAAAAAAAAGTAAGGGTTGATTAAGCAGAAACACAAGTAAACGTCGAGTTAGTAGTTGACAGTGTTACAATGGTTAATAAACACACAGCACTATCGAGCGTTACAGTGGCTGATACAGCAGCAGCATTAGTGAGTGTTAAAGTTGATGTTATCGTACGGCAGTGAGTGTTACAGATATTGATAAATCACATCTTTGAGTTCCCAGACACAGCAGTTTCGAGTCGGAGCTTTATTTATTTATTAAAAAACACACACCAACATTGCGTTACATGCTGTAGATTCTTTAGACCGTGAGTCAGTCTAGCTTGTGTTATCGTTCGGTTGTGATTGAGGTTCGTTTCGCCAGTGTGCTCAAGCCAACAGTTCCTCTCACTTAATGTGCCTACGCTCAGACATGTAATATGTGATGACAGCAGTTGGTGTCTTTAGCGTGGTAAGAATGAATGTGGTAAGCGTGGACTGCTGCAAAGGAATGGAAGCAGATCGCCAAGTCATATCCGCTTTCCGGTAAATACACCAAACAAGCCAAAGCCCAGCTTGACTTAAAACTTGGTTTAAAGTGCTTGATCTGCGACCAATATCCACAGCGCTGAACTACTCAGAAACAACGAATCGGAAGTCATCTGTAACCAAAATATTAAATAAAATCGGTGGGGCACTGGACTTTACTGATAGTTACAATATGCAAGGAAAGAAAACTTGCATAAAAAGAGAACACTTCTTTTATTTCTCTGCACGTATTAACAATCTACATCACTGATCGTATTGAATTCTGTTTATAAATAAAAATACGTTGATACAGAAATCTTTCAGTACGTTTCTTTCTATGTCGATTATCTTGCGATCTGCCTCTAGCTCCGGTTCAATTTTCGTAACTGCTCCTAGATCGTAATAGAATTTCTCTCTATTCAGACAGAAATTCATTATAAAAAGACTAAAGAGTATAAAAGTTAAGGTGTTATTTTAAAAGCACTTCACGGATTTTTATCTCAAATTCTTTCACTGTTACAAATGAATTAACGTTTCTCTCAAATCCCTGACACTCAAACCCAAGAAAAAAATTCCCCACTACATGACGCCTGAAATCAAGTGGAGCACAACTAGCTGTGTAGAAGCATTTGATGAACAGGCACGGCACTGATACATTTTACATAAGAAGAGTGCATAAATAGTACAATATTTAGCCCAATTCCGTAGAAAGAAAGTCCATACATAAAAGTACTCCTCAACGTTTTCTTGCTTCATATAAGCTGCAACAAGGAATATTCTAAATTTACTATTTGTATCAAAAAATGCACAAAGTGTATTGTAAATTTTCTCTCATTCAAATTTCCTACTTCCAGGATCGAATGCCAGTGAGACAAGAAACTTTTACAGCGTTTGCTTTATTCATATGAGTAGTCAAGGATGCTCCATGGTTCGGATTCGACGTTAAACTGTAGGTCAACAACAACAGAGGCATAATGCTCGGCAAATCTAAACTCTTTATCATTAGGTCTTAAGACAGTGTGAATTTACTTGTCACCAGTTGTGTTTAAACGGTAAAATGCCCCTTGCGTTTTTTTGATCGCAGCGTTCCACATCTCTCTGCTAATAATCAACATCTAGTTATCAGCTGATACGGTGCTCGTACAGAATAATTATCGGGCGAGTGCGATCGAGCTTAACACGTATATCTCGCGTGAGGTAGGTCAGACGCAGAAATCAGTCGGAGACTCACTTTCAGGTTTGGTAGCGGCTCTCCAACACCGCTTTACTAGTCCTATCGTGCAGTTACAATCAAATTTATTATTGGTACCTATAGAATGTAGTGCACTTAAGGCATTATATCGGCATACGGCAAAGTAACGCCAAAACAAATACTGTTGCTTATTTTACTCACGACTTACACGGTACATAAGATATAGGCGTTTTTAGCATTTGTTGTTTCAATATACTTGGGAAAAATTTCAGGTTCAGTGTTGGAGATACCTCTGGCTACAAAATGGTCAAAATTAAAAACTTCGACGGCCACTTGTGTGCTTATTTTCTAGTGAAAAAATTTGATGAGTTATAAACATTGACTCTGGTGTAGGTTTTTATTTTTTGACCCCCCTCCATTTATTACTAAGTAAACCGCTTGTAATAAAATACTAGAACATTTTAAACCACGTTCTGTTCTGGGACAACAAAAAACATTAAATGTCTAAATTTTAAGTTTGCAATTTATAGCGTTTAATAGCTAGAGGCATGTGAAGTGGGACAGACAGCGGAGTATAAGGGAGAATCCACAGACTACGTGGCTTCATTTTGGCCTCTCTTGAACCGCCTCTCCACCCACGCAGCCTGACACCCCCACTCCTCCCCCACCCCTCCACACGAAGACTTTTTCTACTGTTTTCTAATGATTTAATTTTTTAAAAACCTCTTTCTCAGGGACAATAAGGATCCTTTTCTTCTTGATGTGTTACTAGAAATATTAAGAAGAGTTGCATTTTTGTTTTCTTTTGCTGCAGTTCTGTCACCTTTCTTTCTACACTGCCAGGGAATGATTCTTTGACCTGCTCAAAAGATTTCTATAGCTCATTGGATAGTGAAAACACGTTGGAAAAACATTTTCCACAAGCCTCGTAAAGTTTATTGCATAGCGCCACTTCACACCACACTTTGAACTTGGAATACCGTTTCAGCGAGCACTACAATTAAAGTTGGACTGAAATTCAGTTGACAGAACAAAATTAGAACTATTTTGGTTATATGCGGACGATCCCAATCATCCCAATGAAAACAGGTTTGTTTGAAACCACCAAATCAATACGAACTATCACTGGCTTTGGAAATCCCGGGTAACATCTGTAAGCAAATATAAGTCTATGTGTGTGCTGTTAGCATGTAGCATATCTAAATTACTTACTACGGAGATAATTAAATGAAGGAAATATATATACATATGCTATGTGTGTGTTCTGTACCTTGTTTTGATTGTGACAAATAATAGGAGTGAAAAGCTACGTGGCTTGGCTGGGCACGCCCTCCGCCCTAGACCGAGCCACGTAGTTTATGTACGCTCCCTAAGCATTACGGTCTTATTGGGCACGAAACCCCCACAGAGGGCGGCGTCAGTACAGTACTGCAGACGTTTCGGCACTTGTGTGCGAAGTGGGAGTGCTGACTACTACTATAGACCTCGGCAATGATTAGCGCGTACAACACTCCGCTTAGCATCGCTACTCCAGACTCGTTAACACTCCGTTAAGCGGTGACAACTTTCCCTTCGAATAGAATTTCTGTTATTGTGTAGTTTCTTTCACTCCCAAACTCCAACGTCAACGAGTTACCTATGGAACTAACAAATATACAGATTTCGTTGACTTTTTTGCTCGTTCTAACTTACGTTACATTACGTAAACTGAAGACGTAGAGACGGCCTGACAAAACAGTAAATGAAATTTAATAATCCGTTGTCAAAACAAATCATTTCATCAAACAAAAAAATCTGTAAAATACGAGGAGTAATACATACATACCACTACGCCCGCGCGGACCATGCTCTGCGAAGTAATGCGTTTGGCTTTTGTTTTTCTTCGAGTAGCAGAGCATTAACGCTTGTTGTATACTGTCTTTGTAGCCTTTAGGCTTATCGGAGTGCTAATCTTTATATAGCAGTTTGATTAACCTTTATAGTGGGTTCTAAAGTACTATATTTCAGAAAAACTGAAGAAATAAATGACCGTAGATACTTTATATTGGCGCGTGGCATATCGCAATGGTTCGCCGAGATTAATGTATGTCGCTTGCCAAGTACTGTGACCTGTGCAATCCGGTTTTCTCCGGTGCTGAAAGTCTAGAGGCAATCCGC
The DNA here is from genome assembly GCA_031002005.1 of Vandiemenella viatica. Taxonomy (NCBI): domain Eukaryota; kingdom Metazoa; phylum Arthropoda; class Insecta; order Orthoptera; family Morabidae; genus Vandiemenella; species Vandiemenella viatica. The sequence continues at coordinate 32,374,870 of JARYHS010013630.1, read as the reverse complement.
GTTTATTTCTCTTAGATTCCCAATCCACCGCAATTATCACGCATATTGTTTACCTCTGAACCACACTAGAAACAATGGTCTGCCCGGAACGATACTTCTGATGCCTGGCAGTCTGTATTCAGAAACCGAGAGGAAGTGATACCATAAATGCCATTTCATTTGGACTTCTCTCCGTAAAAATACCTAGAGACAATTTTCAGTATGTATGTATAGACAGGGTATTCCATCAAACTGGACTATGCTCGTCGCGCATCCAGCTCCCAACAAGGGGCACGGAGTGCTAATAATATAGATGCTGACGCGCAGTTATCCGTCACTACTCCTGACTTGTAGACCATGCGGTAGCTGTTGCAGCCACAATCAGATTTTATGCTACTAGCAAGTGACCATAGCGCCACGCTGCAATTGCTACAATTGTTTATATCGGGAGACACAATAACACGTCACTAACGGATATCGTTGTGCGATAATATCTCGGCGCAGCCACACCATTACGTAAGCGAGTGAGAACAAAGCAAACCGCTCGTTACTGTTATAACAGCGAAGCCAGGACACGAGGAACATTTCCAAAACCGCCACAAAAAGGAGGCAGCGATTGCACATCTCAGAGCGTCTACCAAATTTCTTCTCAAGATTACACTTCGTCAGTTAAACAGCAGTTAAGCAGTAACCTATACGCGTTTTACTTAAGAACACCCGCTCACTGATTTTTATTTGGTGATGGTATTGACTTTACCGACATGGCGGCCTGAGGGGTATGTTGCTCAAAGCCCAGTGTCTCGTGACGTCATTTTCCTCTTTACACCTCATGTTTTATTCATTGTTGAGTGTGGTCACATACAAGTTTCTTTCAGCGCTGATCGATGAAGAATTCTTGCATGGCGCTTTTGTACTGCCTTTTAACACCATATTTCATAGTCAGAAAAAAAAGATAATTTGTAAATTAAACTATGCTAGGATTAGTACGACTGGAAGCTCCTACCGCACTACTCAAACCTTCAGCTGAGAGTGTCTAATATCCTGGATCTACTTTGTTACTCTGTGTTACCAGTGTCGCAAAACTGCATCCCTTTGCCATTCATATGGAAGAATGTTTAATGCGCTGAAATTACCGTAACTTATTCCTTTCTAGGAAAATAAATCGACGGAAGTTGACATAAACATGTGATTGACGGCTGTGGCATTCCGGCCAGCAACTTCGTGAGAAACTACTTGGGATTTCCCCATCAATATGTTCTGTCAGGTTCAGGACAGATAAGACAAACTCACACATACGATATTATCATCAATTTTGATCGTTTATGGTGGCTCACATGTTTAAGGTGCCCGACTGGGGATCGAAAGGTCCCGGTTCGAATCCAGTTCTCGGCTGGAATCTTTACGGACTCTTGACCTGATCTTCGCCTCTGAAAAAGCTTTGCTTTGTTCTTGTGAAGTACGCTAGACGCTCCGTAATTCTGATTGCACGTAAACTGTATGTCACCTTTAACCGGTAACATGACAAGAGGCGAATGCGCGGAAATTTAAAACTCTATCACACGGGGACCAAACTGTTTGGGCATATACCACCCAATAAGCCCAAACGTATTTACTTTATTTTTAAGTGATATCCTTCTCATGGTTTAACATAGGTTTCAACTACGAGAGTTTCTTCCGGGTTTTCTGTCTGGCGGTAGTTAAGAGCGTCTAATCTGAGTCGTTAACACTGTGTTTGGGGGAATGAAGAGGATTAATGAGGAAAGGCTGTCAAGGAAAAAGTGTAACTTGAAGTTGAAAGCGAAGTGTCCTGGACGAAGGGAACACAAAGAGTAATGACCTGGACGGTACTGGAAGAGGAGGAATGGTGGAAGATCAGAAAACGCTGGAGTGAACTGTGTTCTCAGTAGACCCGGTCAGAATGAAGATACATCCCGTACACTGCGACGCTGATATCTCACAGCTATTTTGTATCTGTTTCATTTGTATTTTCCGTGTATCCAGAAAATCATTTGAAATCACTTCATGCGAATGCCGGATGGTTCCTTTGAAAAGCCATGGCCGAACTCCTCCCCGTACCTTTCCCAGGCACTCTGATACCTATAGCAACCCGAGGCGTCAGAAACCTCCATTAAAAAAAAACATATTATGCAATGTTTCATTTGCGTTGACGATTTCATATGTTGCTTTCATTTCTTGGTCTTTTCTATGGCCAAATGCCAACAGTTTACATGTGGTACATGACCGAAGTTGAGTTTTGAAGACAATTTCCGTTGTCTGCTTTAAACACTGAGAGTATAACAAGGAGACATTACGAGCTCTGCAAGATCAGATACGAACAGAATTGTCTGCCTATCCACTGCGTGAGCCACTTCTCCGAGTGAAGTGACAGTTAATAGATTTACGCTGAAACGGATATACTCGTATTATTGGAAACTAGCAAAGTTCCCGGCGTAGCCCGGTATAGTTGGCGCAGATTTACCCATACAATATTTTTATTCCCGCAATGAGAAATATCTGTACAAAGATTCATAAAATTAGCGCCAACTATTTTTTTTAATTAAAACAAACCTATATTCAACCAAGCAACGGGTGAGTTGAAGTTTATTTCAACGTACAATATTTTCATTCATCCGAAAAGATTCATGTGTATCAATTTGTAATTTGGTTAAAAAATTGCATTACTACATTACTACTAGATTATGTTAGAAACTCACATTTGATTCAATTGCGAAGTGAATGGATATACTTTTTGCTAGAAACGCCAGATACTCTAACTCCGCAGATTCAGCCTTTTATAAAAATATCAAAGTGAATTCAGAATAATATTATTGTAAATAAATGATTTTATTCAAACAGTAGACTAATGCTGATGGCCAGAGACAATGTAGTTGTAGGCCTACTGCCAGAGATCGTGGTTAAAGAAAATCTCTGTTATTTTTACGGCTATCTATGGCATTTAAAAATTGAATATCCCGAATTAAAGGAAAGAATACTTCAAGTTTTGTTTAATTTGCAAAATAGTTATTATTGTAAAGTTATCTCATTGCTTTCATTAAAGGCTATGGTCAGAGACATTGTAATTGTGTGTTTAGTGCGAAATATGCTGCATCTAGTGGTTCCATCTGCGGTATTCCTCACCATACGTTCAGAATTTCATTTAATGTTCCGGCGTTATGTACAATAGAAGCATAAGACATGCCAAAAAATTGAGTTGAGATTCTAAACTTTAAAACGGTGAAAACCCCATCGAAATCTTCGCAGTACACACAAATGTACCCGGTTTTCGCTTTATAGATATAGGAACCTTTTTTTTCGTTTTTGCTACGAGACCGCCACACAGCGAACACGATATCTACAATAGTTTTTTCATCTGGCTTTGTTTGATAACTCTTTATGTTTTTAATTCTGTCTAGTAGAACACTTAACTAAAATCACCCCACTCGGAGCCGGACTCGAACCGGTGACACGAGCAATACGAAGCCAGTCCACTACACCTACGCTGCCGGGGTCGGTTATTCGTAATTTCACAGTAGTTTACTAATATACTGTGCGGTGGCCCTTGGGAACAAAGGGAGATTCGCTATACGAAATGTGATTAAAAAATTCGCGGAATTTTTTTTCCTCAAAATATGTTTGTGTATTAATTATATTAATTTATACAAACATTGCTTTTATCCTCTTCAGATATAGTACACTTTGCCAGCGCTTTTTACAATCTCCGAATACCTTCTCGAACTCAGTGATTCTGTCTTTGCCTCTTCAATGTTGGTAAAAGATCGTCCTTTTATGGTTCTTTCCAGTTTTTTTTTTTTTTAAGAATACGGTGGTTTATGCATCGTGATGGTGTTGATTTTAGCCAAAAATTCACCCAAAAAAACATGAAGTGTGAGCAGCTAAATCTTGGTGCAATCGCAGTTGTTTCGACACAAAGCCAGGCGTTTCCTACGAATTGCTTCACACTGACTGCGTAGAACTTCCAGGTTTATGCTCCTTGTTGACCGCACGACCTGGTGGCAAGAACTCAATACGCACACGTGTCATATCCAAAACAGCCAAAAAATTTCTTGACATGACCAAAATGATGTGCCAACATCATCGTAACCTCTCTCATAGTGAATCGACGATTGTCAATAATCATTTGTTATCGGTTTTTGTTGTGCAGGGACGTTCGCACTGGATTATTTCTCGGAATGTGCTATGTGGATAGCAGCCCGATAGTGTGATGCAGATTGAAAGTTCTGCTTACTGAGCCTAATGATTACTGAAAATGTCCACAGTTGTTTACATTAACGATCATACACTAAGGGAGTATTATCATGTTTTCCTCTGACTGCGGATGGCCTGGGTCGAAGTCCGTATTGATTGACGCGCGGGTGGAGATAGTGTGAGCGGGTTTGTAGTCTGCTTTATTGTCTAACATTTGTATCCGACCTAACATTCTGACTGCGCTGCCATGCTCAATGGATCTGGGATCAAACCCAAATTTTGACATTCTTTCATAAGCATGCTGTTAAGTATATAAAGTATATCGTTGGGCAAAGCTGAGCACGTTATTTGTAACTGCTTAAATCAAAAATTTGCGAAGGAATTCGTTTATTGAGAAAGAACCGAGAATGGAAATAAAAACTAGCCGTGCTGACCAGTTTGCTTCTGCTGCAGGTTCGACGCATTTTTAGTAGAACATTGTATCTACCTTCATATACGCATTGTATATCGCAGCGATGTTGCGATAAAACATGCGCTTTATGGTAGGAAGGTAAAGATGGCGTAACAGTTTAAGAGCTAATATAAAATTATCCACTTTTCCCAGTTTTAATTACCTTGCGCCTGCTTTCCTTTTTTTGCAAACGTTTCGATTCCAACCTGGAATCTTCAAGGTCTGCTGGTTCTTCTGCAAACGGTTGTTGAAATACAAAACAAACGATCCAAGTTTATCTACAAACTACAAATAGAATATTAACTGCCGTTTGCAGAAGATCCCGACCCTGTCGGAAATCTAAGGTTGACAAAAAGTAATACAGCATAAAACCAGAATGTAATTACAATCGCATAATTTATGAGGTAGTTCCTAGCAGAATGCACAAACTGCAAAAAGCCGTTTATACTGCATGATATCTTCCCATCCTGCTGTCTGCATTATTGATTCTGCCTTCGGAAAAAAGTCGACGTGAGTCAGCGGTTATAGTATTCTCTGCATGATACACACAAGCTTCTGTCTTTTCACGTATGCAACACAGCGATACAGATTCCTGTATTCCATGTTTCCCAATATCACGCCAAGCGAATCCCGACAAAGGTCATGGCCGAATTAGTACCACCTTCCCCCACCCCTCGGCCTCGACGAGCGGTATAGCTCTAATTATGCAGCAACTTGAGAAACATACAGCTTCTTCGGTTAAACTCAAATGTAACTGTTTACTGCAGTAGCGAAATGTAAACATCACCTCATTGTTAGGAGTTAACGATACTTTCGTCTTGTACGTTAAAAGACATCTTTACTGCGATATGCGGAAGTCTCATTTTCTCAGTTGAGCGATTGTAAGTTCTTAATGACTGGTCTTTAAAATTCTTGCAAAACTTAAGTCATTATAACAGAACGCAGTACAGCACTTGTTTCAGGCACTTTGTTCAGTAAAGCCATAACATGGCTCATTAAAGCGACTGGCTGTGAAGCGGGGTTGCAGTTCACTGTCCATCATGCCCGCCCTTGTTGACTGTTCTTAGGAGCAGTGAACGCTAGTGTTTGTTCATTTCCACACAGTCGGCAACTTTTCAGCTCGCACAAAACCTGAGATATTGAAACAAAGCTCTATATACACCTGGTCGGTATCTCTCCAATTATGTACAGATTAGACCAGGGGAAATAAATGATGCAATATATAAATAATAATTCAAGTTCTGTAGGCGTATATCTGTAACTTTCTAGGAATGTTTTTCCAAAAATGATCACAAGAAACTTTCTGTAACGTTGAATGCCACTTGTTCTACAGTTCACCATAGCAAATATAAATTCGTCCACATCTTAGATTGAATTGTTCGGCTAACATTCCGAATATAGCCGCCAATCTTTTGGTGTACCGACTCGCGTTCGGGAGCGGAAAATTCCAAGGAGATTAGAATGGATGAATATTTCAGTAACATTATTCGTCAGTTTTTTTTTTTTTAAATAAAAATAACTCCACAACTGTATCCATTCTCCACTTGAGAAAGTGTTTGTAAGAAGCAAAAAAGGGTTTGATACAATGCTTATAATATATATTTCGTTCTTAAAAAGTACCAATAAACGTTCATGTGAGTATAAATTCATAAAACATGACAGTCTGTATCAAAAAGATGTGTAATTATAACAAAGGTGACGGAATCTTCGTCCCTGAGCACTTACTCGGACAATTTTTATACAAAACTGATGACACTACTTTGCTCAAACCGACGGTTGGTGGTCAGGTGGTCTTGTTTACACGCTTTGAGCTGCGGAAGTGGTCTCTTACGTTAAGCGAGGCACGGTTTACAAATTAGTTCATGCTGCTAAGATTTTGTGATAAATATTATTTGCGAGTTCTTTAGTGGCAACTAAAGTTGATCTTATTATTCACATAGTTGATTACCAAAAGTCCTCTGCAGACTGAAATGAAGGCAATTAACACTGTACCATTACTCAGTGCTCACAAAAAAGTTGGGTTAGATCAAGATGTCATATTGACGAAACTCGAAAACTCTGTACGTCATTAATGTCATTTATAGGAAATTACAAGACACTTATATTTCCCTATATTACATTAGAATCCAAGAATTTTCCTTAGAACCTGAACTGAGCTTAGTGACTGACGGATAACGAATGCGAGGACGTGGGTTTGAATCCCGCCTGGCTATCCAGATTTCGGTTTTCCATGGTATACCCAAATTACTCCAGCGAATGGCGGGATGGTTCATTAAAAAAGCCGTGACCTTATTCCCTCCAGTTCTTTGCCTCCTTTCCTCCTATAATAACCTTGACGTCTACGAGCGTAAAACCACAAGAAAAAAATAAATCCATGGGTCGTGGTCAGCCTAGAAGATGTGTGCGGGATGTGTTTAACTGTTCTCTCTAATAGCAGTACGCGCAATTTCAAAGCTTTCAGAATATTACCAAGGGACCGTTCACAAACTACGTGGCTCGGTCCAGGGGGTGGGGGAGGTGTTGGCTGGAAGGCTACGCTGGGCTACGTGGGGGGAGAGGGGGGTTCCGAGCCAGGCCACGTAGCTTTCCTTTCATAACATTTTTTACAGTTAAAATGAGGAGTAGAACTCACAACAGCATGTGAATATTTATTTCCCTCAGTTAATTATCTCTGTATGTAATTTCCAATAGTCTGCCAAGAGAAAACAGTACAAAATGTATTCTGGAATCAAAAGGGGAAAAAGCTACAAGCTACGTGGGGGAAGGAGGGGGGGTAGTAGCAAAAGCCACGTAGGGCTACGAGGGGGGGGGGGGGTTCACAGGAGGCCAAAATGGATCTACGTGGTTTATGAACGTTCCCCAATCAACCTTCTTTTTGAAATAGTATTCGTAAAGCAGATATTTCCAGACCATGTTCATTTCGCCTTATATTTGAGCAGATATTAAGTGTTCTTCTATTGCTCTATATTTCAAACCTTTTACATATTGCCTTACGCCTCCTCGACAGCGAGGTGTCTAGAGGCGGGAAAGGGAAGTATCGGCCTTAGCCTTTTGACGGAACCATCCCGGCAGTTTTTGGGAAACCATAGAAAACCGAAAGCAGGATGGCCGAGTGGAGATTCGAACCGCGACCTTCCGAATGCGATCCCAGAGTGTTACCGCTCACCCACCACACGCTCTGTTCTGTATTTCAAATATCTCAATTTTTCTTGTTATTAGTATTCCCAGAGATCGCTTGTACTTCCATTAACCACTATATCTAAACACACAGCTTCGCAATGTTCCTAGATTTTTTTCTGAGTTTTCTGTTTTTGAAGATGACTTTTTATCTGATAGCAATCTTCTTTTGATATAATTCTTGGTTCTAAATTTAGTTTTTAAGTTAAAAAAATCTGTTATTCTGATCGTGTTTTTATATTTAGTTTTCTGTTGATGTTATAATTTTTTACAAATTTCTTGAACTTTGACTTGATTTTGTTTATGTTTGGTTCAAATTTCTTTCCATATAATTTGTTCGTGGCATTTAAATATTTGTCTCGGAACAGGAAGTTATCTTCGGAAAACATTAACATACTGACTGATTTTCTCAGAAGTTTTAAACCACTTTCAAGTTATGATACTCAGAAGTGATGCACTGTAGCCTCTATTTTTAACTTGCTTGTCCCACAGATTCTTTATTTGCGTCTTACGCAGCTTAAACCGTTATTCTATTTCAGTATTTTAACTGGGGTATTGTTTTAAAACTGCAGAAATCTTAGATTCAGCGATAGCAAAAAAAAAAAAATTCTTTTTCTTTTTTACAAATCCACGTTTAATTTGGATCTTTGATGCCTATATTTCTTTATTTTTTTTGGGTATTTTGCGCCTTTTCGTCTTCCGATGTGTCCTTGATTTCTCGTAGACATATCTGTTACCTTCGCAATTAGCACATAAACATTATTATATTAGGATATCTTCTTCCGTTACTTCCGTTAACGTACTTCTTTCACCCGTGGGACGATTTTGTTTAGCTAGAAGTTGAGGGGTCCCTTGTCATAAAGGGTATCCTGTCAAACCATTCGTCTTTTCTTCATTGTGGCCGAGATCATCTCGTAGTTTTTGATATTCAGATTGGTCTCATGTGGAATGTGTATACATTTTCTGAAATCTTTTGGTCTCCAGTATCTTTCTTAGAAAGTTATTTTCATTGCAATATTTTTCCACTTTCGATTCGTCTATATAATATTGCACCTCTATTTTTTATGCATAAGTTGGCAAACTTACGGGATGATAGTTTTTGATATGTGTCAGATAAAGTTTTTCTTGCAGCTTGAAGATGGTTTCTCAACGAAGCTCTGTTCGAATCTCGCATTTTCTCAAGTGTCTAACATCGGTTTAATGAGTATATTCCTTGTTGTCGTCGTCGATGTCATTAGAGACTTGAAAGCATTGGGTCAAGGAACACGTAGTAATTCGGTCATGACCGTTTGATGAAACCATTCCGGCTTTCGCCTGGAGTGATTCCGGGAAACGCGGATACGAACTTGCGTCCTTCCGAATACGAGGCCTCAGCTCTTCCGCTCCCCACCACTCTCGGTCCTCTTCTATAAGGCATCTCTGGCAGTTACAGTTGCATATTTCCTTAAAAAATGCTTTCAGTTTTGCAGGAAAAAAAAGTTATTCAATCCAACACGAAATTTGAGTGTTATTATTGAAAATGTAAGATTGATGTGGTTAAATTTAGGGCTGGCTGGGGCTGGTTATTTTGGGCTGCCCGCCGTCCGGATCCAGCCGGATTTTGCCGAAGTCAGCCAGCGGAAGTCCTCTCGACAGACAAAGAGCACATCTCACGCTCTAGCAGGATGCTTAATCTACCACCAAACCGTGTTCACGTCCTCCGAAGGACAAGTTTTCCTCTAACGTCACGCCTATTGCAACGAACTCTCAGCGATGGAAATAACAACATGAAACGTTGTTGGCCCTTTCCAGAATGAAACACACACTCCCTCCATTCCAAGTATTTGAATTTCTTTTTGGCATGGTATTCCAGTGAAAGTGCTGCCCTGATGAAATGTTCTACACACCAATAACCGATGAAATGTGATACAATATTTTGTTTTTATTAGGTTTGTATCAGTCCATGAATGACACATTAAATAAGTGAATTCACAGCTGCGAATATTTGACCTCGTTCATTCGTACACAGGCTGGCGTTGGTTTGGCGAGACAGTGGAGCAGGGGAAGGGGCGTCCATTAATTACGTGAGGTGTTTTTTCCGGAATTCCGGACCCCCCCCTTTTTCTGGTGAGACTTCGTGAGATCTGATCGGACCCCTCCCCCCTCTAAAATGACGTGAGATTTTAACGGAGACACCCCCCCCCCACCCTACTAATCGACCTCGTAACTTTTTGAGACTTATTTTAGGTCTCATGCTTCCAAGGGTGGTTATACCCCCCCCCCCCCCCATAAAGTCGACTTTCGCGTCATTTGTAGACTTTTTTTTCACTCCGCGTAATTAATGGACGCCCCAGAACAATGCACCCTGGAATCTGCAGAGGGCCCAACTTGTTAAGGGGTATATTCTGTATTTCCAGAAGATCTCTGTGGAATCTCCATTGTGAAATTGTTTCAAGTGACAGAAGTGATGTTGGAGAGGAAAGGTTAAATAAATCAGCGGCAAGGAGCAGAATTCTTTTCTGAAGAACCTTCTGTCATGTAATAGCAACTAACCAATTGGACGCTGAGAATAATAGTGACGTGCGCACAAGTTTTGCATAACTGATGGAATGGCAGTACTGTATTATTATTATTTTTTTATTAATAGAGATTTTCCTCACTACAGAGATTTTACTCCAACATAACAATAAAAACTTGGAACACAGAACTTGACTTCATCTTCTCAAAATATTTCTTCAGATATTTCCGTCTTGTGTATCTTCCTCTTCTTCACCAAATATTTTCATTGCTGTTCGTAAATTTTGGAGCCAGGTAAACATGGGCCGTCCTCTTTTTACTCCTTCATTCAATTTCACATTATAGTACAAGTTTTGGTATCCTAGTGTCTTCCGTCCTTCTTACATGACCACACCAATCTTTTTCGTTCTATAACTTCATATATTTCTTCATTCACTTCCATTAGCCTTATTATTTCGGTATTCCTTACCTTGAAATTCTTGCTAATCTTCTCCAGAATCCATTTCTAATGCTTTCAATTTCTTAATATGTCTTTGGTTCATTGTCCAGGTTTCTGATCCATATAAGACTATACTTTCCAGTAATGACTTAAATATAGTTCTTTTTGTTCTGTTCATTACATTCTTGCTCCATAGAACCGAATCGAGCATCCCGATTACTTTCCAGCCATTAGTAATTCTTTTATTAATTTCCATGTTTGATTTTATCTCTCTTTCTAAAATTGAAGCCAAA